>BMAU01010297.1:0-446601 GCA_019973935.1 Trichonephila clavipes | reverse complement strand
ACGCTTTGCCACTTTTATTCTCACGTATTTCCATTATTTAGATAACCTTCTGTATATACATAATATTTTCATTCTATACATACATAATATAAATATTCATAATATATAATATATAATACATACATAATATAATACATACAATCAAAATATACATAATATTTAATTATGTATATTATCATTAAGTGAATATCATATTTAAATTTTGTGTCATACTTGACTCCTTTTAAAATTTAATAGAGTTTAAACTTATGTCAATATAAAATGATAGCATTTCTATCAAATGAACAGTAATTTTCCAGAAATATTAAAACTTGTATTCAAATTCCTGTGTTGAATCGAATATCATTTTTTAAAAGATTCTGTTTAGCTACAGTATCGAATTGTATAAAGTTATTTGATTCACTTAAAAATTGCTTTGTTCTAAGTTACATAATTTATAGTTCGGATTTTTTATCAGTTCGCTTTTCACTTGATGACGCGTGTGAATTATATAAATAAGTTCACAAGGCTATTAAAAATGCCAAAAATTTGAACTGGTTCATCATTAGGTTTTGATTTAATATTTCCTGTTCATTCAAATAACAACTTGATTTATTTTGGATTCTTCATAAAATAATTTTAACATTTTACTTCGACTTTTAGACTTTAAAAAAATATGCAATAGCCAACCTGTTGCGTACATTGGGGAATAAAAGTAGATACAAATTACTTAAAAATAATTTCATAAATCTCTATTTTGCCAAATAATGTATTAAATTCAAGATAGTATTCAATAAAATAATTCAAAATAACGTGTTAGTTAAAAATTTGCACATTAAGATTGTATGGGTGTGTTCATCTCTTTTTCTTTGATAATTATTGGAATTTTAATCCTAGTATTAGAATATTTGCTAATTTAATTTTTTTATCATAGGCATCTTGGTATTTGGGCAAGTCTACACTTGACTATTTTGTGTACAACCTGATAGGTACTTATAAATATACATGTACACTTAAGAAAATTTTACTGATTTTTTATTGTTTTTTTTTATATTGAGCATATTTCCGTCTGTATTTAATCGTCGGAGTACAACTCTTTGATGATTTTTTTAAAATCAGAAATTAAAAAAAAGGTAATTTTTAAGTTAAGCTTAAGTGTATTTCTTATAAATAATTTCAAAGAATACATTAAAAACTGAATCGATTGTCAGTTCGATGCGTCGCCATTCGAATGACGAAACGTTGAAAACTAACAAAACAGAAAAACATCTTTCAGCAAATATAAAAACATTTTATGAATTGTAGAAAAATAACTTTATCTTGACGTATTGCGTATTTACGCATTAAATATTCTTTCAGCCGACAAAGAAGACAATTTGACGTCACGTTTAATTTGCATAAAAAAATGTTGCTTTAACCAATAACGAGATGAAAACGTCATCTTTGCGTCTGGCTCATTTGCATCAGTAGATGGAAAGATTGCCATCTTCTTCCAAAAACAAATATAATAAAAAACCTTTAAAAATAAAAAACATTTTAGGTGAACTAAACTTAGAACTGATAGATACAGAAATAATGGCTATTTGCTAAAAATGTAAATAACATGGATATTAATTAGTGATTATTTTCTCTTGTATAATTTGTTTTTGATATTATACTCATAAAAGTTCGCTATAAGAGTACGGAAATTTTTATATTGCAAGTGTATTACAAAACAGCATCATAAAAATATTATATAAAAAAATGTCCTTATAAAAGTAATTGTTTTAAAGAATTTATACTTAAATTTATTCTGAAATAATTGTTAATAACATTTTGAACGTAGAAAGGATCGTGTATTTTATATCAAGAGATATTACATGATTGCTTAATGGGGACCCCCCACTGGTGAAAAATGAAAAAATAAATGATAAAAATTTATGGCACCTTAACTATTATTTGTATATTTTACTACATTTCTCAAAAAAAATTAGGGGATCAATCTAAAAAGTTAAGAAAACGTTGCACGTATGTATATTCTAATAAATTTCCACAATAATATTTTTAAGAAAATAATTGCTTATAATTTATGTAGATTGGATTTTGTGATATGAAATAAGTCGATTAATTTAAACTTTAAAAAGGATCAGAAATTTTTAATTAATTATAAAACAATAATATAAGTTTTAAGTCATGTCCTAATTTAGACGCTTCTTTTTTAAAAAGTTAAAGAATTTTTTTTAAGAAAAAGACTTACTTAATAAACATTTAGTTAAATACTTTTGAAAAATATTTTTTAATTAAGGAATTGTTAATATTCAAAGCACATAAGACTTTTAAAAACAATAATAAATCGAATAATTTTCGAAGTATGTTAACTTTCTTTTAGAAGAGCCTGATCAATAAGCTGCCATTCGAAATATTTCTCCATCTTCAGTCTTAACATCATACTTATTGAAGGAAATTTATTATTCTTACGTATCAATTAATTTCACATTTATTGAGGAATAATTCTTCACTTTAATAATTTTCTATTCAAATTGTTTTCTCCCACACTAGTGACAATTAGCGTTAATTTTTATTTTCATCCCTTCCCATCAGAGGACAAAAATATTGTGCTGCCATCTACAAGATTATTTAAAACTATAATACGATTAGAAATTAAAATCTTTTGGTAATATAAAGCAATTGAGAGATGACAGCACGATACAATGCTATTTTTAAACGAGAAAAGTGATCATGTACTTTTAATGAATAATTTTATTCCGTTTCGTTTTTCACATAAATAATTTATATTCAAATATTAGGAAATCCTTTCAAATATTACGACATACATTATAAGGACAAAAATTGATCACACAATAGAAGTATTATATTTACACCAAAAAAGTCTTGCTTTTTATAACTCTAATAATAAACATATAGTTCCGATGAGTATAAAATAATTTTGTCATATTTAAATACCAAAACAACGACAAAAACTTTGTAATCAATTTTTTATATTATTAAAGTAAACAAAAAATTATTTTTACAAAATATTTTTTATCTTTTATAACACAACCTGAAAAGGAAACTTTTATAACAGTATAACACAATAAAAAAAAAACTTATTCTTAGAGAGCTTTTTAAAAATAAAAGCAATAATTTGTTTTTAATTTAAAGAAATAAAAAATATATATTTTGTAACAGTTTTTGTTTAACACGTTTGAAAATAATTTTTTTTACCCATTTCTTTTCCTGGAGAAAATAACATGTTTTATGCCATTACAGATATTTGAGCAATTATTTCTTTCATTTTAAAACAATTTCATCATTTGAGTGTAATTTATGGAAAGAAATTTACATACTAAAATCATGAAAAATTAAAAGGGTATTTGCTGGAAATTATTTTTTTGGTATGTAAGGCCATCATCTCTTAATAATTTTTAAAAACAAAATACCAATACAAGAAGAAAGTTTTTCAAATCCACCTAATTAATTTTAATAAAACATAATTCTGCTTTCTTTTTTGAGATTATATACATAGAATGAAATGTTTAATTTAAATAAAAGAATATGCAAGAAATGAAGTAAATTAGTGCAAAGTATCAGCATGAAGATAGTTGATATGCTTCATTTATTGACTAAATTCTCTCGAAAATATAAGTTGTATCTAATTAAATCTTTGAAAAAGAGAGATGCTTTTAAATCAGATTTTTAAAATATTTCTTTTTTAAATGTGTGTGTAATACCAAATACCAAGAATATCAAAATATGTTTCTGGAACAGTATTGCAAAGATTTTGCTTTTAATTTGTAGAAAAAATAAATCAATCAAAACATTGTTTTTGTTTTAATCCTGTTTGAAACTAACTTTTTTTTCCAGGAAGGAAACAACTTTTTTAAATCATTTTATACATTTGAGCACATATTTCGTAATTTTGGTACTGTTTCACCAATTTTTAATTTATGAAAATGAAATTTGAATCCGTAATAAGAATGAGGAAATAATTAGATGAGGTCTGAGGAATTACCTATTTGATTTTTGCTGCCCGCTATTTAGCATTTTACAAAAACAAATAAAATACCAATGCTAGAAAAAGGATTTTTAAAAATATAACTAATCTACTATTAAGTAAATTATGATTCTGTATATTTGACATTACACACATTTTTATACGGAAAAAACAATTCTTAGTTTGTTTGTTTTTATTTTCCCATTTACACTCATTCTATTTATTGTCTGTTTAATGAGACCGTGTAAAACTGTATAACAAATGCATCTAAAATGCTACGCTTTTTTAAGAAAATAATGTTTATGCTTCATTATTTGATTTAATAAAACAAAGATTTATCATCTTTCATTTTGGTGAAAGAGTGGTCCCCAAATTCTAATTGATAGTTTTTGCACTATAAACAAGAAAAATATACTATTAACACATCGAATTCAGGTTTTAAAATAATAGAAGAATTAAAAACTAATTTTAAATTATATACATTCCTGATATCGAATAATACCTGCAAATGGCAACAGCTGTCGGAGTAACTCTTATTACACTGAAAATCGTGTAACACGAAACTGAGGGGACTGTGAAATAGTTTGTGTTAAAAGAATTTCGTATTAAAGGAAAGGAAAACACATATTCTAGAAAATTAAGCTTATTAGGAGTACATTTTATTCACATAGAATGTATACGCGCATGCATTTAATAAAAATCAATGAAACAAAGAGATTCAGAAATGCTTATTGAAATTTAAATTACGAAATATTCATACGTAATATAACAGCAAAATATTTATTGAATTTTCGGAAAATAATCTGATTTTTTAGATAATGTACTTGCTTAATTATAATCATCTTGTACGAACACATAAATGTTATGCTTTAATTAGATACTATTGGAAAATATATGTTAAAAAATCCTTTGGATTTAAATGTGCTGATTGATTAAAATATATTTTATAGCTTTTCGAGATCATTATTCTGGAAGAATTGTTAGTATACTGTATATCGTGAAATTTGCGCCTGGTTATGCACCGAATATCATTGAAATACAATTAGTGACAGGTATATTAATATCAAATCATTCTTTTTACATATTAATGCACGTTAAATAACATAAGATTTAAATAGACATAAAAGTGGGGGTACAGTTATAGTAATGTTTCTATGTCCTACATAAATAAATGTTGCTTGCAGCAACTTCAGTGGATAAATTTGGGTGAGTATTTTTATCGCAAAATCGGTAACGAAAAAATCAATTAATTTAATAATTTAAAATTTTAATTTAAGTAGCAAAACGTGATAAAATTTTGGACTTCGGTGAAAAAAAATAGGTACAAATAAAGTTAACTTCTTGGAATATTAAGCAAAAGCCATATTTTTTTATAATGTATAATACCCAACATACTTTAAGTTTTTGTATTGAATAAGTACTGCAAAATACGGCGTATAACGCGCAACTACAGTTTTCAATTTTTATTTATATTCGCCGTATGACGCGTCTCCCCCTTCTTTTTTTTTTTACGAAGAAGCCTGAAGTATACGAAAGCAACACTCTTATGTTATTAAGTCATGAATTAGGGTATTTTTCCAAGCCTTAGAAAAAATAGTATATTTCTAAAGTTACAACTCTTTATGGTCATAAGGAATGTTATTCCTTTTAAAGAAACTGTATTTCGACATGGTTTTAATTTGTTTCTAAGCTCATCTTTTTTTTCAATTCCTACTAGTTTTTTTATTTATCTTGGTGGAATTTTCAATCGTTAATAAAATAAATTTTAAAGCTATCAATTGAGCTGATATTTTATATACATGATTATTTTGGATAGCAATACAATCATTTAATTATAATTAATAAAAATTAATTCTATAAAACTAATTATTTAAAGAATTACAAATTTTGTACATAATTTTGTATATGATAAGCCCATCACTAGTAATTATTAAATTTGTTCTTAACTTACTATTGATGAATTCAGGATCATATCATTGTGCAGTACTGATGCGAGGTTAATGATAGCTTATTTAATTTTTATGACTTTAACTAAAAATTCTAATTTCTTAAAAACCCAGTTTCTTAATTTAACATCGCATCATGACTTAAGTTAAAATTAGTTAAGTTCTATTGACAAATAAACATTACACTAAATTAACAGTCCGATCGTATAGTGGTAACAATTAATTTTATTGAATAACATATTTAAGTAACTATAAATTTACTTCACAACCAGATTAAAAATTTAACTTAGCTTGAGAGAGAGATGAAGTGGGGGCAGGAGGATGGACATGGTTAACGCCTGGAGTCCCGCGGAGGATTCGGATCTCAAGGTCTGGGATCTGCTCAGTCTGTCTCTCTGTCTCCGAATCGGGGCGCTTCCCGTTTTATTTGACGTCCTTTTCACACCAAAATCCTGGAGAGGACTATTTGCCTTGTCCACTTAATTGCCTCTAATTGGTCCAGAACCAGCGCAGAGTTACCGCACGAGGTTCATTGCACTTTCGGAAGCGCGGGAAATCTGATGACGCACCCCGCAATTTATGAGTCCAGTGACCTCCCGCCCCCAGGCGTGGAGCCTTCTCGGCACACCCTTGTCGAGGAATTCAACCCCTCAGTGATGGGAAAAGAAAACGAATTCCACCAAACTGAGTTCGAAATTTTGAAGTTCTGTTGAATATTCCTGAATAATCCGCGCCTCCCATCAGTACATTATAAGTCATAAATACAGATACGAGTACATTTATAAGTATATTATATCGCTATAAATGTGTATTTTTATTATTTCAGAAAGTGTTTTGTTTTGATTCCTTTTAGTGAATTAATACTTTTCTCTCTTAAATATTTTATTTTCGGTTTTTCGATATGCTCTCGGCCCCCTGGGGGGATTATCCAGCCCTATTAGGGGGCGCGCCCACAGTTTGAGAAATACTGCTCTAAGTGTACTATATCTGCCCTGAAAGTTTGTAACCCTTTTATATTGATACGTCCTGCATAAAAATTTCAAAAAATAATTGAAGAACTTCTACTTTAGTTAGAGCAAAAATTCTAATCTGCATAAAAAAGCAGAAAGATATCATTTTGTCCAATAGAAATTGAAAAATAACTCTACCGTGTTTTCAGAGAACCAAATGTTGTCAAATATATAAAAATCCATAGAATTTATGAGATGTCTACGTTTTTAGACGACAAGAAACTAGGAATCGAACCAACTTCACTTACTTTGGCTGCCCTAGTAAGAGATTTCTCTACCCTAAGAGTGACTAATTGGAAGTCCATGGCCATAAAAAAGAGAAACATTCTTGAGAAGGGCAAAGCCCACACGGGCTATCTCCTCATTAAAGGAAAAGAAATTGAAAGATTCATTTATTTACTTATTTTTTAATGAAGATGCCTTTTATAAAAATTAATTAAGAGAAATGAGAGAGTGACGAAATTGGCGTTTCTTAAACTGAATTTATTTAAAAACAAATGTTATTAATTGATGCACAAATATTTTCCTTTTATTTTAATACTCAAAACTTTAGCTATTTTTTAAACTTAGACACAACTCACACTTCATTAAAGGTTATTTTGAAAATCATAATAAAGTGTTCAACATAAACTTATCACAAAGGTATGTCTTGTTTGCTAAACATTACGTCAAGCATAAATAAAGCAATAGTTCTTCTTTTGAAATGACTTAACTCTTACCGCCTGAAGTTGATCTTCAATATAATAAGAAAATATAAATCAAAAGAAATAATAATAATAATAATTAAGGTTAAATAAAAGACTAAAAGATTGAATAAAACATAACTTTTTTATTAAAAACAATTCAATAACAATGCAGTAACATTGCCTTTGCTTTATTATGGTAGAATGAATTTATCTGTATGTAGAAAATGAATTTATCTATATAATCTTCTTACAAAAATGAATATTTAAAAACGATATATAGAATGGAGTTATATACATGAACTTTTTAAATTAAAAACAGATTAAGGTGATTGTTTTTAAATTGAGCATTGTTTTCTAAGCATATAATTGCATAATATCTTCACAAGCAATAATATTAACTATTATATTGTTCTTTCTTAGCTTGTGTTAATTTTTCTCAATATTCACTGCCCTTCGAAAAGTGTTTATGAGGAGTATCTTTGTCTTGGCCTTATTCGTTGGAGAATGGCTTCGATGATCGAAGTGTAAGTTCCACTGTTGGAGGCAGTTTGTCTCTGTGGCATAACGATTCGATTGTATAGTTCCTTAAGATAGCAGAAATCAATACTTTTTTTTCTTCCATTACAGCAAATCTTTGACCTGTAAGATGGGTGAAGACATATTAGAAGTTGTTATCCTGTTTTAAACTTCAGCAATTTATACATAAGCTTAAAAATAACCTCATCCTTCTATGTTTTTCAGCCTTCCTAATAATTAGATCTGGATTCAGGTAGATTTTAAAAACGTCTTTCAAGAACCATAAAAAAGAAGTGTTAGGTGTTCTGAAAATATTTTAAAATGTACTAAAATGCTTTTAATGTTTATAAAAAGAAACTTATATGCAAACAATATTATAAACTGAAAAAAATTAATTTTACATTGAATTATATCATTTTCATTATTTCAATAGATTAGAATCAGATAAAAAAATACGAATTCTAGAAAAAAACGCTCAATTCCCAAGGTTGTATGTTTGAACCGGAAATCGCAGATTTGTGGGATGTTTGCTAAAAATTTAATTTGTAAGGTTCTTTTTGAAATCAGTACATGGAGTACATCACGAGCATGGAGTTCATACACTTATGCAATAAGTATGGACATTGCATATAACTTATATACCGTTCAAGGCGGATATCTATATAAACAATATACAATGTGCTTATAATACATGGTACATTTTTTGCGGACACTAATGAATATATTTATTCGCTTGTATAATAGCAAATAATTTTTTCAGATACGCAAGCGAGAACACACACACACTGAGTGCAGCAAACTATTTTACCAACCTACTACCTTACTTTTTTCCTTTTTTTTGTTTTATCTCGTGACCTAACCTGCTCAATCCCATAGAGAAAAAAATGCTTTTTACAATATGATTACACATTCTAATAAAAATATCATAAATCCCAAAAATATTTTTAAGTAAAAATTATATTGAAATGAAACATAAATTATGAATGAATATAATTATAATTATTCACATTCACATTTCTTTGTTGACATATATTAAATGATATATATATATATACATATATATATGTGTGTGTGCGTGCGTGCTTGCGTGTGTGCGTGTGTGCGTGCGTGTCCGTGCGTGCGTGTGTGTGTGCGTGTGTGTGTGTGTGTGCGCGCGCGCGCGCGTGTGTGTGTGTGTTTATCAAAAGATGTGTTTATGTATATTCGAATTTTTTAACTTGGTGAATAATTGATTTTCATTGATTTCAAGACGCTTGATTCTCTTCGTAAAAGTTCTGTGAGTAAGGAAATTTTGTTAAATTATTTTTTAAAAATACTTTTCTTATGTAATTGTTTTATATATATAGGATTTTTGTACTTTTCTTACGTAATTGTTTTGCGGTTTTTCTACACGAAGAGTTTGGGAGAGCTTGTTACATAATAGTAGTGAGTGGTTTTATGATACTCTCTGAGTATTTACATACTCTGAATTTTGTTTATTTTATTTTATTTGGTTTTTCCTACCGAGTTGCAAAGGGGGAAGGTAGGCGCCTTCAAACTAGTTTAACCCCACTTATTCGGTCCTAAGTCCGAAATTGCTTTCTGACTCGCCAGGTTCTTGGCTTTTTTTGTAGTTTTTTTTTTTTTTTATTTTCTATAATTTTGATCTTCATGTTTAGGTTTTATATTTTTACGCTATTTCTTGTTATGTTCATTATCTATTATTTCTTGTTTTTGATGTATAATACAAATTTCTTTCATATATATATATATATATATATATAGTTTAATTGATCCCACCATTTTAGAAAAATATTTTTACCAATGCAATTCCTGGGACCAGCAGAGAAGGGAATATATGCATAAGGATGGCGATTTGCAGAATTTTCTGGCAGAAAATGATCCGGATCAAATTTTTCCGGATTTGGAAACACTGTTTCGTCTCTGTGCAATTGATGGACAAAAACTATACATGATGATCCTTCAGGTATTGGATAACCACCTTAAAAGACAAAAAGTATTTTTAATATCTGAATTTAATATTTGCCTTACAAGAAAAAATTTACGATAATCCTTGATTCATGTATATTTTACACGTCAGTCTATGCTCTATTTACTTGTATAAAAATGTTGTGGCTCTTGCTAATGCTGCCACCTGATCGGTAAAAGCCAGATCAAGGCCCACGGAATTCATCATGGTAAAGGGTTAAGCTATGCACCTGTAATTAACCATAGCTTTGAGCACCACAGAGGTGACAGTACGGTTTGGCTCGTTCTTCGTCCCCAATTTTGAGGAGAACACCTGAAGGTGGCCAGGAAATACCCCCTCCTCTTATCCCTTCCCACCAACCTTAAGAGAGAAGATTTGCGGCTCGATGATTATTTAGAGTACCTCTGTTCCGCAAAGGCAAAAAACATTATGGCCGTATCACACGTACACTTTACCAGCAATTTTTTGTCCAATTCGTGCAAGTTTTACTCAATTGCCACAGCAACGACTTTCGAACAACTTTTTTGCTAGTGAACTCAAAAGTTGTCCCAAATAAAAGCTGCTTGAAATTCCAGCCAATAGTTTTCTTCGACGCCCTATGCCATAAACAAGATGGCGACTTGGATTTCGTTAAACACATCAGGTATGGCGTATAATAATTTAATGGTGTATAATATTTTAACTGCGTATAATATTTTAAATCGAATGGTGTTCCATTCCTGTTTATGCCTATCCAAAAAAAAAAGTGCGATCGAAATAAAAGAAATAATTTTGGATGTTCGTTTGACGAAGCAGAAAAATCAGCGAGAAATTTTTCAATGTGGAGATAGAGCTCGGCTGACGTCAGAGCATGTCGTTTTGCTTACGGTAACCCTTCATCCTGATATAGGACAAAAAATGGTCCAAAAAGTTGCACCGAAAATGCACGTGTGATACGGCCTATACAAACATCCATGCTTTCTTTGTGATCGGAACTAAGGCCTTATGGAAGAACAGTCAGCTTTACTAACCACTATATCGGATGGCGGCCATTTACAAAAATAGTGCACTAAATGGGTTAGAAAACAACAAATCAGTGCTTCTCAAACTTTCAATACTGGTGACCCACTTTTCAATCATAATTTTTATCGCGCCCCCTTATACAATAATAATGTTTTGAATGCAATAATAATGTACTTTTGACGCTAAAGCTACAAAACGATCTTAATTATAAACCGTACAAATTAATAAGATAAGTATATTAAATTTTGTATATGTAACTTTTAAGTAATATGTATTTTATTTTTCTTTCTCGATTTTTTAAATTGGAACAGATTGCAAAATGCGGTGGCTGCTTTCAAGACAAAATATAGATCTCAGCCAAATATAGAAAATGTACTCAGAGTGTCAATTTCTAATCGTAAACCTTCCTTTGAAAAACTTTCCTCTGCAAAACAAGCCCATGGAAGTCGCTAATACTTATTAAACTTGCTCTTAATTTAGTATTAATAAATTAGTTACGAACGGGAAATTAGGCTAATATAAATGAATTAGTCTAATAAATTAATAGGCTAAAAAATCGGCGACAAATTATAAAATATGCAATTTGGCAATAAAAACGTTAATGAATATCAACTGATCGATAGAATGGAAGGTAAATGATTCCATAAAGCTGCTTGGGCTTGTTGTGTCAAAGCAAATAAAATAAAATGACTTAAAACTAGTGTTTTAAGTGGATTTTTTTAATATTTAAAAAATATGTGTATCAGTTTAATTTGCAAGCCCATTTTACCTATAAATATGACTCTTTATTAAATTTGAAAAAATTTGTTAATTTAAGTGTGAGAGTAGATAAAAAATTCGTTGATGGAATTTTAAAAAAAGAATCTCAT
Source organism: Trichonephila clavipes (assembly GCA_019973935.1). Lineage (NCBI taxonomy): Eukaryota > Metazoa > Arthropoda > Arachnida > Araneae > Nephilidae > Trichonephila > Trichonephila clavipes. The sequence continues at coordinate 434,651 of BMAU01010297.1, read as the reverse complement.
ACATTAAAAAAGATAGAGATTTCAGAAAAAGCAAAAAGGATGTGTGTTCGAAAAATTGTTTTAAGTTCGATGATAAACGTGATATTTGTTTACGTAACTATTCGATTATGTCTAAGCAAATTAGAGCAAAAATTAAAAAAATTCAAGACAGGTTACTAAATCAGAAAGTATAATAAATGCTTTTAAAAATTAATTTAAAACAACGAAATGGAACGAAACATTTGAATAGCAATTTTAAGGATTTTATAGAAGTTATCAGAAAAATACTTCGATTCAAATTATATTTCTGAGCTAAAATTTAATTATTTTAACTAATTCTTGTTGTAGTAATTATTCCTTAATAAAAAATTATTTTTAAGGAGCAATATATTTAAATATGTGTTTTTTTTCCCATCTCTTTTCTATTATTTTCTGTAGCATACAATTTTTTCTAACAGTTATTTGCAACATATTTGTTGCTATAAAGTAGTATTTTTTATGCTCATTCTTTTGATGGAAAGTTGCTGACGAATAGCATTACTTTTATAATGTATTGTTAAACGTATTGGTTTGCTATAAAGTGGTAATTTTATGCTCATTCTTTTGATGAAAAGTTACTGAAGAAGCAGTAACACTTTTAAAATATATTGTTTTAACTTGATGAATGTATTTCTGCGGCATGAAATAAATATGGTCCCGATAAGATAAGAGTATTTTGTCAAAACACTGACTTTAAATGGAATAATCCAAATATTATCTTTAACATTAATTCATTAACCATTTTACATTCATTGAGTGTGTTTGTGTGACTACAAGCAATTATAAAAGTTAAAATACAGTATAGATGAAGAGACTTACATATATTTGTATTTTCACTTATTCGCCTTGCAATAACTGGGACAGATGGGTAAAGTCTCTGGGATTCCTAATAATTTTTTTTAAAAAAGATATTTAGCTATGCGCAATAAAATAGACAATTTTAAATAGACAATAATGATGGAAAATTTTCTATAATAGTCATGAGCAGTGAATCTTTCAAAATAAAACACAAGGGTTTCTTATAGTTGACCCGATTGTCATTAGTTTTAGAGCCTATCCCTTATAAAGCGTTATTCTTATAACCAATTACTCTCAAGCCAAGAAAATTATTGTTCAGCTTCTAAACTTGAACACGTTCTTAAGATGACCTGACAAATTCTTATATGAGCATGTTATTTGGTCAGACTTCTGGAAGGGTAAAAGATGCCCGTTGTGGGAACCGTACTGATGAAGATCATTAACTGGGCATCCCCCTAACTGATAAGGTGGATATGTTATCAATTTCTGTGCATTTTCATCAGTGTGAATATATCCTAAACACATTATCACTTTCCTGGTGGCGTCAATAAACATTGTTTGATACAAGTATTTACATAAAGTTTTAACATACTGGAACATGGGTCGGCAACCTATGTCACACGGCACAATTCTCAGTGGCAATCATCACTACTTTACAAATTTGTCAACTTTTGGGTTGATAGAAGTTGATAAATTTGTAATGGACCTTATTTGGTGGAATTATGGACACTTCTAGATTTACGGAAAAATCTGAAACATAACTCTAAAGATAAACTTACAGCTATTTTGTAAATTATTGAACATCACATTACTGGAGAGAATGAGATGTTTAAAGAGAGAAAATTGCATGTGCTGTGCTTTCCGCTTTTGGTTCAATACACCAAAAACTAGAAAACTTTCTACAAATGAAAAATATTTCGAACGCAAGGAAATTGATATTTAATAACTGAGTGCTCAAAAGCGTGTCAAATTTAAAGTCACAAATCATACACCTGATTTGGCGATTGAAAGTAGACCAGTGCAAGGACTGGGTTCACAATAAAATTTTTATTTATGTTTCTATTTTATAATGAAGGGAAAAATTATATTTTATGTTGTCTACTTTTTATTTGATAAATATGTTTAAAAATACATAACATGTGTACAATTTTAATTTTTTTTTTTACTTTTCCTTAAGAAATAATTACATTTTATGTTGTCAACTTCATGTTAAGAAATATCTTTAAATGATGAAAAATTAATATATAGTAAACCTGTATTATTGACCTCTGTTTTCTAACTCTGCATGCATTATCGTGGGAATCGAATTGTTTCAAAAATGTCCTATTGTTTGGCACTCTGAATCATATTGCTAGACTGTTTGGCACGATGCAGCTAAAAGGTTTCCGACTCCTGTACTAGAGTAATCCAGAAAGTTCCGTCTTGAATTTTCGCCCACGAAATTGCTGCTTTTGTTAGTTCGAGCTTGTTGGCGTGTGCTTTCTGGTTAGTTATTACAAGCAAGAAAAGCATTTTCAGAGTTCGCTGACAAATACAGAGCTTGTTTGGTGAGAGTATAAATTAATGTCAAAATAAATGAGCATCCCACCGCACGATAGATATGGTTTGCCATACGATTTTATCAGTGCAAGGAACACCAAAGTTTTTTAGGATTCACAAACAAATTTCACAGAAGTGGACAGACTCAATACAATGAGCGATTCCATGGTCAGAAGAAGGATATGGCAACTCAATGAAGACATAAAAATGTGCATGATAGCGAACAAAGTTATGGATTTGCAATGGGAATTTTTGATCTCTCCTCCTACAGATTGGATGTCGCGTTAAGTAATTTTCATCTGTGTCAATGGTTCTCGAAATTTACACTCGTGAAATTTTTGAGGTTTTATTTAGTACATAGAATCAACATAATAAAACGAATTTAAAAAAAAATTCTTGGCATTTACGTAATTGAAGTAATTTGCACACTTTGTTTTAAATTCAATGCGATGTTGCTTACGAGAAAAATAGCCGATTATATATACATATAAAAGATACACACATAAATTTTACCTTACCTTTATGACGCGGTCGAGGTAAACCATGTCTTTCAGGTCCTCTGTGTTAACTGGTCTCTCAGTATCATCCCCGAATATTCGATCCAGCTCTTCGTGAATTTTCTCCTGGACATCTTTATTCAAACCAATGTTATATAGGGCCCAATAAATGCCTGTCGCCGTGGTATCATGGCCCTAATTTAAAAAAGAAATAATTTGATGAGAAAGAAAAGGCTTAAACTACTTTTAAACATAACGTTGATATTGTGTGATACACTGAATTAATTGTAGAGTATCTGTTGTAACTCTAGTTCAGCGGCGCTGCTGTCGCTTGTGTTCAAGTGTATATAGCATTCCTGTTTGTCTTGTAAATAAAGCGTTTTGTCTCTTAACTGAGTGGTAGTATTTTTTCCTAGCATCGCCTCCTCTTCTGACAGGTAAGATCAATTTACTCCATTTTTAAAGAATGAAATTGAATTGAATTTTTGAAATATGATAACGAATGAAATACGAATTTGAACATTATTTTGAACTTTTAATTTGAATAGTATCCAACTATGTTGAATAGTAAAATAATTGGGGCCTGATGGTAGTAATATATTTTCCTCAGCACACATGCTTATACATATTTTAAAAGAAAGTTCTTGTTAAAGAGATTAAATAGAAAAATAGTAATGTTAAGACGTTTTTTAACGTTCCAGTATTAAATATTTGAAACTGAGAGAAAATTCTTGGAAATGTTGCCACTCAAGTCTTTACAGTCACGACTGTCTCCCAAGTGTGAGAGGGATTTCAGTGGGGCACCATCTAGTGACAACTCTCGCTACTAAAATTTTTTGACACCTGAATTAATTGTATTAATAAATCCTGTCTAATATTGTTTTATAGATATTGAATACACAGTTCAATGAAGAAGGTGCATGTAAATCTACTAAATTATTCCTTATAGTCCATTGGTTGTGTTTTTAATGCTTTGAGGGTGAATTTCCATCGATAATAAGCAGTGCATTATATTTTAAATTGCTTTGGATATACATTAACTGCAAAATAAAAAAAAATTCAAGAAAGAAACCAAGAAGTATTTTGTGTATGCTTAGTTTTTTACTGATAGATTTTTAAGTAATTCACATTTAAATCGAATAAAATAGCATTTAAAACATAAGCTACAGAGAAGTAGCAATTAGATACATCATAATTTGAATTCTCAATGAATTTTTTCACATACAAATAGTTATTACCGTAAAATGCGGCGTATAATGCTCACCGCCGTGTAACGCGCACCTATACTTTTAGGCTGCATTTTTTTTTTAATTTTTAGGCATATTCACCGTATAACCCGCATCCCCTTTTTTAAGAATAAACCTGAAATATACGTAGGAGATATTCATATGTTCTGAAGTATTTTATTCGAGGTATTATCCCAGGTTTTCCAAAAATAGTTTACTTCTAGGACTACAACCCTTTAAGTTCATTAGGTATGGCATTTATTTTAAATAAACGGTATTTCGTTACATTTAGAAGAATAATTTTTCTATGCTCATCGTTTTTTTTTCAAGCTATCATTTTTATACCCGGCGTATAGCTCGCACCCACAAATTTTGATCATTTTTTTTTTGTTGAATATGTGCATTATACCACGGATTTTACGGTAAATAGGCTGATTTTTCAAAATTCATTTATGAGTAATAAATCACTAGCCTTTCATAGTTACGCTTCACATTTTTTTTATGGTTCTGTTAATCACTCCGCATATCAGTTGAATCATTTTTTGTTGTTGAATAGAAATGATTTATACCAAATTCTTTTTTTTTTTTTTTTTTTTTTTGCCTTTAAGATTTTTTTAAAATGAAGTTACTTTAAATTAATCATTTGCTTTCATTTCATTAATATTTTTATAATTGAATACGCAGATATGGTATTTAATTTCTGAATATGAATTGAAAATATCTTAAGCCAATTTCAAGAAATAAACTTAACTCATATTTTTACATTAGAAGGATTAAGGCAATAAGTATTTTCTTAACAATCACCCTATTGCGGAGAGTTTTTTAAAGGAAGAAGGTAGATGAAATGCAAGGAAAAATGACAAGTGTAACGACTTTTGTTTTAATATTTGTACACAGACTGTCTCTATCAGCAGAAGTGCCCTCTAGCGACCATCCAACTTTGGTGCGGGTCGTATGAGGAATGACGGCAACCACTATGAAAAGCTTTTTATGTTCTTTGTCCTTAATTTGTTGTTGTCCGTGTGCAACTTAACCTAAGATAATAAATAAATGTTACACTTAAGTGGGAATTCATTGAACCTATTCTTGAGTTTACCATATTTGGTTTAATGTTTAACATCTAAAGTTTTACGCAAGTACATTTTCAAATTTTACTACTCATGATTTACTATTTCTTTGGTATGCTTAAGTGTAATCTTTCGAGTTATTTGGGTTGATAGAGATACACGAATTGAAAAGGCCCATTTTTGCCATTGTAGAATATTTCACGCGCATCTGAAACAAATTAGCACACCATCATTGCATTCATCACAAAAACACACGAAGAAAAATTGTATATAAAGTAATTTTTCCTTTTAAATTGTTATATTACTGTTCATATTTTATCAATGTAAAACGAAACCCTTTCTTTTTTTCGGCATTTTTTTTTAAAAAAAGAATCACACTTCCCCTCCTGAATAGCAAATGCATTTGGTAAATTTACACCATGAATACTAAATTTAAGCGCCAAATGTTTAGTAGAGGGAGCCACCTGTAGATGGTGCTACCTATGAAATGGCTTTCACGGGGACTTGCGGTGTCTGCAAAGGCTTAGCTTTTAAAATGCATCCCTTTTGAAAATAAAATAGTAATCACTTTCTTTTCATGTGTCCATCTGCAATTTTAAATATTGTTTAAAACAAAGCACATTAGCAATCCTCAAACAAATAAACGCATATAACCTCAAACGCAAACGTGTCAACCTCTTCTCTAATGTCTTCTTCGGTGAGGTCTTTCATTTGGATGTGATGTTCAAGCAATACATCCATCAGTGCCTTTCTTTTGCGTTTCTCGTTTACGTTCTTTTCACCACTGAGAAGCTTCTTTTTCTTTTCTTTAATGACCTAATTGAAAAACAATAGATTACAATAGAAATATATGCTGTAAAGCCTCGCACGCCTAACACTTGCATGTTAATTTACTATATATATATGTGTGTGTGTTTCTATATGTTCCTTTTACTATTCTAGTAACGTTTAGTATCTCATTGATGGATACCTATGTTGTTTTTACTTATGCGGCCTGATCGACAGTAACATCAGATCAAGCCCCACGAAAATCATCTTGGAAGGGGTCTAGTTGTACGCCCATCCCTGACCATAGCTCTGAGCACCATACAGGAGACAATACGATTTGGCTCAGTTTCAACCCAATTTTGAGGGAGAACACTGACCTCCTCACTGAGCCCTCTAACATCCTGGAGGTTGTCGGGGGCCTCGAACTTATATTCCCTTCCACCAGCTTCACGAGAGAACTTGAGGCTCGGTGGCTATTTAGAGTACATCACTATACATTTACTAACAGCCATGCCTTCTCCTGTATTCGAGCTCAGGCTTTACAGCACGACAGTCAGCGTCACTAACCACTATACCGAATGGACAGTTATATACTTCTGAAAATATCAAGCAATTAATTTAATATGTACCCTTTTATATCTAATTGTACAGATTGTGTGAGAGAGAGAGAGTTTTTCATCCTAAATATTTTATTTTACATTGTCATATACATATAAAAGCTTTTTTTTTTTCAAATATTTAACATATACATGTAACGTGCAAATATATTGCCGTAGATATTATGCCTTGTAAATTTTTATTTACACCTACTTAAGTATATTTTTAACCATAATATATTTGCACTAACTGATTCCCTGCTTTACAGGTCTCAAGACATAAATTAAAAAAACTGGAAATTAATAGTTGAAAATTTTTCAGATCCGTATTCAAGAGTTTAATTTAACTAAAATTTTACGATGATGTGTTCAGATATGTTAGGCATTTTTCCACTGATTTTTTATCAATTAAAATAAGGAAGGAACTCTTGTTAAATTCTTTTCCTTTTCTTGTAAAAGAAAAAATAAAATAAAGTAATATAAGGTTTCAGTTTTTTCAAGATGTATTATATATATATACATAATTGGCTATATTCGGTAATCTCAATAATGTATTTAAATTTTAGCTAAAATACCTTTCTAACCCCAGTTCTTATTCTTTATTCATATGCAAGTGTTTTGCACTTTTTTTTTGTACTTTTGGAATATTTTGTCAAATTTTAATCTATTTGGTTGAGATTTTTTATTCCTTTGTTTTTAAATAAATTTACAGTAATAATGATTTAGCAATTTTGATGTTTTACTTTGTTCAATTTCATTTTTGCTTGCTAGAAATTGACGTCTTAAGTGGTGAAATGCATGATTGTGAAAAATGTAAGTTATTGTTAATTGATTTATCATTGTGATTGGAATTTTTACAGTCTGCCATGCTATTTTTCACATTATTAAATGCACAATTTTTTCGAAACTTACATAACAAATATTATCTTAAACTACAGAAAGAAGCAAAGTGAATGCATAGTTGAATAGTAAAGACATAATTTCATTGCTTTTATTACACGATAAAGATATAAACATCTCTGACATGCGAATGATGAACACAGAGCTTCTTCTTTCGGTTTGGTTCTAATTTGGTGGCCACGGTAGCCGAGTAGTCATGGTCAAGAACTTGTGGCAGGAGAGTCATGAGTTCGAGTCCTGGTGCCACTGAAGATCCACCATATAAAGGGGCTGATACACATAAAATCTATCGTACCTAAAAGGCCTCAAGTTGGTGCGGTACACACGTTTCGATTAGAGTGTCATTTCAGGTGTCGTAGTAATTTGACTGTAATTCAAAATGATATACACACGGTTCTTCAGCAACAGCTTCCCTGTTACCTTGTTACATCTTTTGGAACAGAATGCCGTTCTTTCAATCTTACCCTCTCAAGAAGACCGCAATATGCAGATTAGTGAATAAATACATACTGGAGCTTTAGCATTCGCGTGTTAGTTTAATAGAAGTCGGATAGAGAAGTTGGATAGTAGTCGGATAGTAATTGAATGGTAGAGTACTAGTAGATTGATGTTTAGAAGAATAGAATAGAAGAGGATATCGAAAGCTGAGAGAGGCTGATCGCCGCGAGATATTGGTAAGCTATTAATTATAGAAGTGTAATTATAGAACGGACTTTTTACTGAGTTAAGAAATCTAAGGCGGATAAGGATTCAGAGGGATAGTGATTAGGATTCCCCGGGCTTTTTTACTTAGAATTGATAACTACGTATTATCACTCCTGATCCTATCCCTCTAGTAAGACTTGTATTGCGTTGATCAATATATATTTAGATAATAATAAATTAGATTTATTATGGAGAATTTGAGTAATCAATCATTTATTCCTACAAATCTGGGTAGCGCAGATGAAGCGATGATGGGCCGCGGGGTATCACAACCTTAGAGTGCGATGTTAATAAAAAATAAATAAAAATTTATCTTTGTTTACTACTTGGTTTACATGTTAATAATTCACAGGATAATTGTTATAACACCATCTGTTGAGCCAAGCAGGAACCTTAACAAAGGCATTCTTAATAATTGAATAAGTTGTTCACGAATACCAATATGTTTCATAACTAAGAGCCTGATAAACTTATATACAACTTATAGTTAACATACTTCCTGTCAACAGGGGAAAAATCTTAAATTATTTACAGGATTTTTTTTTTTTTACCAGTAGGCGAGTTTTTATAAAACCACTCACGTTTGGGACAAATGTCCACTTCGTATCGGTATTAACATTTCATTGTGATAACAGCTATCAATAGCTGAAATTCCATGGTCGACCAGAAAAACATCATATTTTTCTGTTCAAACTTTGAAACTTTTGGTCGAAATTTTTAAAAGAATTATTAAGGAAAATGTTTAAAAGGTATGGATTTTAAAGATACACTTTCTTGAAATCTCTCAAATATCATTTTATGCGCGTGTTTTTCAGTTCAAGGTAAGTTATTGGATTAATGATGGATAAAATAAATCAAAATTTTTAAAGAAAGTTCAACTTACCGATCGAGTGAAGTCGTGAAGTACTTTGAGGTGATGTTTCAGTTCTCTACCTGCAGGCAAAATAAAATAGGAAATCGAACCAATGCCATGGGGTTATCATTCTCCCCACGATGATATCCGCTGCCTAAAAATTAAAATAATATCTGATTGGTGGATATGATTGAAATAACTTTTAAAGTATCATCCAGATTATTTTTTTTTTTCAAAGTTAAATACTCTTTTTCCTCTCTCAGAGACGTAAGGAAATCAAAATCATTAATAAGGAAACATAACGGTCAATTGGCAGCTTTGAAACTTAAATTACAGTCAATACAACGAACCTCTATTTAGCGAATTTCTCTATTTTACGAATTTCTTCCTGGAATCAAGAGCATTTTACTATTTTCTTCGTAAAATAACCTCCAAATAGTGAAGTGCATTTTTATTTAATGAACTTTTCCTCTCGTATTTCGATTTTTTCTCCATGCCTTTAACTTATTTCAAGACATTTTAAAATGATTCTCTCTTTTGGCGCATTTTATGGAAATTAATGACCTAGAACTGGTTTTGACAGGTGCCTAACTCACCTACAGCAAAGAAAGAAATTACCATAATTTTACAAACAAAACAGTTAAATATAACTAACAGATTTTTTTTCAGTAATTAAACTTTCAAGGACACACGTGGTAGAGTATGCATAAAATTACTAGTTATAAAATAATGTACTTTCAAAATTACTCGTAAGCTTCAAACTAGAAAATGTCATTAAAAATTCATTAATATTAATATGAAATTTTTTTAAAAGCTGAAAAAACATTGCATTACTAGACAATGGTTTTTCACCATTGTTTTCCTTGCAGACTTCTTTCTGATGGATAAGATACATGAAATAAATGGATGTTAATTTTCAAGAAAAGTGTGAATAATTACTTTTTGAAATAATATATAGTGTTTATGAATTTAAAATTTATCTTTTGTGGTTCTAGGTATATTAAAAGATAAATCTCTATTTAAGAGGAGCAGGAAACCTCTCTCTCTCTCTCTACACCGACAATGCTAAATTGGCTATTTTCGATGTACCTTTTCTCAAAATTTGTTATATGTAAATGTTTAAAACTTTTCATACAATTAAAGTACTCCTTTCTTATTATACTAATATGAGCCTTTAGCTGTGATTTTGAATATTTTCTCATAATTTTTATAAAAATAATTGACATTTGACCCATTTTTCGCATAAAAAAATTTGTAAAATAATAGATTGAGTTTTTACAAAAGCTTATTTTAGTAACCATCATTATTAATACATCATAAAATATTTACATACCTGTGAAGAATAGTTTTCCAGAAAAGGTACATCGAACATCAAAATTTACATTTTGAGATAAATTGATTTTAATGTATACAGTGAGACTTCTAATCGGCTAGAAATAAAAATAAAAAGCTCAATTTACAATAAAAGATACATGTTTTGGTTTGTATCAGACATTCAACTTTTAAGCAAAAACAAAGCACTTTGCTTACATTTTTTGCCATTCAGATGGGCTTGGCTTACTTTCAATGATTTAAGGGCGACTTTCAACAGGTTTTTTTAAGGGCTTCCTAATTACGCTAGAGGTTAAAGTAAGATATTTTTAGAAAGGTTAGATAGCTTTGTGCAAAGCTGTTTGTTATAGATATCATTTTATACCAATAAAATTAAAACCATAGCCATTTACCTTAAGAATAATTAAAAATTTAAAGCAATTCAAAGGGGGTTTTTTATACAAATTTAGAATAAAAATAGGAATGATCAATATTCAAGTTGATATAGTGAAAAATTAAGCAATTTTATTTTTAAATTATTATATTTGTTGCTAATTTTTTATTAAGCATATTTTTACTGATTTACTAAATGCGCTGCTATAAGTACAAAAGACTCCATGTTCATTCCAGTTTCTTAAGAAATATGGAAGAAAGTTGAATGCTGAAATATACTCTCAGGTGAAACTCATACAACCACATGCTTCTAGAAGACAAACACTAGATTTCTTGTAAATATGCTCTTGTCTTAGTAGATATTTTCAAATAAGATGTATGAAGAATGAAGGCTTTTTTCACATAAGATGTATGAATTGTATGGGAAACAAAATATAATTGAATGGAATAAAAAAAAGTTCTTTGTGTGTGAATTATGATGCTTATAAAAATATGATCTGGCTATCTTTTAGCTTTTTTTTTTTCTTTTCTGAAGATTCTTTTCAATGGAAATTCTTAACTGAAGAAGCAGCTAAATTTAATTTTTCTATTAATTTCGTATTACCTTGAGAGAGGATCTAAGAGATTGTTTTATTTTATTGTAAATAGTTGTGTAAGAACAATTAAACTGTGTAAAATAAATAGTAGAGTATTTCTCACATTTTAAAGCAGTAGAAGTCTGAGATATTTTTTAAAAAATGAAATATTATGCATTTATTAAAGGGATTTTTCTCTAAGCAATTGTACCTCGAGACGGACTTAATGTACTGAGAATCACTGTTCTCTTGAGCCCCAATACTGACGCCTAAAGTAGTTTCTGTAAAGGAAAAAAAAGTGCTATAATTAATTACATTTTAATTCATCATTAACCAAAGCAAAAGAAAGTTTTTCAAATTTAAATGCATCATTCTTTTTCAAAGCATTTTTTTTGAATTTTTTAAGTTGTAATTTCTGAATTTCACAAGTATTTCATTGTTATTTCGCTTTGAAAAAAGTTTTACTTTTTTAAAATATAGGTAAAATAACATAGTTTTCGTAAAAATGAACTTAAATAAAATTTTCCTGGATTGTTACAAAAAATAATAACATATGTTTACAAAGGCATATATATTACAAATATTTCATAACGCGATAAGCTAAAATTGATCAAAACTTGTGAATTCTTCGTCCCCAATATTCTTGTAGTAAAAGATGTAGACTATAAGAAAATAATTCTGAAAACAATGAAGACGCTTCTATATAGTCCAATGCCTGTTTCTTACACTTCTTTAACTTCCGTATGTTATTTTCTAGCTCTAAATTTTTTACATTACAACACAATATTCTTTTTTATATTACATTTGTAAAAGGCTCGAAAAAGAAGCGTGATCCGTAAATTAAAAATCGCAGAAAAGTTTTATAGTTATTAAAGAACTAATTATGAAATTTTTATTAAAATTTACGAGTCGATTGTTCTTTTAAAAATCCTTGGACTTATCTATTAATAACTTTTATTTGTAAATGCAAGAGCCTAATGATTGTTTCTGCTTGTCTTCAGTTTCCTTGTACTAATTATAGCTTTGGAAGATCACATTGTTTTAATAAAATATTGTAAAAGCCTGTAAAAAAGACTAAACTCCTTAACAAGGGAAACTCACAAACAGCTTTTCAGGGGGTAAAATAAAATCTAATTTTTTTTTAGAAAGCTGTATAGATGTGTCTATTTAGAAAGGAATACCTTTGGAATAATGATTTTTTTATCCGAGTGTGCGGCTGTGTCTCATTTAGATTCTCATCAAAGATTTGATGTCACGATTTGAAATAATTACTATTACAGTAAGAGTTTTGTTAAAATTATGTGCATGAAAAAAGTGTTATCTAAATGTTTTCAACTAAATAATTGCATTTGTAATAGATACTTTTTAAATATATTCTTAGCTGAAGCTCTTCAAAACATTATAAAATGCAAGAAAAGCTAAACCTACAAAAAATTAAAAACTTGAATTACTCTGAATTTTTATAATTATATAAAAAAATACAGTTCACACACACACAGTAAAAATGCATTAAAGTAACATTTATCTATGTTATATTTTAGTATTGCCTAATATATAATCATCCGTATTACATTTAAGTTTTCCGTAACATTTAAGTATCTATATTACATCTAAGTATAAACATGTATACTATTGCATTATTTTCTAATAGTAAATGTAATTTTAGAAAGACACTTTTTCCAAATATTCTACAAAATCTTAGAAATAAACTTTGATATTTCGACTGAAATTGCAGTTTTCCAAACAACCGGATATCTTTTATTACAAGGTACTATCATCTTCGGAAAACTGCGAGACATGGTGCATTCCAAGACAAAAATACTTTTGGCTCGGCTTTAGTTTTCTTAATTCAAGTCAAATGTAGGCTAAATGATATTTTATCAACATTTAATGAGAATTTTGAAAAGGATACCCATATAAGGATCTTTACTTTACTTTTTGATACATGATTATCATGAACTTCTACTTGATGAGACAGGAATGAATGATAAGGAATCCTTAACAAATGACTCGTTAATGAGTTCGTGAAAGAAAGATAATAAATTATCTTCTTACCGCAGATAATATCCAAGCTGCAAAGAGTGATAGGCATTGAAATATCAGTGGAATCTTTAGTGATTTCGTTTCGCAATTGTTTGACCAACACCTGAGACTGCTCGTTGAAAATTGGTAAGAAATCTTTTAGTATCTCGAAATGAAAGGAGGGAGTGAGTAACTTCCTACGAGACTTCCATTTGGAACCATGGCTAAGAAATGAAGAAAATAGGTAAACATGATTTCATTTAAATTAATTTTAAAAGGATAAATTACACAAAATATTTTTAAGACTTTTTGGCTCAAAGTAATTTTTTTAAATTCAGAAAAATTGCTCGTGAAATAAAACATTTTATAGCTAAGAATTATATAAGAAAAAATGTATTTTTATATTGCTCAAAATTGACTGTTTTCCACTTTAGATTATTTGTTATGGGTCGAAAAGTTTTTTAAAAGAAATATTTGCATGCATATTCTTCTTCTTTGATTTATAAATAAAATACTACATATTACGAACAAATTTTATTTTCAATACTTTATGTGGTAGAATTATTTTGTATGATAGAATGCTATATGATATTGTTTAGAAAAGCAGAGCAGCTTTTATCACAATATATAAAAACGTTTTTGCGGAGCTAGTGTTCAAGCAGAACTCCAAATTCCTAACGGGCAATTTACGAATATACAAAGGTCTTTCTGCTGAAAGAAAATTAAATGGAACCCTATAAATGTTCTTTTAAATATCAAACATTATCCACATGCACAGTAGAGTCATAAACTTAAACAACTTTTTAGATTTAGCCGTAAGGTAACATAGAATTCATACTATTATAAAAAAGCACAATATAGTATTTAAAAGATACAGAAAGCATATAATAGAAAGAATAATGGAATACGTACAGTGTGGGAACAAGCAGAAAAAGGCTTTTTCACAAAAAGACGTCGGTACGAAACACTATAACTCCAAAAGGGTAAATAAATCTGTCCTTAAGTAAGGAATGTTGAACCCCTTCCTCAAATGCAATGATAGCCTGACCCCAGCTGTTCAAACTCTACACAAAACTATCCAACAGTTCTTGCAGTAAGGTTTCCTATTCCTCAATAGGTTTGATCAATAGGTTTGTCGATTGTTTGTTGTACTCCACAAAGTTCGATCGAGCCACTCTCCCAAAGACATGCCATATTCGTTCAATGGGTTTTTAAATCGGGAAGACGTTTTCTAATATATTTTAAAGATATCTCGACTTTTTTTACAAGCTTCTGATAAGCATGCGACTGCATGTTGTCGTCCGTAAACAAAACCAATGGCACCTCAAGGACGCACGTAGGGGTGGATTACTTTTATAATATCATCAATCTCCAAGAAGTGAACCTCTGTCAAATGTGTGGAGCAACGTCCGTCCTTTCATAAAAATGCCTCCTTCAAACGGCCTCTTTTAGATGTTAGGGGAATGAAAGCGTGACCCTGATAAATTTCGTGTCAACTATCACCAACAATTGTTTGTCAAATTGAAACGACTCACATTGGCAAAGAGGACGTAACTCCATTTGATGAGATATATAGTCTGTATTCATTACGACACTGTAAGAGATGGGTTGCTGTTAATGATATGCAGAATTCAAGATGGTAGGCGAGTATGTCAACTTTTTTTTAAAACGTATAGACACAACAAACTGGAACAGTAGTCGTCTGATTGAACCTGCGCAGCTGCTGAGCAATTTTGCTTGCAGTCTGTTTTCAGTCAGTCTGTTTCCGCTTATATGATACATCTTTCATCACTTGTGGGTAATTTGGTCAACTACTTTACTGCTGTACCTGTCATTTTAGAAAGCTTTCTAAACTCATTTTTTTGTCGGTGTCAAACCCTTGGGTAACGGCAAACTACCTCTCTCTTCAAGCTTACGTGCAATTTTGTCACTTATAAAGGTGTCTTGGTGAATTTTGTAATCTGATTATAATTAGATCGCTCGTTCAATTGAAGAAAAAATGTCTGGAAATGTGTCCTTTCTCCTTTTTAAAGTTTCCTTGACACAGTTTGTGCGTATTCCAATTGTATTGCGTCTGTTATGAATCTCTTTTCTATTAAGTTGACTTTCCTCGTACAGACTTCGGAAAGCCCCTTTCTACAAATTCCTTTTTTTCAATAATATGTTGAAAAATCCCTTTATTGCGTATGTGTTGGACACCAGTACATAAGGTCATACTAGCCCTGAAACGAATGCATATGAGAAGACATTATAATGTTCATGTTAAAATATATTGTTTGACTGCACAGTTTCCACTGCGATATAATTTTTATAAGGGAGATTCCTTACCTAGTCAATAGTCCTGTTCCTAACCAGGGATGGAGCCATTTATACGACCAATTCTTTTCCATGTGTGTACTTCCCACTGATCAATGCCTATAAATCGAAATTGACGATTTATTGTAAAATTTACTTTCAAGCTCGTTATTATTTTGAGTTAAACATGAATAATAACAAATAGTCAAACTCATATTTAAAAATGCAACTACTTTTATTTTTAAATAAAAGTATATATCGAAACAAATCAATATAAATATAAAAATAATGACATTAGTATGAATGTTATGTAAGCTATTCAAGATGAGATTTTAAATTTTTTAGAACACAAGGAGTGTAAGACTTCAAAGAAATGGGAGATAAGTAATGTATCCCGAAATATGAACAGATGATTGGGTAGAGTTGGTCTCTATGAAGCTTCATAAAAAAAATAAATCTCATATCGAGAACATCAGCAAAAAATAACGCTTTGTGAATAAATGAATATAGACGACCTTTCGATTATTTTGTCACATTCAGCTGTATATAAATATAAACAATATATACGAGGGTAAGTCAAAAGGAAAAGGGATTTTTGCAATTTATATTTCCAAGGTCCTGCTATTGCACTAGTATCCAGAACTCAATGAGGGTTAGTCGCAACACTTCTATACTACGTGTTTCTCGTCTTCCCTCGCAGTCGTTGGGCTGTAGCATACCGTTCAACATGGCAGCTCCATTGTCGATCTACACCCAGGAGGAAAGCTTGCTTTTTCTCATTCTCTTTTTTGTCTGCATAAAGTGTGAAACATGAGTAAATTATTCGTGGCATGCAAGCGCTGTATAGTGACGGTTGTTTATCGTGAAGCAGGATCTACGAATGGATCAATCACTTCAAATAGGGAAGATACCTTTCATGTGACTACGGAAAATCGGGCAGTCAATCGACGTCAACCACTGAGGGTCGTCGTCGTTGAGAGTTTCGTGATGGAAGGGATAGCTAGTATCTAGTGCAGGTATAACGCCTTCCACAAACAAAAAGCGAATCACTGCCCTCCTTTTTTTTCTTGCAGATTGACAGTGTAGCTATAAGTGCAACCCTCTCCTACTCTCCAAAGACTACCAGGAAAGACGAGTGACACGCTGTGTAGAAGTGTTACCGACTACCCCTCAGTCAGTGCAGTATACTATCAATGTTGCCAAGCCATGGGGGGATTGAAAAAGTCCCTTTACTTTGTATTTTTCCTCATTTAAAAACATTTAAAAATGTAAAATTAAATGTAAATTAAATGCCAATTTAAAACTATTTTTGCTACATTTGTACATAAAAACACTCAAGAAGGCTATTACGAAATATATAATTTATACTTCAACTTCAAACGAATATATATTAATCTGTAAATTTTAATATGACGATAGAAATCTCTTCTAGGGATTGACTCTTTATATAATACTGTCATTGCAATAAGAACATTGTAGCATTGGATTGTTTTTGATACAGTAAAAATTCTTAAAATTTATGACAACTCTCATATTTAATCATGAATAAGAAATATAGGTAACTTACAAGTTAAGGAGAAGATCTCATCACTTGAATTGAGCTTTTTTGAGTATTTGTAGAAAATGTCCTGCTATTTATTTCATAACTTTTTATATTTATGATGCATTGCTGAAGAGTTAAATACCAAAACTTTAATTTTAAGATAAAGCAAAAGTTAGGCATCAAAAAGCTATCGATGTTCATTGCTTTATTATGATTTAAAAAATGTCAATAAATTGATAAATTTTTAATTTCAATCTGTTGGGATCAGTTTCGTAGAAATTAATTCAATAATCAACAGAGTAACGCTCCATAAAACTACAGATTATCCTTTCAAATGAGACATTGTTTTTAAGAGTATTATTAAATCGCTTATACGTATGTTTCTTAACTAAACATAATTTATAGCATCATAAAAAGAAAGCTTGACTAATTTTAATCAGATTAATAACAACGCAATTTTTCAGTTGAAAAATATTTAATATAAAATTCTTGCTTGTATAGAACCTAAAAATGCAATCATTACAAATTCTATGAATGATTTTTCGAGTTAATAAAAATACTCAGTATTACACAAATTTGTTGTCAATCGCAAAAAAATGCAAACTCACTTCAACTGCCTCAGCTTTATTCAAAATGATGAATGGAGCAAAAGAAATCCAGAAACAAAACAATGGGCTCTTACGAAATATATAGCTATAAGCATTGGCCATTTGCAAGGTAACTAAAGGAATGCAAAAAAGAAGAAGAAATGTTATAAAAATAAGTTTATTATTGTAATATATATGATATATGACTGTAAAACTTATTTAGTTATTTTTGATTTAGATTTCAAAAATAAAATTGAAAAAAAAATTTTGCCTCAAATTTAAACTGCATTCTTTATATATATACACTGGTGTGCAAAAATTAAGGACGAGACGGTTTTTTCAATATAACTTTGTACAAAAGCTTTCCAAATCAACACATTTAATACCGTAAGATCCCCAATACGTAAGGACATGTGTAATATGTAAGCAACACTTACTAAAAGAGAAATCAGAGGGATAAAAAGAAGCTTGATTGAAAAAGTAGCATGGAGCGCAATGCGACTGAAGGCCGAAACATCCCTGTGATGGGTGTCCAGCAAGAAAAATCCGGTCTTTAGTAGGGGATATGATCTCCCCTGACTGCTAGGCAGGTTTCATAGCATCTGCCCATGCTGAGAATGAGGGTGTCAATGAGTTGTTGAGGCATTGCTGCCCATTCTTTTTGCAGCGCCAATCGAAGCTCCCGAATCGTTACTGGTGGTAAGGTACGAGCTGCCAAGCGTCTGCCTAGAAAACCCATACATGCTCGATGGGATTGAGATCCGAAGATCGTGCCGGCCAATCCATACGTTCAATATCATCACTCTCTAAGAGCTGTTCGGCGTCTACTGTGCGATGGCATGGTGCATTGTCGTCCATGAAAATGAACTGCAGACCGATAGCGCCTCTAAAAAGACGCACATATGGAAGAAGAATCTCGTTACAATAACGGTCCCGTTGACTGAACCTGCATCGAAGATGTGAAGGTCTGTACGACTACCAAGCATGATGCCTCCCCAAACGAGAACACCGTGACCTCCATACCTATTCCTTTCAATGATGTTCGAGGGATGATTGCGGCTTCCCCGCTCTCTCCAGATGAGTATGCGATGAGAATCGCTACTCAAACTGAATCTGCTCTCATCTGTAAAGAGTACTCGTCCCCATTCATTGTCTCTCCAATTCCGGTGTTCCCGGCACCACAGAGAATGCCTTCTCCGATGGGCAGGCGTTAAAGATACACACCGTACAGGGCGTCGTGCAAACAGACCACCACCGTGCAGTCTTCTGGCCAAGGTAAAACGCGATATCGGTCGTCCAGTCACCTGTGTCGTGTGTCTAGCGATTTCTCCCGCTGTCTGCCGCCTGTTTCTTCTGGCCTGTAAGACAATGTACCAGTCATCTGCGGGTGTGGTTCCTCGTGGACGACCACTACTGAACCCCCGGATAGCTGTTCCTGTAGTTTGAAATTGTCTCCAAAGTCGTGAAACGAAGCTGTGAGCAATTCCGAACTCTGCAGCCACACTTGTCACACTGCGGCCTTCCTCCAACTTCCCAATGATTCGACCTCGCGTAAATGCATCCAGATGTCGTCTAACAGATTGATTATTCGCCATTTCTCGCTGAGGCAGCAACTCGGTGTGATTTTAACTGCTATACGGTGTACAATCTCTTTGCCAGAAATACTGATCTTACACCGACAGCATGCTTTATACTACTCAGACACTCCCCCATTACGTCTACCTGCATATCTGCGCATGTGCTACCGTATATCACCTTACTTAATCTCCTGATTGGTCTTTCTGTCCGCTCTGCCTCTTCGTTCAGCTGATATGCCAATTTTTCGACTTCGTCCTTAATTTTTGCACAACAGTGTATATATATATATATATATATATATATATATATATATATATATATATATATATATATATATATATATATATATTTTGCTCTTCTCCTCTTATACCTAACTTGATGAAAATAATGTACCGCGGCTCACTTTTCAAATTTTTTAATAGTATTTCTAGTTAAGCACGTATTGTGAAACTTTGCTTTAAAAGAAGTTCAGAAGTTCTTATTCAGACATAAACCTTACCTATGAAATACGATGGGAAAATAGGAAGGAATGTTGGATCATTTTTGCGCAGACTCCGTTATTAAACTTTTAACTATCTCCCTACATGCTTAAATCCATTCGTATTACCATGTTTACTCAAGTGTTAACTTTCTCTTTCAGTAGCTATTCTTGTAAATTTTTGTTATGTCAGTTACTCTATTAAAGTGATGACGCATAATTTTGTTTTTGATAGTAGACAGCGAAAAAAATTTTTCACATGTTTTTTCCTTTTTGTAATAAACGAAATATTTATTTTTAAAAATTGTACATTTTATTCCGCACTTTGTAATTGAAAACAAACATTATTTCATTTTGTTGGACAAGTAAGAGAACCGATATTCTTGTATATATATGTATGAATATAAATGTTCATAAGTCATTTCATTGAAATGGGTGCATGTTTGTAATATCTATAACGCGGGGATACACACACACACAGTTATGCTTTAACATGCATAATGTATCATTGTTATAAGATATTTCTGAAAATTAATTTCAAAATTTGTTCAAGCAGACATTTTATACTAAATGTTCAGGTATAAATAATTAATAGCACTTTGTACGTATAAAAGCACATACTAATAATAAGCATATTAAAGGATGCATAAAAAAAATGGGAGAAAATTTTCTATGAATAAAAAGAAACATTTTTATAAAAATAAACTAACCTACTTTACCAATCTACTTTCAATGAATTGATGCAGTAAAAACAAATAAGTAAAAAGACATATGTCGAGTGAAAATGACGGTTTTGTTTAGAGAAATAATAAGTTTCAGATTAAAACTGATTATTGCATGAATTTTTTTCTTTTCGCATTTCATTCGTAACAATATTCTTGACACAAACTATAAGCTCAGTATTTAAAGGATTCATAAACTAGACACCATTCTACGCTTATCACTAACTTTAAAACTTATTAAAAAGTTGTTGTTTTTTTTACTTTTCATGAACGATTATTTTTTCCTACTCTCATGTCTTAATCGTAATTTAATAAACCTTCTACTACTTGTTCAGGAAATGATTCGAAAATTTTTGTTATTAAAGTAATTGATTATGCAAATTTTCCAGTCAATGTTTCATGAGACAGTTATCTACATAACAACTTTTAATTTGAAGCATTTTTATCTTTTGAGCAATTTTTGACCGGATCGTGTTGCGTTTTTGGATTTTTTTTAATCAACTTGTTAGTTCTTAAAATTTTTTATTGTTTCGTGGAAATAATAGCCACATATAGATGGTAAGAGATCACTTTTTGAAAACAGAAACAAAAACAATTTTCCAGAAACTGATACAGATTTAATGTGGCGTTATCTTTGAATCTTCTAGATAACATAGTGTGATCGGGAAATAAATGTTGCATCATCAATTCACAATATTTTAAATTTATCCTAAGTATTGGCCAATTCTAACTGAATTTATATATATATGCATACTTCAATTTTTCTTCTTTTGAAGTAAAGATTTTCGTCAAAAATTTGTCATCAATTTTAGAATAATTATTGATCTTGAAATCAGTTTTAGACAAAAGATGAGACAAGATGAATAATATATTTCTCGGGATTGATCTTTATGACTCACTGTTAATCAACCAACGGGATATAAATAAATGGCACATAAATCATCAGTTTAATAATCAATCAGTTAATCCATACTGATGCTGAAATCATTTCAATTGTTCATTGAAATTTTTCATTTCTAAGTAAAATTATATAATATGATTCTAAATAACTGTTAAGATTTTTAGAATGTAGTAAATATTTGCTTTCATATATATATATATATATATATATATGTATGTCATGATTTTTTTAAGACAGAATCAGATTACAGTTAGAAAAGTGAAAGACGACCTTTATTCTTTCATTTGTACATCTGTTCTGACACCGAGGAGCAGGGAGGAAAAAGCACGCCATGGTGGTGGTTTTCAAGTGGATAAAACCTTGAAAACATATGGTAAGTATCGCTGCTTTGAAGAGGGTGCTTGCAAATTAATGCTGACATATGTTGACTATTAAATCTAACGATCTGGAATTAGACATGTTTACTGGCTAGGCCATATGTTCGGAAGAAATAAATGCATGATTAGTTTGATACTTGAAGATGGGAACTGAGAAAGATGAGTAAAGTGCTAGATAAGGAATTTAATTTTTTTAATCTAATTTAATTATCCTACATATATATATACATATATATATATATATATATATATATATAAACGATATATATATATATATATATAAACGACTATATATATATAAACGACTTATATATATATATATATATATATAAACGACTTATATATATATATATATATATATATATGTCAGGTTTGAAAAAGTTTAGGTTCAAAATTAAGGAAGTAATAAATGAAAATAGAGCGAACTCTTTACCATCGCGTAAGGATTTATGAGTAAACAAGCCTATTAAAAAGGAGCAACGAGCGCTGACGAAGGCGAAGACGCATACTAAGGAAGGGACTTGGCTGGTGTCTCCTCGCTGAGATGTTGTATTTGGTAACACCGGTTGCGCGGCAAAGGTCCGCCATTGAATTATATATGATGGCATAATAAGGAATATTGTGAAGATGATGCCCTCCTTATTTTACCAGCAGGCCTGGGGCCTGTCAAGTCGACAGGATGATTTAAAGTACCGAAAAATACGCGAAACCAATGCAAGATGAACTTCAACAATTTTTTTCGAACGAGCGACTGCATTGAAAACGATACTACCATGGAAGACGACTCTTTCCGGCAGGAGTCACCAGTCAACACATCCAGGGAAACTTTCTTTTTTCCTGAATTTGATCTTAATAAGTTTAGTAGTTTGAAGAGTTTTCTTGAATGTTTTGATAAACAATGTTTGGAATATCAAAAAGAAGAACAATGGAAAAAGCAAAATTTGAGTGGGATGATGATGAGGAATTCTTTTCATCATCAGAGAAATTTACCCCCTTTTTCATCTCCTAACCAGATAAAACGTTGGGGGCTTAAGAGAAAGTTTAAAGGTGAACAGAAAAAGACACGTCCTGTGACAAAAAGTAGATAAGTTTATCGAAGAAATGAATAAACATTTTTCTGATTTAGAAGATACTGAACTTATCATTGATTAGTCTCTAAGTCAAGACTTGGAATCATCTAAATATTCCAAAATATGAAAGAAATAATTTTTGATGAGAAATGATGTATAATTCTTGCAGATTGTGTATCAATTTTTTCCGATGTTTGAATTCTTATGACATATATTTTTATAAATCTGTATATTTACAATTTTTTTTTGATATATTAAGTGATAATTAATGTTGTAGATATGTTTTGAATAACATTTGAAAACATAAGGTAGTTATAGAATATAACTTTCATTAAAATTTTTTATTTGATATTTGTCACATTTTTTTTTTTATCTTTCAAATTGAAAAATATTTGATCAAAATAAATGATTTTTTTTTATGTTATCTTAATTATAAAATGTTTTTGTTGTACACACACATTCATTTTTTTGTGTAGGTAGACATGCAATTTTTTGTAGATAGACGTAATATGTATGAATATTCGATAGTTTATATAAAAGGTAAATTAAATGTTGAAGCAGACATGTTGTCGAGGAACCCTGTATGCCATTATATATCACCCATTTGTCATTTTTTAAATACTGATGAAATTATTAAATACCAAAATTCAGAGAACATTAATGATCCAAAATATATAAAAAAATTAATGATGTATTAACAGTTAAGAAAAAGAATTTAATTAAAAATTGTAGTACCGTTATCTTTGAGAGAAAAATTAATTACAACTGCACATGAACAATTTGGTCACCCAGGTGTAAAAAAAAGATGTTAAAATTAATTTCCCAATTTACTACTGGAAGGACATTATATTAGACATTTCAAATTTTGTTAAATGTTGTGAAACATGTCAAATGAATAAAAAGTCTACAAAAAAAAGTATGGATTATTGCAAGAAGTTCCTGTAGCAGAAGAACCATTTGAAATGATTTCACTAGACACTGTAGGAGGATTTAATTATCATAACTCACAAAAAAAGAAATACCTGCATATTGTTCTGGATCATGCTGCAGATATGCTTGGACATTTCCATCCAAAAGTGTCACTTCTGAAACTTATACAAATTGCTTAAAACAAAATTTTTTCAATTCAATGCCCAAAACAACTTTTAAGTGATAGAAATGCTGCATTCACTTCATCTAAATTTAAGAAATTCTTAAAACATCATAATATTAGACAATACTAACTTCAGCAAATAGAATACAATGCAATGGAAAGAATGAAAGAGTTAATCAGACATTAGTAGCAAAATTAAGATGTAAAGTTAATTCAACTACAAAAACTCCTTGACAAAATTATTAGAACAAGTTACATATGAATACAATAACTCGCCACATGATGTTACTGGCTTTCCACCTGCATATTTAATGTTTGGAACTTTGCCATATGATTCGCCATTACCTAATCAAGTAAAATTAAACTATCCACCTATACAACAAGCTAGACAAATTGCAGTAAACAGAACAATTAAGCATCATAAGATAAATAAACAAAGGTATGATAGACATTATGTTGATGCAAAATTTAAAGTTGGAGATTTAGTCTTATATCAAAATTTCTCATACCCTAATTCAAGTAAACTTCAATCTCCTTATAATGGTCCTTTTAAAGTTGTCAGGAAACTCTCAAATGTTACTTATGAAATAGATAAACCAAATCAATATACAGGAAAATTAACAGATATTGTTCATTCTACAAGATTAAACCATTTCATTCAAAATCAATTTCCAATTATGCTAAATTCTTATTTATATTTGTTATAGAGTTTGTTTTCTCAAACATTGGGGGGAAGAAGTGCATTGTAATTTTAAAAGAAGTGCATTGTTATTAAAATAATAATAATAAAAGTTGTGTTTAAAATTTGAATTTAAGACTTGTTTACATTATGAAAATCAAAATTTAATGTAAGTGAACTTGTATTGTATCTTTATTCATAATGAACACATTATTGAAGACTATTTAAAAAAAAATAACTGAATTATGGACTGTATGAAAACATTGTGATGAGGTCATTTTACGATACATTGTGTTATAATAATTTCATTGTGATTATTTGTGATCATAGTATATATTCTGAAAGTTAAAATATAGTGTATGTGATGTTATGAAGATTTTATTATGGTTGTATGTTTTTTGAAATGAGTTGATTGAGTAGAGATTCCTAATAATAAACAAGGGCATGAGATAAACAATAATTGGATGATGAACATTGAACTATGATTTTCCAAGACAGGACTGTATTGAAACATTACATTACATTGATTGAACTTTTACCTGTACTTGATATATCTGAAATACCCTTATTTTTCTTTGCATTTTATATTTCTAATTGATATTTTGATATAATGTTGATGTCGTGTTTATTTTGATAAATTTCTGTGTTATAGTTATGTAATCTTTTCTTTTGGGAGCTCTAAACTCATTTTGCTATTACTTATTTTTATATCTATTCTTTGTATGTATCTACTTTTACCATTATTCTTTTAACTAAAATCTTGTTATTTACTCTATACCTCTGTATTCTTCTATGTATTTATGTACTCATTATTCCAACATTCAATACAGATTTTGAAGTACTTGTAACTTTTCAACATTTATCCGCTTTATTAACATTGTTTTACTATTGGTGCACATTTAGTGAGATTTCATGATCTTATGTTATGTTGTTTAGTACTATTATATTTTTTTGAATGTCAATGTGAATTATCTTTTTATCTTATGTTGTTTTTTATTAACCTCATTTATTATTATAGTCATGAAATGGAAATATTAGATGTGTGATATTTTTCAAGAAAACAATTCTATGTAACACAAAGTTTTACCAAATTTTTTGATACTTTTGTTATTCATTATTGCTATTTTTTGTACATGTCGGGATTCACCAGCCCCACTCTTTTACAATTATTATATCTTCTAGATTTTTTATTTCATTTTTGAATTTGATATAATTGAAATATAATTTTTTCCCTGAGGACTTGCCAGTCAGAAATGGCCAAATCTGGCTGTGCCAGACTTCAGCGGAGAATTTGTCGGGTTTGAAAAGTTTAGGTTCAAAATTAAAGGAAGTAATAAATGAAAATAAGGCGAACTCTTTACCATCGCGTAAGGATTTATGGTAAACAAGCCTGTTAAAAGGAGCAACGAGCGCTGACGAAGGCGAACGCATACTAAGGAAGGACTTGGCTGATGTCTCTCGCTGAGATGTTGTGTTTGGTAACACCCGGTTGCGCGGCAAAAGGTCCGCCATGTTAGATTATATATGATGAAAGCGTAATAAAGGAATATTGTGAACATGATGCCCTCCTTATTTTACCAGCAGGCCTGGGGCCTGTCATATATATATATATATATATATATATAAACGACTTATATATATATATATATAAGTCGTTTTTTTAAAAATCTCTTAAGGAATACCTAAGCCTATTTTCTCTTTTGGATTTGAGATAAATGTGAAAATAAACTTTTCAGTTTCTCTAGAATTATACTATCTAGGTTGGATTATAATTAAATATAGTTTAAAACAATATGAAATAGTAAGATTATTTTCAGAAATATATCAAAATAAAGTTGCTTAATTGAGACAATATAGTTTAAAATATCAAGTGATTCTCCATATTGTTCATATCATCCGAAAAACTAACTGCCTGGGCGAAATTTATTTACTTTAATTGGTTAAAAGATTCTGAAGAGGAAAAATTCGATGGTTTTCGGACAAAAAATTGAGGACTGATAATGTATTTCTTTTATAAAAGTCGTACTTTAAATCTGCTTGATGATTACTGGCAATGGACTTTGCAAATTTTTGAAATGACGAAGTTGATACCTCAGCTAGCACTCCCCTTTCTCAAGCTACCACACCTTCCAATGCTTAGACTTCAAGACAGAGCGGGATTTAACGTAGTCCAGCCATCCTACAACGAAGGTTCTTCATTGGACCCAGGGCACGAACTTGAGATTCGACAGAAACAACACCAACAATGAGTTCACGACACTGACCTCTCAAAAAGAATGACCTCCACAAAGATTTGCGGTGGCTTCTCTCGTTTAGTATAATTGTTGCTAAGGGCATAAGTAGTGAGGTAATGAAAAAGTCTACCTTTAGTTTTAGCTATATGAAGGGTACAAAGACAAACGTGAAGTTTCTAATTCTTTTGTTCATAGATTGACAAACCACAAATGTTTTTATCCATAATAACGTTTCACATCTCTCCCAGTTATTGCACTCTCTGATAACTTGAAGTACCACGATATGGTAGATATAAATTAGAACTTTTTAATATACAGATCAAAAGCAAATTCAAAAAAATTATTTTATTTAGACTAATATCTCTTAACGCATAAAACTTTACATCAAATATATTGTTAAATAGCTTTTCGCATTTCAAGAAGCACAGACAAAGAAAAACTCTCTATGTATATATATGTTTTAAGCACTTATTTTCTTTGATAAAAACGGAATTTAAGTATCCATGTATGTCTTACATACAATTACTAAAAAGTCCTGAAATTTCAAGTATCTGGACTCCTTGTTGGACTAGCATCGTATAAAACGAAATACACAAACGAAAACTATTATATATTATTGAAGTATTTTTGTATTTTTGTAAATTTATTGATAGAAGGGAGTTCAAGTATGTGTGTTTTAGTTAACAATTAGTAAAAGATTCAAAAATTTCAAAGTACCTTTGGACTCCTCGTTAAACCAAATACATAAACAAAAAACAACTATTTCGTATTATTTAAGTATTTTGTGCATTTTCTCTACAGAAAGGAATGCTAGTATGTATGCTTTAGCGTGCAGCCACTAAAAAAAAAAAAAAACTCGAAATTTCGGGTATCTGTGACTATGCATTATATTAAAATCGCGTACATATATATATATATATATATTAAAAGGATTTACATAAACGAAACTACTTTGATTTCTCTAAAAATATTTGTGTTTAATCGGAAATACTGACGTTCTCAAAACAGTTTACTACCGTAAGGCCTGGACCTGAAGGACAATCATTTTTCTTCCTTCACTTTAATTTTTGACATTTGTGAGTGGAAAATAATAGGGTTTTTTTTATACACATATAACGATTTTTAATCATGATCTTTTACTATACAATTAAAACAAGAACATTTTTATGATACTTACAAACATTGAAAGGGTAATTTAGTCATTTTTTGTACTTTCCATGGAATTCACCTATACATCCTAGAAGATCAAGCTTCTGAACTTCTGTCCAGGCAATAGTTTTACTATACTTTCTTCTGAAAAGGGCAGACTTAACGATAAGCACAACAATCCCAATGAATGCTACAGTACTCAATATTCTTAACACATGTAACGGCTCGATACTCTTCATGATGTCTATAGCATGAAATGAGAAAGTTGACAAGAGCATATTCGTCTTTGTACAATTGATTCTGTAAAACCAATTTTTTAAAGAAACAAATGATTCCAAGAAGAATTTAGGCTAAACAATAGCTCTCTCTACAGCTAATTTCTCGCTTAAATAGAAAAAAAAAAACAGTCACCTGTAACCTGCTCCTTTAATTAAGTTTTGCTACTAAACTCGCAAATTGTATTAAATCGGCATTTTTATATTAAGAGGTCACAGGAAAGAAAAGGATAGTTATAGATAACAACTACCGCACTTGTCACAGATAGTTTAAAACAATTTGTTTATAAACCTTCTGATTGGTGCCCTTTTGGCTGATAAAAATCTGATTTAAATATCTTTTTTGTTTGATCACTGTTAATGTTTCCAAAATAACACGAAGGAAGTGGTGACGTTTTCAATTGCTCACGGAATAATTTGCGAAATAGAAGAAAATACTTTAATATTTGTTCGATAAGTTTTATTCAAAGTTAAATAAAAGAACAAATAAAATTTTATATTCGAGGAGGAAACTTTACTTGTTCACATACGTCCTAAAAACGTTTAGACGTATATAAATGGGTCAAATAATAAAATTTGACACTTTTTGTAGAACGTCTAAATTGATAATCCCCTTCTCATCAGGTATTTAGTTCCTGGATTATATATTACTTAATAATTACTATTCTCTTTAAAACACCAAGTAAGATATTTTCAACAAGATAATATGATTTTTGTAATTTTCTATTTCAAGGAATTTTTTACACTTCTTTAAGAATATTGTAATAGTAATTTTCAGAGAAGAACTAACCATCTTACAAGGATCATGTCTTGCGTCCGAGACGTGTTGAGAATTGCGGTCAGGTGTTATCTTGGTGATAAAATGCATTGGACACCCCCAATGATATTTAATGTAAAAATGTCATCATCCGCAACACATAGGGGGCAGGCCCTGATTAGAAACCAGAGGCTGTTTTGGTATAATACCCAACTGGGCCACAAGCCATGATCTAGCACTGTTGCATGGTGGCGCGCTTCAGACATGAGACCAAATTGGACCTGTCATCCCACTCGTACACTGTTACTATCATTGGAAAAGCTGAAGAGTTACTTGTATGTGAACACGACTCAGTGTCATTTCTTCGTCTGCTAATTTCTCCTCAGGACCATACCAAGCATAGTCATATGTGTTTGGGGAGAGGGTCAATGTCAGTGGTCTAAGCGGATGACATGAGTACAAGTCACCAGCAACCGAACGAAGAATCATTTCTGGTTGAAATGGAAACATCAAAGGTGTTCTGCACATGCTGCAAAATAACGACAATAGTGATTTTTTGGGCCGCCATTGTCTGTTAGTTAATATTTCGATCTCCAAGTGCCGACTTTGTTCTTGCGGCTCTTCAACGCTCGAAGAATTTTGACGAGTTGAGCATCTCGGATAACGCTGAGCTTGCAGATACTGATAACGGTCCTCGCGAGCTGTTGCAACCCTAAGACGCCTAATACCATGTCTTTAGGACCCTGTATCTTCCATTCGGTAGCGATTTAACAAGCGGCTGACAATAGAATGATTGACATTAAAGTTTCAAGCAATATCCGATGGTCGTTACTAGATTGATCTGTTCGAATGCATATCAATACGTATGTATTCACTAAATACTGCCGAAGAGAAAAAATCAGGAAATTTGGAACAAAAAAGTGAAGAAATGGAGCTCGAAACCCAATTAATACCCAATGAAACGAAAATAATAGCAATTGCTAAACTGAACCAGTTTTTATGTATATCGCATTATACAGCATTATGTATGATTACAAATATTTCACTGCTTAACTGCTTTCGCATTTTACTGAAAAGTTCATATTTTGTTGCTGTAGCTTTTCTTCTTCTCGAGTTATACCTAATTAGTTTTACTACTGATTTTGGAGACAGAGTGTACATAATAATGGAACAACTGATTTTTAAATGGAATTAGGCTTCAAAATATGATGTAGCAGTTAGGAGTGGTGGATATTATCTCATTATTTTTTATACATTTTAAAAATATATTCGCATACAAATAAATTATAACTTAGCTGTATTTTGTATTCACACATATAAGAATTTAGAATATCCTTCTTTAAGAAAATTCAAATATAAGGATCAACAGATACCGGGACATTGCAAGGTGTTCAAACGTATCTTGTTCTCTCTTTACGTACTTCAGTAGAGCAAACGGAAATGTCTGTATCTCTTTGTAAAGTTGACAAATAGTCACCAACTTTAGTCAATTGCAGATTATCTGGAACCATTTTCTTGCTACTCAAGAAACTTACAGGTTATCCTTTGCATTTATGACTTGAAAATAGCCGAAAGAAATACAAATCATAGGTGGGAAAGTCGCTCTTCATCAACGAAGTATACTTTCCACGTCCTTATGAAGGGTTAAATTTCTGGTTTTTCATCATGGCTTCGAAGAATTTAACAAGTTTCTTATGTAAAAAGAAGTTAAAAATGCTCCACATCAACTTGATTAAGAAAGAAAATTGCATTGGTTAGAAGTTTTTTTTTTCATAAATGCTATTGCTATTGAAATATACTAAGAGTCAGTGCCCATGACACGAATTCTGACGCAAAAAAGCTCTCCTGCGAGTCAGTACGATTGAATACCGATACAATTTAATAACCTGTGGTTAACTACGCGAATGCTCTGTGAAGTTGTTTAACCATACTAATATTATAAACGCGAACGTTTGTATGCATGGATGTTTGTTATTCTTTCACGGAAAAGCAACTGAATGGATTTTAATGAAACTTAACAATAATATAGATTATACATCAGAATAACATAAGCTATAATTTATAAAGATATTGTGTGAAATGCACCAAAATACAGAGTGTTTTCCAGGTATAGAACTTTAAGTTGAGCATTACTTTCCAAGATGGTGACCGATTGAACAGCTGTCAGAGTGATTTATTCTCAGTTTGGTTTGCTGATTCATCATTAGTAGACTCACGCCTAAACAACGCTTTCAAATTGTGCAATTTTGTTCGAAAATAATGATCTGATTTTCATAGCAGATTTGTACCAGCATTAAACGCACTTCTGGTTGGAGCCAGCTGCGTCAACAAACAAAACTGCCGCATTTGGGTGAAGCTAATCCACAAGTGTATGTCGAAACACCGTTACATGAAAGAGCGACTGTTTGGTGTTTTTATATGGGCAGAGGGTATTCACTAAAAACGATGAAGGCTACAATGTTACAGTCAATGGTGATAGGTATAGAGTCATGATTACTAAATTTTTCATTCCTGAATTCGAACAATCATGATGTCCAAGAGCTGTGGCTCCAACAAGACGGCGCAACATGTCACACAGCTCGTGCCACAATCGATTTATTGAAAGACACGTTTGGTAACCGTTTGAGGAACTCACGTTTGTGGCAATGTGAATTTTTCCATAAAGATCACGCTGATTTATTTTACCGCTAGACTATTTTCTGTGGGGCTATGCATAAAGTCATTGGTCTATGCGTATAAGCCACAAACACCGACCATTTGGAAGACAACATTCACCGCCGTGTTATTGCTGATATACGGCCACAAATGTTGGGGAAAAAGTCATCGAAAATTGGACGTCAGATTGGACTACATCCGAGCCAGCCGTGGCAGTCTATGCCGGAAATCATATTTAAAATGTAATGCTATAAGATTATCTTTCGAATAAAAAAAAATTCATGTCAATCGAATAATACATCGTTGTTTATTGCAATTTAAAGTTCTATACCCTCATAAAAATGGCTCCCTTTATAATGATAATTGTCAAGAAAGTAGGAAAATATTCTGCCATCTGCAAAAGGCCCGCGACAGCATATATTTATCTCTTTGTGAAGCAAAACTTTCCCTTTTTTTTTGTCTACATCATGCCTCGGTGCGCGTGTTCGCTTTTAATTTATTCACTTTGATCAGTGTAATCACAAATGTTTATTTCAGAATAAAACTAGATTTCGAAGGGAGGTGGTGGCAAGATTTTAACATAAAATAAATACAATAGAAAGTAATATTAACGTATTACACTTCCAGATATAAATTCTTTTACACACTAATTTAAGCCTTTATTATACAAACTTTGTAACAAAGTGTTACTTTTGCTAGAGGAGAGAGATCCGCTTAGGAAGGTGTTTTCAAAAATTGACCGACAAGAGAGTTACGGCGTGTTAGGGCAAATAAATAAAAATCCCCCTTTATCAACTACTACAAATACAGACTTAAAACTTAAAAACATGATTTTTGTGCAGCTGTAATATGCAAAAGCTTCTTTTTTTTTTTTAAGTTTAATTTGCAATTCACGTAAAATTAACTCATTAAAACTTCTTTATCCTTAATCTGTTTGTTTAGTTTTTCAATTTACCCGTGCAAAAAGAACGGGTATACCAGCTAGTTGGCTAATAGGAACAAGTTTTCTTCTTTTTTTACATTCTAAGGCATTTGAACTGTAATTGAACTAGATTTACCACAGATTAGACTTTTTAAAAATGACTCCCATTTATTTCCTCTAGTTGTCGCATAGATAAATCCATGCTGCTATTTATTAGAAAGAACTATTTCCATTTGTAAACAATGTAGAAAGAGGAGGATTGCATCAGATTTCCTGTCCAGCATTTCAAATTATTAAGTTATTACTGCCTAGTACCTTCAACGAGAAAAAGCTTAAATAAAACAGAATGGTGGGTGATATTACTCACTTCTAAACAATGATATCTAAATGCTTAGAAGAATGCATGAAAAATAATTAAGCATAGCTTTTGTGCATTTTCGTTTCTCCGTAACATTTTTCTTTAAATTTGGAAAATGGAAAATATGCTTATTGTCTTTACAAATTAAACACATAAAACATATATAATAGATTTTACAGAAATAGATCGCAAGAGATTAAAATTATTTGTTTCAACGTTTAGCAAGCATAGATTTGAGTGAAAAGTATTTCTGCTGGTATTTAAATCTCTTTCTTACAGCAAACTAATTCCCTCTTATAATAGTTTTAAAAACTGTCGAGGCTTATAACTGCTTTTAACAGTTAATTTTAAATTTATTCATGATTATTTCCTTCAAAAATTTGTAATAAAATATTTGCTTTGTTTCCACTGTAAATGACATACTTATAAATATATGAGTAATTCTAACGAAAATATATAATGATATACACAGCAATTTAAGCACTTGCAGGGGACTATCTGGTTGATTCATAATAAGTGTGACCAATTTTAAAAGCATAGAACTGTTTATGATCAACTTCTATCATTTACTGCTGGTTTTTTTGAAAAAATGAAACATTTAAATTACTAACCCTAACCATTTTTATTAGTGGGAGTAAATAACTGTACTGAAATTGGATCCTCAATCCCGGAACGAAATTTACAGCTTTTGAAAGATGGTTGCTCTAGTTCTGTAAATGATAAAGCATTTAAAATCAAAAAGATATTTTCTATTGTATAACTATCTAAACCTCAAAAAGAAATAAAATTTGACTCACAATCAAAAGTTCAGAGAAAAAAATGTGAACTAAAGGAAGTCCTCAATGAAAGAGAGAAAAAAAAAGCTGAAAAGAATTATCGCTGTAGAAAATTATTTGTCTCAAAAAACCTACAGAAAAGAAATTATAGATATAAAAATCCACAATTTATGTCAAATAAAGAAAATTGGCTATAAAAGAGTAAATGTTTCAGTCTGTCATCAAATGTCTGTTAAGTTCATAGAAAAACGAAAAAAACATTCTTGGCTTACGTGTTTAATGTTACGCAAAGGTAGATACAAAGCATTGATAACTTCTGATGAAACATTGTTTCATCTGATTCACAACTGACAAAACGAAGGTTCAATATATTTCAATCAAAAAACGTCGCAAAAGATGCAGCTGTTTTGAACAATACAAGTTGGACATCAGGTGCTATGGTAAGGACGTAAATGTCTCTCAAGGCTTAGCAAAACCGTTTTTGTTGAACCAAACTGATGCTAAATACTATCAGAATAAAGGTTTGAAAACACTTGATCAAAAAAGCAAACGCCTTTACTCTCGAGAAAACTTTGTTTTTCACAAAGATTCTCTACTAAGTCCTATTGTGAAATCTACTATAAAATTGCTGAAATATTAAAAAGTAAATTTTTCTTCCTCCTGATAAATGATTATCACTATCTCTGTCTGTGTTTTTGCGATTATTTTTTCTGTGTTTTGCATGTTTTTGGGATACTTAACAAAACAATTAAATAGGCATAAATTAAGAGTATTTCAAGGGCTTCAAAAAGTAATTCAAGAAGGAGTTGGAAAAATACCCCAAAAATGTTCGAAAAAAACTTTTTTAGCTTAGACAAAGTGCTTGTGAAAAGTGTACTGTGCTAGAGGAAACCACATTGGAAATTCCATGTAAATAACTTTATTCAATAAACACTTACGATCCTCCGATTTTGATCACACTATTTATTGAATCAACCAGTAAATATTTTAAAATCGGTAAATTGAAACTCTTGATTGCGACGTTTGGAATCATATGTGCATCTAAATATTAAGAACAAGTAAAAATATTAAAATGATTATGGGAGCTTAAAAAACATTCTTTGGGGAGTCAGGAGATTTGCAACTGCTATCATTGATTAAGTGTTAAATGACTTAAATGCAATTTAATAGTGATAATAAGCAAATAAATGATATCAATATCTTGAATATTGTTTTGTGATATAGGATGTTTGTGTTATGTATTTCACAGTGAAAATATTTCTTCTTCCAGATAAAAAAGCGTTGTCTGATATTTTATTCATAAGTCGCATGTTATTTTTAGCCTAGTTTTTGAATGCAACAGATTCAAATATGGAAAAATAAAAATAATGACAATAAGAAATGATGAAGTAGCAAATACACCTTGAAGGGGCCAGAGATATGGTACAATCTTGTATTAAAAGTCAATTTTAATAATGATTATGAATGTAAACATTAAATGATATCAATATCTTGGTTATCGTTACGCGATTTATGTTTTATGTTTAAAAAAAACGCATTACAAAGTAAATTTTTATTTTTCATAAACATAAAGTACACTCCTTATCTGAAATGTTATTTTATTAACCTTCGTCTTCTTATGCGTATCAATAATATCAACTGTAACACAGTTCGTTCCTTGTGAAGTGGTTCAATAGGAATATAACACACAAAAAAAGAAAGCCATGTAATTTCTTGATACACAAAATTTTTGGAATAATTTCCTTTACTTTTTTATATCATTGTAGGGAACACACTATCAATTATCAATATTCAAAGGGCATGTAATAATAATAGAATGATTGATCAGTTTCCCACAGAAAGTTAATTTTCTTTGCGTAGATGATTGGTAATGGTAGCGTCAAATCGGTGACTACCAAAGTGGTCTATGTAGACCCCCAATGTCTATGACGACCTTCAAGGGGTCCACATAAGCGAAAAATTGGGGTCCATGAGGTATAAATAGGGGTCTAGGATAGTGGCTCTCACTAAGCAAAATCGTTATTTTAATGTTAATTTGCAGTTACAAGGTGACAGCTTAAATTTTATTAAAACAATGACCATTTCAGCGTTTCTTTTTCAGAATTAAGCTATAGGGAAGTATAATACTAGAAGGCACGAACTATCTCGATTTCGCAATTTGTTCCACACACGCAATTAATCATGACGTTTTAATATACGTTCAACATTTAAATGCCCTGTATATTTAGATTTTGAAACTAAGTTTAAGAATGCCTTGACTATGATAATGCCACAGTAAGCAATGAATTCATATGGTCACATTGAAAAAACATTTTGTTAATTTTGATTTTTAAAACTTACCTGTTATTTGTTCGAATTATGGAATATCGGGAAAAGTTTTTAACTGCTTTTCCTTGTGAGAAGATGTTCAGCGTGAATTGCCAATCACAGAGGGGGGGGCTGGACATTACTAGCATAGAAGATTTTGAGTTAAACCTGACAAGACTGATGCCATATGTTGAAAATTTGTTATTGAAGCACCAGATTCATAATGAATTAAAAGCTTTTGTTTTGTTGTTCGAAAATTTTATGTAACATTTATTTTATGTATTAACTAAATTTTTAATTAATTAGCATGTGCTTCTTTAGTTTCAGACACTATACTTCATTACTGTTCGGAAATTTCATTCTTTTAAAGTAAGTTTGAATACCAGCAGTCAAAGAAGACATTTAAGTTGATAAATTTGTAAGAATTCAGTATTAGGTAAGCAGGGTCTACCCAAACTGAAAAACGTGGCAAAATGTACGAGACAAAAAGTTTGGGAGTCTCTGGTCTAGATCATGACCATCATGGTTGAAATTTATAATTCCTCGAGCCCTGAGGGTCGATGAAAAATCGTTGTTTGTGCTTACTGATGCACGTTGTATGTATCAAAACTTAAAATACTTGCGCTTACATGGTGTTGTGTAAACTCAATGCTTCTCAAAATTTCAGTATTTGCGACCCAATTTTCAATGGATTTTTTTATCGTACCTTTTCCCCTCGCATACAATAACAATGTATTAAATGCAATAATAATGTACTTTACGATGTTATACAATACAACCTTAAATATAAACCGTACAAATTATCGAGAAAAGTATTAAATTCTGATAGAGTTACTTTGGCAAATGCTCAATGAAAATTCTCAAAACTAATAGGAATAGGACGAGCTGTGACATACACACAAAAACAAGACTAAGTGTGAATCTTGAAAACTTTATCCAACAACTGTTGTGATTTATCTCACACACTTTTTCTATGCGGCTCATTTTGGCATTCCTGTTGAAAATACTGGGTATACATAAACAAAATATTCCGCACTTTGGAAAATGTCTAATATTAAAACTAACAGTAAATAAACATCATATTTCTTGAAAAACTTAAGAAATAACTATGTTCATTTCAAATTTTAACTTTAATGCATTTTTTTAAAGGTTTATACATTAACATATGTTATGAGAGGTTTTATCTATTTGAATATGATCATATTTTCAACAATAAGGATAAAGGACAAAGGTAAAACCTGTTCTTTTGAACCTGTTCATTTAAAAGATCGGAAGAGTGCTTGCTCTACTAGAAACTCGTTTTTACTGTTTCGAACCAAATCACCTTCTCAGTTTTGAGGAAGAGACAGAGAAGAAAATAAAGCTCAGGTTATTCAACTTTTGTTTTACTCAATTAATACTTTCGTAATTTTAAAGAAAAATACACTTTATATATATATTTTCTTTTTTGCATTTTTCTAAAATACAGTACAGTAGTTTTCTTTTATATTTTTTATTACTTTATTTCTCTTGTTATGTTCATAAAATTATAGCGTTTTTATAATTAACTATAAATTTCTTTCATATATATAAAATTTGTCCAAAATGATGCAGTGTATATAAATATTTATTTTATATATATGTATCAGATATAAATAAATTTATTTGGAAAAAAGATCAATACATACATACCAAATGCGTATAATAAAATCATAAAAACATTAAAACAAATAGATTTATATAAATATATACCTACATAAAACATATATTTTAATTTATATAAAAAAGGCATTCTGGATATATATAATATATATATATACTAGCTGAGCACGTTCTTCGCATGGAGTGAAAACAAAAAGGTTAAACACAGATTGAAAAAATTTTTAATGAGTTAATTTTTGCAGTGAATTGCTCGCAAATTAAACAAAAAAGGTTTTGCATAGCTCAGCTAAACAAAAAAAAATCGTTATATAAAACACCTTTGTTAAATTTTAAGTATGTAGATCTAATAGCTGAAAAATAGGATTTTTATTTAAATCATAACACTCTTGAGGGTCGATTTTGATTAATACCTTCCTAAGCGGATCTCTGCTCTCATCAAAAACACATACTTAAAAGTTTTGTGCAATGAACGACTTAAAATAGTGTAACAAATTTTTATCGCATTATAATATTAATATTACTTTCTGTAGTATTTATTTTTTTATGTTAAAATTGTGTTATATTCACAAGCAACGCCGTTCACATAGAATTATAATGACGATTCAATGAAAAACATGAGCAAATGTTAAAATTATAAAATGAGTCAAGAGTTGGCAAATGCCTAGCTAATTTCATAACTCGAGCTTTATTAGAGCTTTTTGAAGATGCTGTTGGGGAGAAATGCACTTTAATACTTTAGCAAAAACGCATTATGATTTAATGGTTTTTCAGACAATATATTTTTGGATCACTACATTTACAAATTATATGTGGATATATAGTGTGTGTGTTTTGCACTCCACTTTGGAAATTTATTTTATCCGTTAGAGCTAATAAGAATTAACTACAGATGTTCCACAGTAAAATTAATTATATATACCGTTCACTTAAAATAAGTAGTCAAATTTTTATGAAGGTCTTCATTAACAATATAAGACCCATTTTGAGTAAAATTTTTCCTGCTAAAAAGTACTCATCATGGAACCCGTGCCAAGTTTATCTTGGATTTCAAAGAATATTCCTGCTAAGTATTGGTAACCATCTTTCTAAGTTGGAAATTGTGTGGTAGTTGGGAAAGTTTAAGCTAATGGTGTCGTCCACGTCCACTTGACCATGGTTTGTAGGTTACATGATAGCCAAAAGTCATCGTGTAGCTGAACAGTGCGACATTAATATTCACTCACATACTAAATACAGTACAGTAGTTTTATGCACACTTAAGTATAAAAATAATTTATATCTGCCATTCAAATAATTTAATTAACACACAAATTATAATTAACTAAAATCTTAACACAAAGTGACAAATTTGTTCCTGAAATGATGCACAGTGTGAAACTGAGAACACCTTTGAATTATAATAAAAGATTGAATATTCAGAACTGATAAAAGCAGTTATTTGGATCCAACGATCAATTTCCTTTACTACAAATGTGCATAATAAAAATTAATTAAATAAACATTCAGATAAACCGAATTTATAACAACTTCTCCCTTCAAAACTTAGTTTTATTCTACTACAGGAACATAAAAAATAGGCATTATGTTGATCAAGAAAATCAATTAGACGCGAACTTATTACGTAGCCAAAACAAAACTATTTCTTTCATGATCAAATACATAGATTATTTGTTGAATTTACTTTTTTTCTTGGTGGAATTCCTCAATCGCGGCAAAGACATTTTTCCTAGCTTACTTGAGCAAAATCGTTATATTTTGGATTATTTTTGATGACAATATCTTTAGAAATTATAGTCTATGCTATAAATCAAAAAATATGTGCTATTCTGATGTATAAGCTATATTACTGTAAAATTTCAAATAAGCCATTGGCGACTTTTTTCCGGGGAAAACCCACAAATATTTTTTCCTCACAAACTTTCGCATTTATAATATATATTAGATAGTCTAATTTTTGAGATTACAAAACGAGATTTAAAGATAATTATAAAAATTAATTAACACATAGACAGTTGAGATTTGTCACACGTAAGGACACATGAACAACCGAGATTAAAAATTATAAAATGGATGCTGCCGGTACTATAAACATTGCTGACTTGGGACAGCTAATATATAAAATAATTTTAATAAAAGATTGTTGAACATAGTGTTTCGTTAGCAACAATGCAGGTAAATGTTGAGTTGTAGTTTTTGGAAAGTTTTTAATTAATATCTTTTAACTAATTGCAATAATATCGGACGAATTGGGAATCTAACCATTCTCGACCACTTGAACTTTTTCACAAAAATTTCATCGTTATTTTTCCATTTTTTATACTATATAGTACATATATACATACTAGAGGACAGAAGATTTTCCATACACACATCTTAAATTCAAAATTTCAAATTTTATGAATGAGCTTTAACAATATGGTGTTAGAAAATTAGCTTTTTAAAAAAGTTATTACAATGTAATTATGACCGGTTTTATATAATGACATTCCCTTCGGTGGGGAGTGTCAAAATATTCTGCGTTTTTCTGAGTTCAGTGAACGCATAAATTTTTTGGCGGTGTATCATTGCGCTGCCAGGTTTGACCAATCAGAAGCAAAATACAGGAAGAGAACAAATAGTTCAGCTCCAGGATTTTGGGTGATGAGGTGTGGAATAAAAAGAGGAACGCACCGAATTTTGGAGAAGAGGCTCCCCAGATTTGCAGACATCTACGCAAGAACGTCACCGAACCACCAGCAATAGGCACTAGCCATCTTCACTTTCTCTCAAGCTCAGTTCTTTTTGTATTTATATGATCTTCTTTAGTTTGTAAACCTAATTCCTCTTCATGATTTGTGTTTGTAAACCCAATTCCTTAATAAATTTGTCATTAAGCGTAAAAGTTAGTTTTTTTAACTGACGATTCTTGTTTTATTTAACATTGGTCATGATGAGGTAAAATTATAACCTGGTTACTTAAAGGAAATAAAATAAAATTGTATCGCATCATTATATATATCATCATTAGAAACATGCAGAGCCCAAATCTCAAAACAATTGTAGTATCTATTTCCCTCGCTTTAAATATTGCGCACAAATAAAATTGATTACTCTTAAAGTCTATATAATGTATCCTGTTTACACTAACTGCTTTCCAACAACCCTACATTTGAACTTAAATATTTGATGAAGCAATAGAGGATTCATTATAAGAGTTTGAATGTAGGAGTTTCTTAACATGAAAGAAATCCAAATGTTTTTTTTTTTTTTATTGAAATTTAATAGTTCATCTACTTTTTAATAGTAGCTTTTTTCAGATTCTTTCAAATATTGATAAGTCGAACATCCGGAAAGTTTAATCAAAAGTTTATGGGAGTTAAAAATATATAAAAATAGAGCAAATCTTTAATGAAACGTATGAATTCCACAGTGAGTATGACCCAATTAAAAGTTACAACTTTTCAATTTAGAAGAATAATCGAGTAAGAGTAATCTGCGTGGTATCATTGCTGTGTCAATGTTGGACATCCATATTGAATATCCTAAGATGAAAAGAATAAAGCTATGTTATTTTACAAAGATGATTGCTATTCTTTCCATGCAGGTTCAAAAATATAGTATAAACCATATAAAATATTACAGAAAAATACTCAATAAAAAAATTGTAAATAAAATGTTTGGAAATGATTTAATTGGCATTAGAGAGGGAGAGAGAAAGAGGAGGGGAGAGAGACAGAAAGAGAAAGAGAAAGAGTGGATACTGATTTTTAAAAATCTATAAGTGTAAGGAATTTGAAAATTAGGCTGATTTGAACTAAAAAAAAATATAGATATACGAAAAAAACTTCCATGGACGACGAGAAAAGACCTTTAAGAATTTAATTTCAATATTAAATATTTTTTTAAATAATTCGCTAATTAATATCAAATCTTAGTTCAATCTGATCTACTAAAAGTGATACCAAATTAGTTCACCTGCGATGAAAGCCGCGAAAGTTATTAAAAGGATTCCTATTTTGCTTTTGCCATTATACTTAAAAATGAAATTATTAAACCCCTATTATAAGATTTTTCAAAATAAGAAAATAAAGCCACCAAGCCAAGCTTTTTAACTTATCAAAGTAATTATCAGTCAAATTATGAATTATGAAAAGCCCATAGTGAAATATCTAAAATAAAAATAGATACCTTGCACAGATTCAAGAACTGAGTAGTGTAGCTTATACTTATTTTGTGGTGCTAACCCTCTCCGCTTTACATTCACCGCTTAATTCCTTCAATGGAATTCTCTGCATAAAATTTTAAAAAAATAATGAGAACAGACGTCCTAAATTTTTGTCCATAATAATTCTGTATCAGCAAAATGAAGCAGAAATTTATTTATACTATTCCCATTGGAGATAGGAAAATAAAAACGTTTTAAGTTTTAATAAAAAAGATCAAATGCATTAGTTTAAGAACTCAAATATCTAACAAATTACAAATAAAAATATTTTAGAAAATTAAAGTTCAAATTTTTCTTTGAAAAACCAATTCTATATGTTGCAATTAGTTTTCCATGTAACAAAACCGCTTTGTTATATTTTTTACATCTTATTCTATGTAATCCTTTGATTTTTTTTACTTTTCACCTAGAGTCAGATATAGGGATGATGACGACTGTTAAATTGTCCATAACATGAATTTCTTTATACGAACAAAAATAAATCTTTTAATTTTAGAAGTTAGTTTGGTACTTATTGGTTAAGACCATGAAAGGCAAAATATGGCAGAATAATTGATATACGAGTGCGAAAACACTTGACCATTGGAGGAACTCGAACATCCTTTCATATTTTGCTTTTCATTAATGATTTTATTCCAAAATACACTCCCTACCTAACATTAAAACAACATTGTGTTCAGAAGCAGTTTTCTATCACTTTTGAAGAAATAACTTCGTTCAACTAAAAGCGAAAAAGATTATTTTTCTAATCAAGTGGCAAATAATGTTTATGCTTTGATAGTGTTAGTGAAGATCGTTTCTAATCTTATGAAATGTTTCATTGGATTTATTTACCTTTGGTGTGGTTAGATAAAATCAAAATGATTGTGTATTGCAGCCATTTTATATTTTCGTTCGGAGGAAGGCTTGAACTTAATAGCCTTCGAGT
This sequence comes from Trichonephila clavipes, assembly GCA_019973935.1. Classification (NCBI taxonomy): domain Eukaryota; kingdom Metazoa; phylum Arthropoda; class Arachnida; order Araneae; family Nephilidae; genus Trichonephila; species Trichonephila clavipes. The sequence continues at coordinate 391,854 of BMAU01010297.1, read as the reverse complement.
TGGCACTAGAATGCGACGTTAATAAAAATCAAATCAAACCGCCAAAATTCTTTCAAATATCGCTGGTAAGCGATTTGAATCAGTGGCGTAAGGGCCTCCCGCATCGCGGAAGGGGCCCCAGGTTTCTGGGAGCTCAAAGCTTGATCACCACCAGAAGTACCTACCTACCCTTTGTAAAAATCCAACTAGGGGGCAAAAATGTTCTCATTTACGCCACTGTTTGGAAACTTTGTATAATGATGGTAAAATCTGATTGAGAGAACTGAAAGAAAACTAATTCTAAAATAAGTTCCGTATTCTTATCTATTCTTTTCAAGCACTGAATTTTCTCTCTCTTTACACATAAAAGTTTTTGTGTAAAGCTATAATAAATTTATTTATACATAAGGTATAGTTAGCAAAATAGGTGAAAAATAAGTTAAGTGTTTGGCACATTATGGAGCTTCCAGTGCACGCACAAAGTCCTGCTGTTGAACTATTACCTATACATTTACCCGGTCTGAATACCGTAGAACTTGAGATTGAAAAAGAGAGAAAGTGAAACTTTTTTAGAAAAAAAAAAAGAAATAAGACAAAATTATTGGCGTACTTGGAATTGAACGCATCGGAATTAGAGGCAAGGTATTAGAACTACATAATACATGTTAATTATAGTTTTCAATTTGAGTAATGCGTATGAATAGTTATATAACTTGTACAAAGGCGTTTGGTCCCAAGTGTAATTTAAATAATTTAATCTATTTATCCATAAACATTTTTGACTCTATTTATATTTATAATATCTGAATGGGCAATGGTACAACGCATTATATATACACTGCTGGACAATTGCTAAGGACGGATCACAAATTACTATGTAGCATAACATTAAGCGAGACATGTGAGGCCTAGTAGGATAAAATATAGTTGCCACACTGTTCAGACATTAGAATAAAAGAATATTTATTGTTCTGGAAAGTACAAAAGCTGGGAAACATCTGAAACAAAAAAAGGTTCATTTGATCTGCGTACGGAGAAATGGAACAATGCATCTAAAAGTCAGCAGGCACCTTAAAGAAAGGTATATCAGTACGGATATATCCACCGTGGAGTGTGATGCAACATTCCACACGTCGTACCATACTTTGCACAACATTATCCAGCAGCTGTTGAGGCAATTTATCCCATTCCTGTGTGAGTGCACGGATAAGGGTGTTCTTGTTTGTCGGAGGGGGTTAGTTTCGACCAGCAACTTGCCTCCCCCAAAGCATCCCACTTATTTTCAATGGGGTTTAGATCGGAGAACGCGCTGGCCATGCGGGAGACGTTCAATACCCTCGCTGCCAGACAATCCTGAACAGCGAGTGTTCGATGGCATGTTGCGTTGTCATCCATAAAAAACAAATTTATCACCGACGGCACCACGGAAAAGACGAACATGAGGAAGTAGGACTTCATCAATGTATCGTTGGCCGTCATAGTCCCATTCACAACCACATGTAGGCACGTGCGGCCATTGATCATGATGCCGGCCCACACCATGAAACTGCATGTCGGATATCGGTCGCTTTTTCCTGGATATTTTCTGGACGATAAGCGGTACACTCTCCTTTTCATGGAATCGGTTGGCGTCTACAATCCGATGACAGATTGAACCTACTATCATCTGAGAATAGTACGCATGCCCAGTCCTGTTCAGTCCAAGTGTGATGCTCACGAAACCATTGCAAACGGGCAGTACGGGGCTGTCTGGTCAATGGGACAAACACAACAGGTCTGCGTGCGTATAGTCCTCCTCCCCTCAAACGTCTGGCAACAGTTTTCGGGATCCTCTGCTTTCCTGAGGCAGCAAGAAACTGATTTGCCACCTGCTGAGCTGTGGTGCGCCTGTTCCTTTTTGCTGATAGGACGATATATCAGTCTTCTGCAGGCGTCGTACTTCTAACACGACCTCCCCCGTCCCGTCTACTACACATTCCAGTAGTTTTAAATGACTTCCACAGCCGTAAAACAACGCTGTGAGCGATGTCGAACTCCTGGCAACATCTATTATTTTTTGCCCTTCTTCGATCTTTCAATAATAATTCGGCCATGCCATAAAATCATCTATGTGATGTCGGGAAGACATGCCAAAAATTTTAAGTTCGTCTATTAAATCTTTCCTGTAAAACTTTTGACTTTGAAACAACAACTGTCCACACGCGTCAAAACCTTTAAAGCTCTTTTGAACGCTATCACGTGATGAACAGACGTGGAAAAAAAATTGTATACTCATACTTCTTCTTACAAATATCTCGCACTTGACCCCCTAATTTTCCACATTTTTGCTTCCTTTCATTTTTGTGGTTGCTATGGATGATAGTGTTATCCGTCCTTAGCAATTGTCCAGCAGTGTATTATTGTTCTTTACCCTCCATAATTATTATTTAAAATAATAGTAAAAAAAGTAAAAATTCTTCGATTTCCTTTTTATTGTTTATCTTACTTGATGGTTTTTCCACATACATCATTTCAATTCAGTTTCAAATGTAATAACTATTTAAATTACTTTTTCCTCGTGAAACTCATCTCAACACTGGTTTTTTTCTCCCATATGTTTTATATGTTAATAAATATTTTTAAAGCTTTTTATGTTTCACAATTTTTTTTCTTTAGCAGTTATCTCAAGCTTATCAAATCTTCTGTAAAAATCACGTGCTTCGATTTCATGTGGCTTTATGGAATTTTTGCAAGTCATTGACCTCCATCTTTAAACACAGATAAACAATCATTTATGAAAATAAAAAATAAAAGGTAACATATTTTTTTTCGTTCTTTGAAAAACTTTACGTATTACGTAACAAGCCAATATTTTAAGAGTATTATTAAACCATAAACAGAGGTTGAGTGGTCGTGTATCGCACTTTCACGCCACAGGTCCGGGGCTCCAACTCCCGGGCTGGGCAAAAGTCGACTCATCTCTTCAGTGGGTCGATAAATGAGACCAAGCTTACTTGAGAACTGAACACTGGGGTTTCGCATCCAGACTGACCCCTTAATCGAAACATCTGCACGTGCACCCCAGCGCTTAAGGTCACGTTAACTGATATAGGCTCAGTAGTATATTGTTGCGCGACTGAGTTCAGTTCTGTTTGTAAAAACCATTTTGATATTGTATTTACCGAAACGTGAAAAATACGCATTTGAGTCATAAAATAGAAAAATATGCAATAAAAATGAGTTATCTGAATGGAACAAAAATCGGCAAAGAATCGGGAAGGGATTGGAATTTTTGTTATTCGTGTTTTTAAAAAAACGTTTAAAATATCAGAAAAAATTAAATGCACAGTGGTAGACACAGCTACACACGTAACAATCTGCATAAATTAAATTATTTCTATGCCTTATATAAGCTGTGATTCGGCTTTGGTTTTTTTGCAGTCTAAATGGAACATTCGTCTCTCAGACGGAGATGATTTGCTTTGATGCCTGTAGATAACACTGTGGTGTCATTTTCTTAGGGTGGGCTACCCTTGACATCTTCAGCTGGACTCTACCCAGTGAGGAGGGATCACGTGAGTTTTTTTTCAACTCCTGATATGTGCGATTTTTCTTATCTATCACTATTTACCATAATGGATATTCCTACAGTTTTTTTCGTGTTTGGTATTATTTTAATTACATTTTTATGAATATAAATAATGTTTAATGAGTTTTTTTATAAAATACTAGTCACAATTCTAGATGATAAAAACATATTGTTGTGACTTGATTTAACCCACACATCTTATTTGAGCCATACTCAATTTCATGAGCTATAAAGACATTTAAAACAGTCCTTAATGTAATAAAATTTTTAAAAAATTACGTACCCATCTGTCCGACAGATGTTTCTCAGTGTGGCAAAAGAATTAATGTTCCGGCTCCTGAGTATTACAGAGCTTACTAGAATCTACCTAAAGAATATCTTGTCAAAATCTTTTTTTTTTTGATTATCAAATAAGATCAACGAGATCCCTGGGATGCGCTTTTACTGGCCGTGCCTCAAAGAAGAAAGAGTAAAGGCCATCTTACTTTTAGTGAAATATTTGACTAGAAGGATGTATGTCCAGTTTATCGTGAAATAACTGAGAACAAAAGAGGAATTGAATATCTCTTACGTACCATCAAGTTATTGGAAGAATAATGTTCAAAAATAATAAACCGTGAAGTTACTTTAAATTGAATTCATTTTAGCAATCTAATACTCGAGTTCCCTTTACTAACTTACTTTTGTTTGTAAAAGCCGCACGAGCTTCAAATAAAAATGAAATAAAATTAACCACCACCCCGAAGTTGAAAACTTAATAATTGAAAGTATTTGGTAGACTACTATATATATTTTTCTTCTTTGTTTTGTCCCCACTCCTGTCCTCTACGATTCTATTCAACGACCTAGGGTTCTGAAGTTTAAGCCAGTAAATCATTCAGGAGAAGGTCAAGGAGAACTAACTAAAACCTTTGATGGACAGTATCACAAAATTTAAGTTGAACAAGTAGAATTGAAAATTTACTAGGATGATTAATGATGAGATGAGAGTCAGCTCAAGAGATAAAGACATGCTTTAAAAAGCTGAGCAAAAAAGAAATTAAGAATATTCTTTAAACAAAAAAGGTGAAGAAAATATAGAAAAATTAAAATAGTTACATTCAGAATACAAGACTTTCAAATACGTCTGGAACTCTTTTAAAATCCGTCCAGTTAATATTATTTTTAATATAGAAAATTTAACATCTCGTCTCCCCGACCAAGCTACCTATCTATGGCAAACTAGTTTTCCGGGCTGTAATCAAGATTCAATTAGATGTTGTCTCTCAAGCTAATGGTTGGGATAACGGAATAAGAACAACCCAACCTGTAGAAGAGTTTTTTTTTGTGATCTAGCCATTGAGAAGTTCGAAGTATTATTCCTAATACGCAGATGAAAATGTTAAGACACCATCATAAAGGTCCTGGAACACCGTTTTGGTGATGGACGTTTGGCGAACTTCTACCCACCCGAATTGAAGACAAGAAGACAGAAGAAAGATTACAGGAATTAGAGGCAGTAATAGAGAAGCTAATGTAAGCTCCTTTTCTTACTTTACAAAATGAAGTATTTAAAGAGTTGCCGACTATTTCATCGATCCTTTAAGAAATGAGTAGATATAGCCAGGCTTAATGAGACTGAAAATTTGAAAGCTCCTTCTGTATGCTACCAAATTTGAGGCTGATAGATGTACTTAGAAGACTACTTTAAGACTTTAAATTTATTTTAAGAGATTATAAAAAAGAAAATGTAGAATGGACCATCTGAGAAAGATTAGAAAAAAAAAAATTTATGAAATTAATGAGTTAATGAGAAAATCGGCTACATTTTGCAGTCAGAAGTAAAAGGGTTGTTTTAAAAAAAAAAGAAAATATCTTCAAAGAAACTATTAAAAGAACAGTTAAAATAATTAAATGTGCCCTATCATTGATCAAGATTAAAATTGCCCCAGCTGAGGGCAAAAGAGGAACACCTTCAAAGAGATTGTAAAAACAAGAAAATGACAATTCCTTTTTTACAAGAATTTGACTTACTGAAGAAATGTTTTCAAACATTAAAAGCCATTAAAGCCATTTCAAACATTACACAATGACTTAGCTGCAAATTGTTTTCTTAATAAATAAAATTCATTTCCAAATATTTCTATCTGGTTGATCAATATTCATCTGTAACCTGTATAGAATTGGATAATGTGGTCAAAATAAGCTTAATTTTTCCCATTACGTAATCATACGCATTGAATCATACAAGAAACTTTTCTTTTATTTTGATGAAAAATTGTCTTCAGCGAAATTAGTTCCAATTACAAAAAAAAAAAAGGGGATATTATAGACGAAAATAATGCAACATAGTCCGTAGTCAATGCTATAATAATTTGATATTTTAACAACCTTTATAATCTGTTTTGGAAAATATTTTGCCCCACAAATCAAATGTAAAATATCAATGCACAAAACTGATTGGTATATGATGTATTCTCAATACTTCCTTTATTACTAGGCTTTCCCAAGTGATATTGAAGTAAAAATTGCTTAGGAGTTTTAAGAGTTGTTTATATATTAAATATTAAGTATATCCTATTTAAGTATGATATTTTTGTGAGAATGTTCTCCTCCTAAAAAAAGGATAATCTGAAAATTGTGCATAAACAAGTACTCATATTTTAAAAAGAAACATGTACATTTAAAAATTCTAAACAAAATTATTTAATTTATTGTTAATGTTTTACAACTGACTTTTAAGCATAGCAAAAGGGTATAAAATCAAAAACAATAAAATTGCAAATAATAATCAAAATTCTTTTTTTACAATCCTTTGGGATATCATCAGACATTTATCTCTATTTTTCAGTGTTTATACAGATTTACTTTAAATTATGTTTGTTGTTAAACATCAAAAGTTTCAAATCAAGACGTGAGAATCCATTTTTATGTTTATTAAGACATGACACATTCATGGACACATATACCATATGATCGAGAAATTTTACAATTTGTTGAAGCACTCAACAGTCCAAGACTCATTATTTCCTTTCCCTCGTACAGTTAGAATTGAATGTACTTTCGTAACAAAAAACTGAAATGTACTCGGATTGTTCTTAGACAGTTGTCTGGTTTTCACCACCACAGAACATCGCATTAGCTTGTTCCACCCATTAATTCATCTTCATATTGTTTTCAAACAGTCACTCACAGGGAAGAAATCCCAACACCGTTGCTGATAGAACTCCCACACATGGGTCTCCTGCAAAGGACATAAAATTCAGTAACAAACACTGAAAAAGATATATATATATATATATATATATATATATATATGAAATAAATTTGTAAAGAAATTTGTATTATATATCAAAACAAGAATTAATAGATAATGAACATAACAAGAAATAGCGTAATAAAAACATAAAAGCTAAACATTAAAGATCAAAATTATAGAAAAATAAAAAAGAAAAACTACAAAAAAGAACCTAGCGAGTCAGAAAGCAATTTCGGACTTAGGACCGAATAAGTGGGGTTAAACTAGTTCGAAGGCGCCAACCTTCCCCTTTGCAACTGGTAGGAAAACAAATAAAATAAAAATAAACAAAAATTCAGAGTATGATAAAAACCACTCACTACTATTATAAACAAACCCTCCCAAACTCTTAATGCAGAAAAATCGCAAATCAATTACATAAGAAAAGTAGAAAAATCCTAAAAAACAATTACATAGAAAAGTATTTTTCAAAAAATAATTTAACAAAATTTCCTACTCACAGAACTTTTACCAAGAGAATCATGGGTCTTGACATCAATGAAGATCAATTATTCACCAAGTTAAAAAAATTCGAATATACATAAACACATCTTTTGAGCTAACTTTTAAAACCAGCCAGCAAAGACAGATATCAAAAGAGAAGGCAAACTCAAATATGGTAGAATTTGAATTGGTTGATTGTCAAAAATGTAAATTTGCTAGGCACTAATTTGGGTTGGTTGTCAACAATGTGTAAGATGTTCAAGATGTGTAAGGAAAAGTGTAAACTGTGATATGAGTGTTATGATATATATATATATACATATATATATACTTTCCAAATAAATCAACAATAGTGGAAGTCGAAGATTGTGTCCTTTTTCTTACAAATTCTTGGAAAACATATTCAAAAAAAATCAATAATTTTTTACATACCAGTTAATCACACAATAATAGTATTAAATAGAGATAAAGCAACTAGCACTTAGCATTAAAAACACTAGAAAATATATCCTGTAATAATCTATAAAGTTAGATAATTTATCTCCAAATGAATTATTCGAGGGACCAAAAATTTTTTTCATCCAAAATGTTAAAAATCTACCTTTGCGGAAAATATATCCTCTGGCATATAAATGAAAGGAAAATAAAGAAAGTAGTTTTTGGTGTGTTAAATAGAAGCCAGGAATGAATTTTAGATATTTGAGTTATTTTATGGTAAAATCAAAGTGTAAAACTGCATTTTACTTTTTTTAACATTTATTACGATGAGAGGGACACATTGAACAGTTACTCGTACTTGAAGAAAACATCGGGAACATTTAAAAGCTTCTTTATTATTACAATTTTTTAAAAATTAAATAAAGACCTACTGTAGAAATTTGTGGCACAAAAAAGTAGAAGACGAAAACAGCAGCTTGGATCGAAATGAGGGATTGACGGTGTGTGGGAAAGATAGGAAGCTGATTTATGAAATGTTATATTGTATTACTCAGTATTCACATATCAGTAATTATTACTTTTTATTATTTGTATTATAGCAAAGTAACCATCTTGTGTCTAAGACTACCTAACCAAAATTATGTCTTTTTGCCTTTTTTTTCGAAAATTTGACCCCATTGTGGCAATACTAAATTTTGAAATAATTTTTATATAATCCTTTTTCTCAAATCTTTATATCACCAGAACATCTTTTCCGCACATGTAGATTCCGTATGATAATAATGTTTCTTCAATATAATCGAGATCCACCCAATTAATTATACATATGTCTCTAGTAAATTAATCACTGTTTTTAAACATTTGAATAATTTCAACGTTCTTTTTTAGGGAAATTAACATGAAAAATCCTGAACATAAAGCATAAGTTGATAGATAAAATGATTAAACTTAATATGTTTGAATAAATTTAGGGGGGAGGCACTTTAAAAAATGTAAATAAACAAGTAAAATAAAATTCTAAAAATAGAATTTTATTTTATTTATTTATTATGATTGCATTATTCATAAAATTTTAAAAATACATTTAATATTGAATTATAATCATTAAATTTTAAAAAACTATTTCATTAATTCTCTAAATTTTATCTGATTTGATGCCAAAAAATTAATAACAAGAATATGAAAATAAAAATACTTACTTGACCCGTGTATTCTGTATCCGTTTTTATTAATAAGATGCATAAGGAAGAACCTACAATTAAATACATAAAGCGTTAAAAAGTAGTTTTAGTAAATTTTTATAAAAATTTCTACAAGAATAATTTCTTACATTTAAAAAAAATTAAAAACTTCAGAATAAATCTTAAATGATTTGTTTTAAATTCATTATAGTTTTGAGACCGAAAATTTATAAAAATAAAACATAAATAATAAAAATTTAATAATTATTACAGTTATCGATCGGTTAATACATGTCATGGATGTGTTACTTATATTTTAGAAATTTTATTTTAGGAATTTTTATGATTGTACATAATGTAATAATTATTTATAAAAATATAATTAATAATTTTTTTTTTTTCAGTCATTTTACTACTTAATAAAATAATTTTTTTTATTAACTGTAAAAAATGGATGATTCAAGATAGTTTCAAATGGAAGGAAATAAAAAAGTAAATGATTTTCCCTTAATCATATATTCCCATATTAGAATATTTTCCAAAGATTCAAGATATTATTTAAATTAATCATTTAACAAAATAGATTCATTGATCTTCATATATTTTAATTTGCAAAAAACCCCTTTATTTTTAAGTGTTGTGTGTGTGTCTATAATTATACACACACATAATATTTCAAATAATATTTTAAATGCTTCAATATTGTCTACCTTTTTGATATAATTATTTTTAAATATACTGGTTTTAATACTCTTTTCGTTCATCTTCAAGTTTAAAACATTTCTAATATGTGTAATCGTAGTAAAAAAAGTACATTCAAAAAATTTATCTCTTTGAGTATTACAAGAATATGCTGAAGACCTGAATCAATTTTACATGAATCTAAAAATAATTTAAGATTAACTTATGTAATTTGCAAGATTATGTTCTTTTCTGCACATGCGTATCGAATCCATGCGGCACTTTATCAAAGTAATCTTTTCCTATGCCGCATATGAAGCAATTAGAATGAAAGGGGAAAAATAAGTAATGTATAATAATAAAAATTTTTTGTAAACACGAAATTTAAAAGTACCAAATTTAAAAGCTTAAAGTATTGCTGAGAGATGATGTTATTTAAAACTAAAACAGAATATATATATATGTGTATGTATATACATATATATATATTCTACTTTATATACATATATTACGTAAAGTATTTTTTATCTAAATAAAGAGTTTCAACACATTTTTTTTCTTGGTATGATGCAATACATTATTCGACTTCTTCCTAAATTTCTACTGAATTTATAATATAAATCCAAATTAAAACGATGAAATTCATAATAGTAATCTTGTCAGTTTAGAATTTTACCATTGTTTTGCTATGAACTATTTGTGAATTTCTACATCTGATGTACAATATCTACAGTCTAAGCAAATAAAAAGTACCCTGAAACAATATTTAATGCTTGAACTCTTTTTTTTGTATGTAAAAAAAGACTTAAATAATACAACAAAACTTCTTTTTCAAGTTTTTTGATTATATATATATATATATATATATATATATATATATATAATAATATTTTATATAATATATAACATCCAGTGAACTCTATCGGTTGCAGATGAAGGACATGTTACATACAGTGAAACTGTTACGCTTAGAGCCATTGTTTAAGCCATTTACTTCAAGTCAATTTAAAATATAAGCGATAGTACATCCCTCATAGCCACAAAGGAACATAAGAAATAGGGTGAAAAATATCCCTCTGACAAGATGAGCAGAATACAGAAAAATTAGATTCTCCCCTTCTTTCAACAGTACTTAACCCATCAGAAACGGGTGAAAATCTGACGCCCATTTTTTTACGTGACTGATCGAATGTATGGGATTATTTTCGCCTCATCTGCCTTGAATTGGTATCTTTTGGGTAATACTAAAAATAGAATACCAAAAAGGAAGATTTTGTTTCCCTTTTATCTAAGTGTGGTTTCAGCATTTACTTAAGTAAGCTTTCATAAGATGTATTTAATTAGCCATAAAAGCAGAACAGAGATACTTAAAAAGACAATTTGTAACATTAAAAATGCGGAAAAACGCTCAAGAAATGATAACTAAAAAAAAAAAACGATTGTAGAGTACAAATAAAAAAAAACCCTCTTTTCATTTAAAATTTATGATCCTGAAATTATATTTAATGCATTTCTTTTGTGTAAAAATAAATTGAAGCAATTAGAATTTGTATCATACTCCATGTCGTCAACGACACTTTGAAGTTGGTCTCAGTTCACCGAATGCGTCAATGATCAAAACCTGAAAGATGGAAGATTTAACATTTAAGTAAGTTTTAAAACATCTTAAGTAGGCTCTTTATTTTTAAAAATAATTCCTAAAGGTTTTAACTAGGTAATATTTATTATTTTAATGCATTAAGAATAAAATTGAAATATTAATCATTTAACAAAAATGCATATTTCTTAGAAATTAGTTAAGTTAAAAAGCCAAACCAACATTGATAAATTATTTCAAATTATGATTTTTTTTATCTGAATATAATGTAAGAAAATTTACCTTGAATGATAGTGAGCAAATGACAATGACGAAGAAGAAAAATGTGATGTCAAAAAGGATCCTATACGTTTCGTAATCATCTCCATCCGAGGCTCGACTTCATCACCTGTGAGTAGGAAAATAAAAACTTGTGAATAATATGCTTTATTTTTGCAGAAAGTTTAAGTTTACGTATATATGTTTCTTTAAAAATAGATCAATTTGACAAAAATATTTTATTTATTACAACCATAAAAACTTACCTATGCCACCACCTGCTCTGACACCTTTATATAAATGGAAAACGAAGCACTATAATAATAAAAAAAAGAAGTAAATATTTTTTTATTGCATTAAAATAAATAGATGTTGCAAATATCCATTTATAGGCTTTGTATAAATGATTAACTATACAAAGATATAAACTATTGATTTCACGTACGTATTCTCTGAAAAAAACTTCAGGTATATATATTTACCACAAAATAATGTTGTTCTCCAGATGACGAATATTATTTTAAAAGATAACTGTACTACACATTTTCATCTTTCATTAGTTATATTATTTTGACATATTCTTAAATCTTAATACATTTTAAAAATATTGCCTTCCTCAACCCTTAACTTTTTCTAAAATGATATTTGAGCGTACTGTGTGCCAGATTTATTAAAAGAAAATATAGCATGAAAATTAAGAAACCTGTATTATGAACTTACAGTTAACATATTATGACACTTTTATCTACGTCATCCCTCTTTCTTGTACGTAAACTTTCGAAAAAGTTAAAGGCAATAACAGTGTAAATATATACAATGATAGTCATCAACATCACAGTGAGCACCAGCTATAAAAGGAGTCAAAGAAAAAGGTTTCGTCGGTAATTCATATAAGATTTTTATACGGATGTAAATAAATTACTTTGTGGCTGCTTTTTAAAACTATTAATTACCTGTTTTCCGTTGTGTGTGATAGACTGCAAGATGGTTCTCAGCGTTTTGAAACCATTGACATTTAATAGCAAAGGTCGCAAAAACAAAAAAGCTAATTGTAGTTTCAGCTGTGTAAATAATTTTGTTGATTTTTCCCTAAACACGACACTGAACGTCAGAAAAAATGTTGCAGTTGCCGATATTTTGTCTGGGTCGATACTATCCGGGGGATTGAACGCCTGTGCCAATAATTATACTAATACGTATTAGTGTAAAATTTGAATGAAATATTGCATCCCTTAAATAAATTTAAAAAATTACATTGCATCATATTTATATATATTTATTTAATGTAATAATGCGTAAGATAAGTAGTTTATAGGTATCAATTTTAAATTAAAATTTTTGTTTGAGTTAGATGCATTGAGCATTTGTTAAAAACTACTAATTAGTATTAAAAATCAATGCTTCAAATGTGCATATGGATGTATGCTATTACTGAATAAATTAAAAGATAAAGCTTAATTTTTTAAAAAAAACTTTTAAACTGAAACGGAACTTTTAAAAAAACTTTTATGAAGAGTGTTCTTTGTTTTATAAATTTAAAAAATTTTAGAAGCATATAATAATGAATTCTTATGTAATAACCAGTTTGTAAACAATTGTACAAAATATACAAGCTTTTTATTTAAAACTTTTTTAAAATATGTCTTATGTGAGCTAATTCCTAAAGCAAGACTAATATCAATCGCAAACTGTCGAAATTACTCCCTTTTAAAAAAAATATTTCGTTTTTTAAGTCATTTTTATTCTATTGATTATATTTCTTCCATTGATATCACATTATTTTTCAAAAACGTTTTATGAAAACATGCAAACTGACGCCACATTTTGTATGTAGAGAAAATATTTCAAATTGCATTATTTCTCATACATACTGTGTTATATTCACGAAGGTCCCAAATATTTTACACAAATTTTACCAATGTGCTTGCTGCATAGAGTACTGTATTTTTAGTGAATTTCTAGTCTCACGTTTTTTATAGTATTTTTTATTTGAAATTAATATCGCTTCTTTGTTTTTAATCTAATTTTATACAATGCAGTGTAATATAATCTTAATAACATTTTATTTCTTATATTGTGAATTAAACTTCAAGCGGTTTTTATGTTATGAAATGTTATTTAAAAAAAAATAAGCATCTTTTTAAAAAACTGCTAACTAAATTACCTTCAAACTTAGGGCTAGCAAAATCGTCCTTATTTAATTTATATATGTAATAAATTACATTTTTAAGAGTTTATCATCTGATATAGTTTTTATTTTATGCCAGAAAAAAGAAACTTGAAACTTACGTTATCTGTTATTGTGACTCTCCGGCTTTCCAAACTTGATATTTCCAATCCATGCTTGTTATCCCTTAAAAAAAAAGTGATTCAGTACACCATAAATATTCCATATTGTATTACAAAACCACATGATTAAACAAAATACACAGCATTTTCTAAAAATGTTTGCGTAGTTCTGTTAACGATGCCATTTTTTTTAAAAAATAAACCGTTTAATATAATTATTTTTGTAATATCCGTATATTCTTAATTTTACAGTATTTGATTAAATAAAATTGGCAGTATCTGATTAATGCTGAAATATGTAGAATTCCATGAAAACTCCTCTGTACCATCATTCATAAGAAGCCTTTTGTCATAATTTTCTTTTAAGGAGTCTTTTCCCCTTACTTTCAAAGTAACAAAAATATGTAGGACAGGATTAAGCTGTGCAGCAACTGAATATCCAATTTTTATAATATGCATTAATTAATGTGTTGTTGTTGATTTGTTAATATCAGAATTTCTGAATGAATTTCCAAGACTTCTTACAAGAAACTTGTTTACTTATAATTTCTAAACATATGCTGTGTCTGTACACATCAACTGTTATAAGTTTATTTTGCATAATATATACATATTTTACCTGTTCATGAGATATGTACCATCTCTGAAAGATATTTGTGTTTTTATATTCCAATGTGACCTTTTGTTCGTTCGAGCTCATACTTTTTTAGAATTTTGTTATAGGAGCTTTGAATTATTTTGTAAATACATGTTTTTTGTGTGTGAAGTTACATAAACTATAGGTTCCCATTAACTGTGATAAATTGCAAAAATACAGTCAAAGATAAAAACAACTCACACGCCCCAAATGCCTGATGGCATTCTCATGGATGATTCTGATGGATTTATTCTCATTCAAAAGAAAAACAATCAGATTAAATTAACACTTAAAAATGAGAAAAACAAATATAATCTGTCCCAGAAATTCTGTTGTTTTAAACAAAGAATTAAAATCTGTGTTACAGACATTTTTAAAAAGAAAATTTTACAGGAAATTTTGATATTACCCTCCTTCCTTCAAATTTACGTGTATAAAATTGAATTATGTGAAATAGAAACGAATTAAGATTAGAAATACACTATTGACAACCAATAAAAAATTTAGAAAATAACATACAATAAAAATAATTTTAAGAAATACAAATCAAATTCAGCATCAAAAATAAACAGTTCAAACTTTAAAATATTGAATAATATTAATACAGAAAGTATTGAAAATTCTACCCTTGATTTAAAAGGTAAGTCATAAGCCCTTAACATGACATTTAGAATTAATGTTTTTATTTAAAAATGCCCATAGGAATTATTTATAAAAACTAAGATGAATTCAAAAATATTTGATAATAAAATGAAACTAAATGTTTGCGAAAGAAATTGTACAAAAAAGTAAAAAAAAGTTTGCTTAAAAATGTAATTATCTTTAGTGCATGGTTTTAGTCGTTCCACTTTAATGCACGCATTTAGCAGCTTTTTGACTATAATATGAGAAATCATGTTTATCCTTAAATAGTGCAAAATCATTTCAAAAGCCTTTGTTTTTATTTTTCTTTAATTGTCTTTTCAGCAGTCAAGAACCATAATCAGTGAGTGAATCATTTGCATTATCAATTGATTTCGAAATTTCTTCAGTGAATAAAAAAGAAATACTTCTTTGAAAACAAAAGATATGTATTGTTTAACAGAGGTACAATAAATTTATATGTGATAAAGGGTATTAATATTTTTTTGTAAATTTACTAGTTGGCATTTTTATTTGATAAGTTAAGATTAGAGATATCAAAAAATTAAATTAAATTAAATTTACACTTGTGCTTAGAGTAACTATTGCAACGGAAAAGAAAAATGTGAATTGAAATCGTCCAAAAAATAACGGAATCATCAAACCAAAAAAAAAAAAAGATAATTTTCTAATATTAGATTTTATCACTATATTTATTGTCTATTTTGGATGTATGATGTAAGAGAAATATATTAAAATGATCTCGTTAATCCGCTCATAATATTGATAAAATTGATTAGCTAAACAAAAAGTGATATATTTTGAATCATTTAAAGATCAAAAATTTGTTAATCCCTTTTTTGTGTTCGAATTTATAATAAGGTTTTTATAGTCTAATAAAAAATATCAGACATGTACAAAAAAAAAAATCTCTAAAAATATACAGAAGTTCAAATATGTACACACACCACAGTGCCTTCAGAATAAAATAATTTGTATGATTCATTAAGTATTTAATTTTTCTAATCCTATTTAAATCTCCATTACTTGATTATTGTCATCTTTCTTCCACTATTATTGCAGGATGAGATGCATATGATGATAAACATTTTCTTTTGGCATTTTGAGAAACATTTTGTTTTAGTGTTTTACGGAGCTGAAAATATTCAACATAGAAATAATCTTTAATTCAATATTTTAACAACGATTTATATTACGTCTACGTTTCTATCAAGAATTTCGTAGCTGTAAGAAAGAAATTAGTAATTTGCTTTTTGATGGTAAATAAAAACTTTTCTCTATAGTGTTTATTAAAAAATTTTTAAACCATTACTTATTTATCATTGTTTCAAAAAACAAAAAAAACATTTCAAGATTATTACGCAAATTTGATTAATAATAGTTTTAATATTTGCTAATAATTCTTGTGAAATATTTAATAATAATTTGATTGCTTTGGGGCCAGTGAAATGCGCTCACACACACACTGAAATGTGAACAATACAGTATCAATCTCATATGATAACATTTATAGTTATTATTTTAGATAATAAATAGATTTATTGAATTTATCAAGAGTATTTTTACAATAGAATGAAAAAGTAATTATGTTTGATTATTAGAAAGTTCATGTTTTTTTTTTCCCAGGAACACCTAAGCTAAAAAAAAATCCTTTATTATAAGTGTTATTATAACAACCAGTAAACAAAACTATATAAAAAAGTAATGCGTACCATACATTTCACAATCTCTCACTAATACATAATTTTTTTTAATTATATGATGTCGATTGAATGTAAATTATCAAAATATTTGGGGCATCATCGACCAATTTGTTCAAATCAAAAAGAAGTCGTCAAATGCCACGAGTTGCAGGCAACAGCGATTAATTGTTCCAGGGTGCATGTTTAAATACAATTATAATAATAATGAGGAGGAAGAGCTTCTGGCGATTTAGTGAAATCATTCTAGCCCCGACTCTCGTCCGAGCAAGACGTGTTATGGAACACCTGGTTTCAGCCGAAAAGCATAATCATGCAGGACCTTGGTCCAAACTCTACTGAGCAGAGCTCATCTAATAATCCACCGCCCAAAGGAGATAAAGAATCCGCCAACGAAAGAGGATACTTCAAGCTCGTCTCAGATACATCAGATCGTTGCTCGAAATTGAAAACGAAGCGCCCAGCCCGACGCCAGACGTGAGGCTGGCTTTAAATCAAAATGAAAAAATCTGGAGGACAAGTTAAAAACCACGGAAGGTAAGATGACTGAACTTTTACCCTCACCCGATTGCCCTTAGTCCTCAAATCAATAAATCAAAACCGGTTAAAAGATCTGCTGCCCCGGTAGTTAAACCGGCGAAGACTACTAAATCAAAAAGTACTACTGATTCGGACTATGTTTTCCCTAAGAAAACAGTGAACAACCCCTTTTAGTTGAAAAGAAAGATATTAACACTAATAACTCTTTGAAGTACTAGATTCTGAAATGACTAACGTCGAGGAAGTCACCCCAGCTTATAAACCAAACCCATTTTTATGCGAATTTTTTGATTCCTATAACTTGGTTTTACAGGATTTTTTCAGAAAATTTCCCACAGCAACTAACACCCACGCTAAAGGATACATAAAAATCAAAGCCCAGAATGAAACGACCATGATGAAATTACTAAATATTTAAAAAATAAAAACCTTGAGTTTTATACCATCGAACCCCCATTAACTATATAGACCACTTAAACTAGTAATCAAAGGCCTACCTGTTGATATATTGACTCGGAAGATATTAAGAAAGACTTAATATCCAAAAGGAATAAAAATTGTTAAAACAACCCAACCTCAAAAAGATTTGTATCGAAACCCCCCCCCTATTTACATGATAGAGATAGAACGTGACGAAAAATGTCAGTGACATATTTCAAGTACGTAGCTGTCTCCTACATGCAAATAAAGATTGACCCCCTTCAAGAAAGGAAATAGAATAACTCAATGCTATAATTGTAACTTTTTCCATCACGCAATTCTAATTGTAACATGAAAACGAGATACCTGAAATGTGGTGAAAATCACAGACAGGTATGTGCGAAAATCAAAAGGAAAATCGTAGACCCGCTCTGCATAAATTGTAAAGCTAAAGGCCATATGGCCTCCTCAATAAATGTCCACTCTTTCCCAAGCCCAGAAAAAGTAAAGGAAAATCCCCCGATAATAACCAAAACAAACTTAAATACCACCCCCGTAACTCCCGGGATTACTATACTCGCTCAAGTTCTTAACTCAAATTCTAGACACCAGATGTCAGCACCCGGATCTGTCTCTCGGCGTCAGACATTCCTGATAATAGCAAAAAATAATGCAATTAATAAGGAAACACATAATGTTTCACAAATGCTTCTGGCGAATTTGGCCTCTTCCGTTATAATGAAATGCAAAAGATTTTTACCTTATTTTCCTCTCTACTAACCGAAATGGAAAAGTCATCCAAATGCACTGGATCCAACTGAAAAACTACAATGTCTATTAAGAGTAATCGGCTCCCTGCCAATAAAGTGTAGATTCTATTTAAATTAAATTAAATTAAATTAAATAAATAAATAATAAATATCAATTAATTTTATTTCTTTTAATCCTAAAAGTTTACTTATCCTTATTTACACTGCAATCTCAACGAAGTTGAATTGCAGTCTCTCCCCTTATTGGCTAATGATACTCCGCCCACTTTGGGCGTCGTATATTTTTCAGACTACCATTCTCTAAATTTTAGTACTCCCTGTAAAAATCCTTGCATTTTAATGTAATTTAATTGTACAAATTAAATTTTACATATTATCTTTTAAAAAGGCATAGTAAATTGTTTCAGTCATCTTCATTTCATGACAGGAGGTTAGAGTCCGGAAGGACTAAGTACTCCAATAATATGTGCAACGAACGAAGATTTAGTGGAAATTGGTCGATGGGATAATACTTAAGTACCAAATATTTTTAAAAGAATGTTAAGCAAAATTATGTTTATTTTAAAGTTAATTTTAAGAGAATTTATTTTTTTTATAAAATGTAACTCGAGTTTTTATTTGAAAAAAGGAAGCTTAACTCACTTGCTGGATGAATAAAACACCCATCCTGTATAAAATAGTGTGTAAAACAAAAGAAAGAAAAAGCCTTTAATGAGTTCTGGGTATGACTTTGTTTTCATGATAGCTATTTGCTTCTTGATGTTGGCAGGGGTGAGTGAGATACGACAAAACGCCGAAGATTTTGTTCTTCAAGTAATTTTATCCTTTATTGAGATTGGATTAAAAGCTGATCGGAAAAACAATCAAAAACAAGATGTGGTTTCAGAAATATTAAAATAACTGACGGTGAAAAATATACATCCAATAAAAATACACACAGCTGAATACTATGTATGAAGTTAATTCATCAAACCCCCTTATCGCAATATAAAACTAAATTTTAAATCTTTAATACTTGCTTCATTATTTTTGAGATTTGGTAAGTAAAATCAATAAACAAAAAAGACGGTAAAAAGTGAGAAAATTTAATTGTTATATATGTGTTATATGATTTGTTGCAGAATAACTTTGAATTTGTTTTTGTATAAAGTACAAATAATTCTTGAAGTACAACATTTTATAGTATCGTATACTATAAAAATTGAAATCTATATATAATTATAAAGGAGAAAAGCGACTCACTCACTGACTGACTCACTGACTAATCACGATATCTCCAGAACTATTAAACCTACAGACTTGAAATTTGGTAGGTAGGTTCCCTTCATGGAGTCAACGTCAGCTAAGAACGGATTTTGCAAAGTTCGACCCCAAGGGACATTACGGGGGTTTAAGAGGCGTTATAGATAATTATTTCCATTTTTAAACTATTAGATGTACAGTCGTGAAACTTTCTACACAGATTTCTTTCATAAAGTAGAGATTCCCTACACAATGATTTTTACAAAAATCGACCTCCAAGGGGCGTTGAGGGCGCTTAAGGGGCGTTGTACATAATTATTTCCATTTTTAAACTATTAGACGTACAGTCTTGAAATTTGGTAAGCGGATTCCTTTCATAGAGTACAGATCCCCTACAGATAGGGTTTTGTGAAAATCGACTCCCAAGTGGTGTTGTAGAGAATTAAGTGGCGTTATAGGCAATTAACTAATTTTTAAAACTACTAAACGTAAAATCTCGAAATTTAGAAAGCTGATTCCATTCATTAAGTAGAGATCCGCAATAAGATGGGTTTTGTGAAAATCGTTTCCTAAGTGGCGTTGCGGGGCTTAAAGGGGTTATAGATAATTATTTCCATTTTTAAACTATTAGACGTACAGTCTTAAAATTTGATAAGCGGATTCCTTTCATAGAGTACAGATCCCCTACAGAATGGGTTTTGTGAAAATCGATATGTGTTTTATTCTAAATAAATATGCATAATTATAAAATGGAACGTTGATTATTCTGATTTTTTTAATTTTATTGATATATTGAAATTTAAAATAGACATCGGGCATATACTTATGAGAATTCTAGATTCCAATTATAAAATATATATCTACATACTTGTTTTTTAAAATCATACGCTTCCATTTATAACATATTATGTAATATGTTCAGGGTCGTCTTAAAGCACGAGCCAACTGGGTCCGGGCCCAGGGTCTCACCCTCAATGGGAGTGATTCGATTCGGTCTTAATAAGTTCATGATCCGCATAATTTTCAGTCAAATATTATTCCAGTGCGTACATGTTAACTGGCAAAAGTGGCAAGACTGTATTATTATATGATGGCCATTGTCCATGTTGTCAGTAAATAAACAACACAATTTTTTTCTTTAGTAGCATATAAATATGTACTCTAACATCCCAGTTAATAGACTTTACTGGCAACTCATTTACCTAAGCTTTTCTAATGTGAACAAAACTTACATTAATTTCGTTTATTTTTAATTTTACTTTTAAAGAACTGAATGCGCTGATACAAATTGAAATGTTCGTATAAGGCATGAACTAAACTCACCTCAAAAATCGCATCCTCGCAGAAATTAACGAAGGATTCTAATTTTCCTTTATCTCCACCTTCAGTAACTATAGAGGCCCTCTTGGATTCCTATGAAGAGAGCAAATTGCGTTAATGTAGATTAAAGTACTTAAATAAGGCATTTTTTATTCAAAAGAGGAAATTCTTTGAAAATAATTTTTCACACCAAGTGTTTGATACTTATATATTTAAATGACAACTTACTTTTTATACTAGTATACTAAATGTATTGAATGTAATGTAAATATTGTTGAAGTGTTCTTAGTCGTTTTGTTTCTTGGAATATTTTAAAGAGACACTAGCTGAGCTCCATGTTTCCATATTTTATCAATGTCACATGTTAATATAAGAAAAAATATGAACTATGTTAATAGTATATTAATTTAGCAGTTTACTCTTCAAACGAAGCAAATGGTGTTCAATTTTTAATGCAAATATTCAACATAGTATTGTATGATTATCAAGCGCTTTTCTAAGAAATACCTATAACGACTTAATGTAGTTTTATTACTTATCTCTCTAATTAAATAATACTTTGAATTACCCCTGTAAGACTGTGATCTTAAGGATGCGAAGCGAGACAAATCTAATTTTTTAATTGCTAGGAAATTATTTGAGGAACTAACCAAGCAATTAATAATGTACGTTGAAGGTGTTAGAGATATCACAAAGCATTACATTGGGAATGCGGCTTAGGAGAGGGTGAGCCCTACTGGGTCTCTTACATCTCCCTTAAGAAGATTGATCTCGATCTCAACCAACTTGGAAGAGCTCCTCCTAGTCATCCTTCGTAATGTAATGTTCTAGCCTTGTAAGTGGAGAAACTTGATTGATATTTTGAGGGTTTATTTTGAATCACACAGGACAGTTCTGAGCATTAGATATCTGTTGAATTTATACGTTTTAAGTATAAATCATAGGTAAGATGAGTTCATGGCATTTGTAGAGAAATAAAGTAAGTCGGTGTGACATAAAACCAAAAAATACAATCTCTCCCCTCGAGAGGAGTTCCCTCTCTCTAAATCTCCACACTACGCTCACGGATGGAGCACAAAAAATTTGACCTCTTTCGGCGAGAGGTAATCACTGACTGCCGCTGGCGTGGCACTCGCGCATGCGCAGTACTTCGGATCAGTCCACGTTGCCACCTAGAGTTTCAGAACGGGTTTATGGTTCATTACAATACTTCGGTGAAAATCCAGATGATTAGATAGCCATCTCGCGTTTTGTGACTGTCCGTATAAAGATCTCACTTTTCGTCAGGGACAGAAGATTAAATTTAAACTTATGCTCAACAAAAACGCATGGATCAAAATTTAGGGTAAATATTTTAAAGCAATCAAGAATTGTGTGATCAAATAGTATTGTTTTTATTTTAGAAATCAAATAAGAATTGCGTTAATTTTCGCAGTAGCCTTATGTTTCTTGCTTTCTTCCTACATCATGTTTGCAAAACATTCTGGAGTGTCTGCGACTTCCATTGTATTCGGTCCAATAGACTGATCATGCTATTGCATAGTCCATTGGAGATATTCACTTCTAAAAATCAGAATATTTGTATGTCTGAAATATAAATTTCAGCTGCCAGAGTTGGCAATTGTGTTTACTAATTACAGACGCTTTATACTCCAAAATTGCCAACATTGCTGCATACGTACAATAAGTATTTTTTATTCGCTTCCCTTCTTAATGTTGCAAATCTAATAGCCAGTAGTTTGTTTTTATGTTTTTATATAGTATGTTTTTATGGATTTGTTTTCAATTAATAAAATCTTCCCAGTGATTAAAAGGATACAATTTTAGAATATCCGTAGTGAAAAATTGACACTTTGAAAAGTATTTCATATGCTCATTAAAACTGCCTTAAAATTGTCTCAAATGAAGTGCCCAACATATTAATTTAAATTTATAACTTCCACATACATCTGTCTAAGTATGTTCACAACATATATGTTGAAATAATTTCAGAACTAAAACTTTTTTAAGATTTTTTTTAAGTAGAAGTCAGTACAAAAGCAGAAAATTGAGAATCTTTTTATGAGGTTCTGTTAAAAAATAATCTGTATTTAAATTAAAAATAAATAAATTTAAAACATTAGTATTAATCCTCTAAGAACGATGCTCATTGTATTCTGCAATATTTCCGAAATAATACGTAATATTAATCATTGTACAAAATGCAATGTAATTTTTTTCATTGACTATGCTTCATTAAAATAACTGTCAGGAATTTGAATGCTGTTTACAATAAACAAAAATATTTTTTTTTAATTCTACACACATATACATATCAAACATAATATATAGTTCTCTACTGATCATCACTAAGTTAAATCAAAATTTATACAAAAAATATAAGCTAGACATGTTAGTTATTCAAGTTTAAAACTTTTTTACACGTGTGTTTGTTATTAAATAAAATCCAAGAATAAAATTATCTTTTTCTTATTATCTACCATAGATAATGGTAGATTTTCATGCGATATAATATTGCTAGCTAAAAAAAATACAAATTACACAACAGTGCACTTTCGTTTGTATGAAACACACTTACTAATCTGCGTTCTTGTTGAAGAAGCACACTTTTGTAAATATTTATCACACTCTGTTGAGATTGATGTTCTTTATCATATCATTGATAAATATGTGTACATATCGAAGTATATAGATAAATTTGCCAGTTTTATGGTTGATAATTTGCTTATCTATATCACGGTGAGAAATTAAAGTATACATTCATTCTTAATACTTCTATTTGAGTCAAACGTTAAACTGTTCTTTATATTTTATATTAAAGTTTAATTTCTTTCCTTTTATTTTTATTTATTATTGAAACCAGAAATCCAACGTTTTTAATTTTCTTAAATGATTTCAAATTACATATATTATCTTGTCGACTGAAAATTTACCAAAATATTTTTTTCGTTGAATTTTGTTTCCATGTCAGATTTCATACCTATTAGAATGCTTCCAGAATATCTTCAAAACTATTTCTCCTCAGAACACTTTAGTCGTAATAAATTTACACTCGAATATCTATGAAATGCAATTAATAGTGAAATTGTACAGTATCTCAAAACAAATAGCATGAAATTATCAATTTATAAATTATTAAATTATTTTCATTTTACAGTTTTACTAAATAAGTTGATATATATTAATTGTTATCTAAACATTTCATATCAGAATAAAGATATTATTGATTGAAGTTATAAAATATTTGATTTAGACGACGAAGAAATCTATAAAATATTACAAAAATGTAATCCATTAAGAATTCGTCTACTGACCATTTTGTATTCTTACATGCAATATTAAAACTATGAATTTTTCTGTTTACTTCTTCAATTCTAGAATAATGCATCTATTTTAAATGCAATAAAGTACACTTGAAAGAATAAAAATAATTAAGGTTGCTCTGGAATTGATACTTTTTCCCCCTTAGCTTTCTAAAATTATTTTTATTTCTAGTTTAATTATCTGGTTTTGGATCTGCAGGGAATTTTCAAAAATATTTTTATAATCAGAGAAGAATATTCCATAAGATTAACTTAACATTCAAGATTTCAAAATGACTCCGTATACGGGAACCTTAAATTTTAAAATTATTAAAGTTAAAAACTTATTGAGAATGTTCGGATTTGAACTCTATATATTCTGCATAAATATCATACATATTATAAATAATTTTACCTGGAAAATTGCCGACGATGTTAGTTCCTTAAGTTTCAGGAACATATTGAAGAATTGAGGATAAGCTGCAGGGGTAAGATGTAGAACATGATACTTGATATTAAAGTAAATAATTACAAAAATCGACCACGAGATTGTAGTCGTACCAAAATGCGGCCACTGGTCAGGCTGTTATGTAATTCAGATATCAATAACGTTTACATGAAAAATTATATTCTATCAATGAAGCAGCATTTCACTTTGGGCCTATCAGATGTTTCGGAGATAAGCACAGATATCACAGTGGCCGTCAAGGCAGTAGTTTTGTGTTAGTTTGTTTGGGTTAGAAAATAAAAAGAAGCGTGTGTGTAAAGGGAACTAACAGGTAAGTACATATTATACTAGTGCTACCTACCGATACAGTTGGGGAATTGACGAGAGATGGCAGCTTGAGGAACATATTGAAGAAGCAGAGTATAATCAGTGAAGGTATGGTGTTAGTATATACTTGTACACAAAATCAATAAATTCAAGTGATAACAATACACAAGAGGGGTAATTTTGCAGAGTTTCTTCAAATTCAAAAACAAGCTCGCTTAAAACTCAAATATGTCAAAAAATGAACGCATTTGTTCCAAAAAAATATTTTTGGTCATTAGTACTTAACAATTTATACAATTATAGAAGAACCTCTGCATGTTTTGACAGGAAAAATCTATATTCAAGAAAATAATTTTATGTCAAGACTTTGAAATTGTTATCCTTTACAAATCAATAAATTTAAACATTTAAAACAGTGTTTCTCAAACTGTGGGACGCGAGCTCCTAGGGGCGTGATACCTCTGCGAGGGGGATACGAGCATATTGAAAGTCGAGAACAAAAAATTTATTTAAAAAATTATTAATTTACTAAAAGTAAATAAACAAAATACTTTCTGATATAATAAAATATAAAATACACATTTACACTGATATAATACACAGTCCAGTCACATTAATGTGACCACCACGTACTTTCCACTTCAGAGTCAAATAACCAATCACAGAAGGCAGGTGGCAGCACAGTGCAGTTGAGCGTATATAAAGGGTGTGTGAGGGCTTCGGAAAACATTTCAATCGTTAGCGTAATGCAGAAACGAAGCGATTTATCGGACGTCCAAAAGGGCATGATCATTGGCTTTCGGGCCAAGGGTGGAAGCATTTCCGAAACGGCTGAGTTTGTGAACTGTTCGCGTGCCCCCGTGGTAAAAGTGTACCGTGCATGGCAAAATGGGACTGTTCAAAATCAGCGACGTGGCAAATGTGGTGCACCACGGGCCATAGATGACAGAGGCGAACGACGGTTGCGGAGATGTGTTCGGGCAGATAGACGAACTACCGTTGAGCAACTGACCACCAAAATGAACCAAGGGGCTACCAAAAGTGTCTCCGACACTACTATTCAGCGAATATTGCTGCGTCTGGGCCTTTGAAGCAGACGCCTGGTTCGTGCACCTATGCTGACTGCTGTTCATCGACGAGGACGAAGGCTAGAATTTGCACGCCAGTACAGCAGATGGACGTCCACAGAGTGGCGACATGTAGCGTTTTCAGATGAATCACGTTTTATGCTCCATCGGACAGATGGACGTTGGCGTATAAGGCGTGAAACCTCTGAAAGGAACCACCCTGCAACCATTGCCGGAACGGTCCAAGCTAGAGGCGGGAGCATTATGGTCTGGGGAATGTTTTCCTGGCATTCTCTGGGTTCACTGATCATTGTGGAAGGCACGATAGATCAATACAAGTACGCATCTGTCCTTGCGGACCATGTCCACCCTACATGCGCATTGTTTTTCCTCAGGATGATGGCATCTTCCAGCAGGACAATGCGAGTGCCATACAGCTGCCAGTGTACGTGCGTGGTTCGAAGAGCACCAGGATGAGTTAACCGTGCTTGCCAGCAAACTCACCTGACTTAAACCCAATCGAGCATCTGTGGTACCATCTCGATCGAGTTGTTCGCGCCATGGATCCTCAACCGCGTAATCTAGCGCAGCTGGCCACGGCATTAGAGTCGACATGGCTCAACATCCCAGAGAACACCTTCAGAGACATAAGTGACTCTCTTCCTGCACGTCTCGCCGCAGTCCACTCTGCGAAAGGTGGTTATTCTGGCTTTTGACAGATGGTCACATTAATGTGACTGGACTGTGTACACTTATAAATGTATTAGTACTGTGCAATGTATTTTATAATTAATTTAACAATACTAAGCTAAGAACAAATTTGATAATTATCAGTGACCCATGGGCTTATATTATCGCTTATCTTAATAATTTGTACGGTTTTTAATTAATTCCTTAACTGCAGATTAAAAGTTATGTGACTAGCTACCCAATGCCACCGTTTTCCACTTAGACGAGCGTATTTTGATGTTTTTTGAGGAGGAAGAGAAAAGGAAAAAATAAGCAAATATACTCTGAAATAAGTAAATCATTCGCAAACTGTAAGATCCTCTTATTACATTCCAAAGTCTTCGGAATAATTTCATGGATAGCACTGCACAGAAAAGGTCTACTTCGGAAAAACGTACATATACGTCCTGAAAATTAATGCTTTGGCGGAGCGAGACGTTTATGTACATCGGTGGCACATAAGAGATTAAAGTCGTTTTTTGCAGCTTTAGTGTCAAAGTATAGTATTATTGAATTCAATAGATTGTTATTGCATGGAGGGGGCGCGATGAAAATGATGATTGAACATTGGGTCGCGTTTATTGAAAGTTTGAGAAGCACTGATTTAAAAATAACAATAGGAAATTTTTGGCTTATAACTTTGAAAAATGAGTTTTTTTTTGTTATAAAATTTATCTGTTTGCTAAATTTTTTCATCTCAGAGTTGATTTAACGTTTTTTCTCTGAAAACTTTGAGGAGTTTCAAATAAATGAATCTTACAAAAAGTTTTTTTCAATAAAAAAAATAATTGCTTTTCAATAAAAAAATGAAAAAATAAGCATTACTATCAATTGTGACTCAACATTTTTTAAAAATTCCAATGGGATAAAAATATTTCTGCTCGGCGAAAACGGAACGAAATTCTTTGAAAAAATTCGAAAGTTTTTTTTAAAAATGTATAGTGTAAATTTATATAAAAAGGAATGCAAAGCAAAAAGGAGCACTAAATACTACAAATCAAAAATCAAAAAAGTTCAACATTTTAACAAAGCAACTTAATGCTCTGGTTAAATTGCTCTGTTAATATTAGACTAAACTAGATTAGAGAAACATACACATGAATAAAGTAAACAACAAAGTGAAGAGTAGGAACTAAGTTTGTTCGAAAATCTATTTTATTCAAAACTATCTACAGGGAATGGAAAAAGAGGTTATATATGTACAGTACTACACCTTGACAAAAATTTAACTATAAATAAATAAAGTAAAATAATTAAAATTACAGATCAGTGGTTCATTTTAAACTTTTAAAACAAATGAAAGCAGTAAACTATTTTAAGATGATATTCAATATAGGTAATCACAATATTTTGAAAAATACACATGAACATACATAAATCAAGATAACAGCCAGGAAGAAATAGAATTTTTAATCATATGCAATATTTTAAATTTAAAATGCTAATTAAGTAATACTTTCCAAATTTTAAACCTAAATTAGTTCTTAAGTTGAAAGTATTTAGTAAGAATTATTGTATTCAGCAATAGATGTTTATTGTATTAAAAACAAAAACTTCCTGACTTTTTGAATATTAAGGAATTTTTAAATTAAAATATGAATATTAAAAATATATACAAAATTCGTTTTTATCATGATATAGGGACAACATATTAATAAATTATTAATAGATAACATTATTGTTCGTGTATTCGCTTTTAATCTTTAATATAGAATTTATTGATTATAAATAAACTAGCAATAAATGTTGATTAAATTTTAAGAACACATTTTTGTATGTGAAGGGATTTTACACAACATATACAAGTAATCCGAACTAATACTAATTAGAAAATGTCTCTCCTTTTGAATAACTAAATAAGAACTAGCAAAAAATACAAATAAAAAATAAGTTTTCAGTTTAAGTTTAAGTAAAATAATCTAAAGAAGCATTCATTATTATCTCTAACAGCAATTAGCAAGTAATCAATATCAGTATTTCTGGTAGAAATACAGATAACTTTTAAATGTTAATTAAATTTTATAACACATTATAAAAAACATTAATATGAAAAATAAAATTATTCTTAAATATTAATATAATAGAGAATGATTTAAATATATTATAAAACATTTGAAATTTGTAAAATCCAATCTGACTTTTTTACATAATATATTGAATGGTAAAACATAGTAAATACAATATTTAAAATAAGCATTTTGTGACATAAAAATTTTCGAATATATCTGATTGTTATCATTAAAGTTGTGTTAATTATATCTTAAAATCTTGCATTATAAGACACAAAAATTTGTACAAAATCCCAGAAATTTTCTTATCATTCCAAGATACTTTTTTTAAAAAAAATTAATATATAATTAGATAGATAAAATATAAGAAGTAGGAGATAAAATATTAAAAACCACTGATCTAAAAAGAGGAAATATGACATAGATTAATAAACATCTAAATAGAAATTTTACCTCTACGTTGTTGGCAGATTCTACAAGAGTGTCAACCATCTGTTTTCCAATAGTTCCGTTCATCACATTACCTTAAAAATAGCAACCGACATTTTTTTAATATAAATTAAATGTTAATTATACATTGTGAATCCAAATAAGTTACTTGAATTTCAATCAAATGTGTTCATCCCCGAAAAAGGAGAAAAATGCGTCATTACTTACCTTCAAGCATACTGAGCATCATGATTACCATTTCCTTCTGAAGTACCAATAGCTCTTTAAGAAGATCGAGTTGACTTGCATTCTTTAAAATCCCGAAAAAAGTTAATTTTAGTATTAAAAAAGTACTTTGACATATTTTAAAGAACTACTCAGAATAACTTAAAAAGACCTGCAAATATAAGTTTGAATGATTCTTTTCCGATATTTTTTCATTTTTATTTAATAATTTTAAGTTGATTAAGTAAAAGAAATTATTAGCTTCTATTACATGCAAAATCTATTTGATTTGTGGGAAAACGTTTTATATTTCTATGAAAAAATGTTATGAAATAATTTATTTTTGGATTAAATTAATGTATATAACACCCACAATGAAATAGAATTTCTAGTTATCAAATATTTATTAGAATCCTGCTAATAAATTTCACTAATGCTCCTGAGCCTTACACAGTATTTTTTAATACTGAATTAATGTACACAAAAAATTTAGATAGTTTTTTAGTGTTCCTTAAAAAGTACAGAAATAATATTTTTTAGGGAGTTATTAGCTAATTTTTAATTCAATCCCTGTTATAAAGTTAAACATTATTCGATATTTTATAAAATAATATTAAGAAGTTTTTTTTAGAATCAAAATTAGTTAATATAGGATGAAATATATACATTAAATTTTAAAGTTCAATTAATCTAATATTGATTAAACCGTAATTGTTTTTAGAAAATAATAATTGCTCTGTGTCTATTTTGATAAAGTGGTTATTTATATTAATAAATATGCAGTTTTAGCTCCAAAGAATTTTACTATTAATTAGATGGTTATAAGAATAAGTAGTAATAACAAATAGTAGTAATAACTCTTAGTAATAACAAAAAAGAACATGATGGTGAAATAATTTGATATTAAACAACCCTAAGGCTGAAGACAAATAAGTTTCCGAAAAGTGCAACGAATGAGAAATATGACATTTTTGATACTTTTAAACTGCACAATAATTTTCATCCTTTGCCTTGAAATGAGACATTAAAAAGCCCTCAATCTATTTAAATTGCACAATCTATGTGTAATATATATATTTCATTTTGTTTATTTTATTCAAAAAATATTTAACGCTATACTTAATATTATTCGATTTTTTTCAACACACACACATATTTAAAAAACTAAAATGCACAAGGAACATTCCGAAATTAACTTTCGTCATTTTTTTAATTTAGAAAATGCTTTCCCGGGGGAATCACTGTAAGAGACCACATACGTTACTGGTTAAACAATGGAAGGAGCGTCAGCTAGGAGGAATGACGCATGCGCAAATGTAATTACACATCAATCTAAGAGTCTTACGCAAAAGTTTGGTTACAAATAAATAATAAATAAGGAAATAGTCAAGATTTTTTAAAAAATTTTCTTCTCGTGTAGTTTTACGTTTTACATCCCCTTCTTTAAACTGCTTATTCAATTAAACACCTTACGAAATATCTGAGAAAAAATATTAAATTAAGAAATTAAATGACAGTTTTAGTATTAGCAATTACGTTATCCACATAGATCAGAAATCAGAAACTTATCAAATTGATCATGAAGGTAGATAAGGAAATGACGTTCAGTCAAAAATTTGTTATTTTCGTTGACGAAGTGATTTTCGACAAACAGACAAGAATCGATCAGAACAATTAGTTTAATATGTTTACTCCTTCTTTCGACAAGCTGGAAAAATTCTCGCCAATCCTCTACATGGACGTTACATTCTTGCACTTTTACCCATGGGGTTCCAACAAACATGCCTCCATCTAAATTCGTGGTCAACGGCCTCTAATTGCAACAGTGTATTCAGGTAAAATTTATATCGGAAGTAGAAAAATCCAGAGATCAGGTAAAAATTGCTACCTCATTAATTTTTTCAGCCACATGTCATTCCCAGGAATACAGAAATTATGAAAATCTTACGATTTTCCGGGAATCTCTTGTGAATATATTAAAGAATTTTGACATTAATCTTTTACGTGGTTCATAAAGATTTCTAGTACTTATGTATTATCGCAACAATCACCAACGTTCAAGATAACTCACCAAGTTAGTAATCCCAAATTCGCATGTGTCGCATGCGCTGAATTGGCAATTGCTTTATTTCATATAATGTCACCAATAGGTTGCGATCATACCTAAGTACCGGATTTCCGTTGCATGAATTATCCCAAAAGAAGTCGTGGATAAATATTTCACATTGATGGTAAAAGTGTACAGATTTCACAATGTGTGTGAAAATGTATAGTAATTAATAGCTCTTTTCCAATGAACTATGCCATTGTAGTGTTGTTTTCGTAAAAATGTTCGCAAGGGGGAATTATATATACCTTCTTAAATTGCATAGAGAAACACCGTGAGGACTGTAACAATGTTAAGTATTCCCGTATGTATATATATATATATCATTATATATTTACTAAAGTAGGTGTTACAAAATGGTTTAAACTTATCTAACACACACGTACAAATACTTAATACATTCTTTTAAATGTAGCAAGAAAATTAGTTATATTCTTAGCTCGGAAAATCATGATAAATTATTTAAACTATTTTTTTACATTAATATAATGAGCATTACTATAGACCAGTGATGGCGAACCTATGACCCGCGGCTCAGATACTGACCCACGCAAGCTTTTTAAATGACCCACGATTACTATACAACCACTTGTTTGTTTACGCTGGTTTATTTAGATTTTCTAATTTGTGTGGATTATTTAAATTCTATATGTGTGTTCTTTCAAGCCCTTTGACACAAAAGGAATTTAAATGCTCTCTATAACCTTCAGTTCGATCATTACAGTTCCAAAGTAACGAAAATGACAACAAATGTATATGAAAGCATGTAGTATTTAAAATAAACGAAAATTGTTTACAAAATATCAAAGTGTATCATTTTGCTCACATTTTGTTTGTTGAAACGCAATCGAAAATCAAAGCAAATTACCATATTTAAAGCCCTTTCTTCGGATAAAATGCACTTTAATCAGTTATGTTTGTAGAAAGAGAGAGATTTCCATAGCGCACCTTTTTACCCATAAACCCAATTAAATTTTAAAAATGCTTAGTTTTAAAAATATTCGGTTAAGAATTTTTAAACCTAACTCTGGTGCAAAAGGACATTAGTGACCCACGCGCTAGTTCTACAAAAAAACATGAATGAAATTTGACCCCAAATCTCAATAACAGTTCGCCATCCCTGCTATAGACCATAGACTCAATCATTTAATTCAATTATATTAGGCTGTCGAGTATGAAATGGAGCAAAAAATGCACAGATAATTGAAATCGATTTTTTTCGAATAAAAACTAAGATTTTAAGGTAATTTGTTAATTTTTTTTCAAACTGAAATATGCGTTAAAAAGAGGAAAATATGTACCTTTCATACGAAAAACAAATTATGCCAAAATACAGCGTCTAAATGAAGTAATGTGCAGTTGAAATAAATAACACGAACTTTGCTCCATTTCAAACTTGAAAACCTAATAATTAATTTATTTTTCCCATTTTATGTAATCTTCTAATGAGATATTCAATTTTTTTATCAATATTTACTTTCGTATAATATTCAAATATGCACCATATATTCATTGATAGTGAATATGTGTGGTTGTGTGTTTCTAGTTTTAAATTATTTTAAAATATTGACCTACGAGTTTATAAGGAATCCTGTAAATGTTTTAAAAAATCTCATCTAGAAGAGCATCCTAAACAGCAGAACGTTTTTTAAATCTTATTTATTATACAGTTTTATGAAAGTTTAGGCGTAGCGTGCAATTTTCTATGAAATAAGTATTAAAATGTTTATTTACATTTTAACTGATTCTTGATAATAATGTGCACTGGTGAACTCAGTGGCAAATATCTGACACTTATCGTGTCTAAAATAATCTTTTAAATTTGAAATCATGAACATTATCAATCGAAAGATATTTTTCAATATCATTAATGTTGCTGCAACACCTGAAAAATACTTTCGAATATCTTTGGAGTCCATTTTCATCTCTTTTTGCTTTGTATAAAAAGTCAAAGGTAGTTTGTTTTTTTATTGATATGTTATCATATCGCATAACAAGTGAACCAAACAAAATGAAATATAAGTATTGAAAGAAAAATTTCAAAAACCTTCAATATCTTTTGGAAACTTTATAGTTTTTTGTTTCCTTCAATGTTGAATTCTGGTTTTGCACCGAATGTTGGCAGTTAAAATTATTCTTGAGATTGAGAGTTCATATATTTGAACAGAATGAGTTTTTAAAATAAATTGCCAATTATTCTCAACATTTAACAAACATTTAATTGAGTATCTGCGATTCCTTTATGGGTGTTACTTTTTTCTTTCATAGATTATATATGGATTCTTCTATTGTTATTAATTGCTTCCATTGCTATAATGCATATATAAAGCGACGTATATTTTATTTCAATAGTTGTTTGTTTAATCAAAATTGCTCCATTTACTTTAATACACCTCTCCCAACGAGAAATTTAATGCAAAGATGACTGTTTTAAAGAAAATTTGTTCTTAAGAAACAAAAAACTCAGATATGGAACTTTTTAGACTGTCTTCATTTCCATACTACTGTTCTAAGCGTTTAAAAAATGAAAGTTTGTTGATGGAAAATCATATTATAATTGATTTAGGTTTACAATTGTTTGTACAATGTATGAGATCGAACTTTGCCATGGAGAATTTTTCGGCCATTTCTATTAAGAAGGGCATATGATTTCCAATTTTTCATGCATTTTATTTATGTACTGGCAGTATAATAGATACAGTTGGATTAGTAATCCACCAATGCTTTCAAAGTATTTTTTTCGCAGAGGTTTTGGGCCTTTTACGTGGGTCATTTTGTAGGGACAAATCACCAGACCGAACTAAATTTGAACTTTTCGATCCTTTCCTCAAAATTCTTGGCTTATACTTTGCGAGCAGCCTTTGCTACATTAGTTTACCAAGTTTATACTCGTACTAAAAATTACACAAATATCAGTTGAATTTATATCCGTACAAACTTCAAAACAAAGAACACTTTTAAGAAAATTTATGCTGAAATATGGCTCTGGCAATGAACAATGCGACTATGAATGAGGTTACGCAAGAAACAAAAACATAAGAAAAATAAGGTGACACACCTGTAAAGAAAATCCAACACTTCATATGCACCAACCTAATACTTCATTTACATTCCCCATAGAAATGTTTTTACATGATTCACATATGTCACCAGCTAATTTTTAGTTGAATAAATCTCGTTTTTGTTTATAAAACACTAAGGAGGGAGTTCCCCGTGTCCACCTAACGGCAGACCAACCCCCTTTTTACATATTACGCAACTGTTCACACTCATGCTCAAATCGTAAAACTGTAATTTACATGTATTATGTAGTTCTTAAGTATTCGTAACCAAGAATAAGTTTGTTTTAAAAAATTATTCTGGTGCCATATGTTGCTACTTATCAGAACTACGTCAAAAATTTATTACCGTGTCAAAAACATTTTTTATATTTCGAGAGAAAAAAAAATTAAAATTTAGGATTAGTTAGGGAATCCACACACAATTGTTGTTAGTTCTCAGAATTAGGGAATGATCATGCTTTCACAGAAATTATTTGGTCATGCGACCCAATTTTACCTCAGTAAGCTGTGGATTGATGTCATTCTAAAGCACGCAATTACGGCTCGCTTTCTTTGCATGGAGACTACACTGCGAACAAAGCCTTTCATTTGACCTTGAGGGTGGTCAATCTGCAGAGAAGTAAATTTTAGTAACTTAAAAGTTAATGCAAAAACCAATCAGATAAGGAGATTACTTTTTTATACAATTGTCTCATACGAAGGGCATTACCTTCAAATCTGATTCTGGAACGAAATCTTACATTTTATTACAATATTTAAATATTTTTCACATTTTTGCATTACATAAATTTTTAGTCCCATTTTTTTTAATATTGCTTAGGAGGGTTCAATCCCCCTAGAGGAACACATTTTTAATTTTTACCATAGTGAATAACCCTTGGAGCTTTCGTTTACGTGTTTTTTACAATGTAATCCTATTTCCCCATAAGAGAGGTATACCACTAGGTAGAGTGTATAATGTTTTTAACATTATTTGGAACTAACTTTTAAATAAATGAAAGTAATTAAATGAGATGAAATTAAATTTAAAAGAAAATGTACATCAAAAATCTTTAAAATACATCCTTACAGTTTACAAACGAAATTATTGAGACTAATAATGGGCAAAGATAACAAAAATATATTTTACAGTGAACTGAGAAACGGTAAAAAATATCTACCTACAAATTATGTATTGCACTGCATGGATACATAACGAAAAGAAATGAAAATAATTTCACATTTTTTAAGTGATTACAAGTATGATGTTTCATAATCCTTCAGATTCTTATTCTCTCAAGAAATATATTATTTTCAATCCCGGAAGAGAGATTTCGTTGTTAGTAAAGCAAACTCAAAATGTATATTTTAGTAAAAAGTTCTCCCACCCCTTTTTTTACAAATACAGATATTAAATGTATGGATCTTACCATGTGTAATCCATAAAGAACCTTGGTCATATCTATAATTTTCTCTACTAGCTCATCTGGGGATACTTTCTGTGTGCTTTCTCTTTTCGTCCCTAGTTTGCTGTATAAATAATGCTGCCAACTCATGACATCACTTGGATCAATCTACGAAAAATATACAATAAATGTTTATAATATAGCCACAAAGTGAGCATGTGAGTAAGTAGCAAGAATCAAATACATAATTGCTTACTTTATCTGGAAGCGTCAATTGCAATTTGATGTAATCAAAAATATACTCTTGAACTTTCTGTAAAAGAAAAGTAAAAAATGAAATAGTTGAAGAGGTGCAAAAAGAAAATCTTCAATTTCTAATCACTTTAATGGTTAAATTCTCACTGACATGATTATAAAACTTCACTAGGTTTATTTCTTAATTCGTTAAGCTCCTATTATTGTAGCATTATGTGTGTATTGTATTATATTACAATTTTTGGCAAACCTAATTGCATTTTAATTTTTATACGATATGACATTACCGTGTGTTTTAAAAAGTTTATATTGTAAGCAAACTGACATTTCTCTTTAACAATTTCTTTTCTCGAGAAATTATATATCTTTGATAACGAAACTTTTTCGCTATTTTAAATCCCGTTATTTCATAATTGTTATATTTTATTATTAGGAAACATTCTAATATATTACTGTTGATCGATTAGAAAAATGAGTTAAATGTTTATGAAATTCAGTTAAACTCTAGTATTTAATTTAAACATATATTTTATATGTAGTATATATCTAGTATTTAATTAAACATATATTACATATTTTTAAATATATTTAATTTGTCATTTTTTTTTTTTCAAACAGCTATTATTACTTGTGATGAGCAAATTATTAACCACATTAAAATTTAATAAATTAAGGAATGCATACTTATTTCAAATGTTTTTAGTTCTATATTTTACATTTGCCACTTCCTTAATAAATTATGAAACTGAAAAATAACAGTAAAGAATAAAAGAGTTGTATTTTATGTTAATATCCTTGCCAACCGATATTAAGAATTTCATAAAACTTTCTTGTATACTTCAGAAATGAGAAAAACTTGTTAATAATTCAAACAAACAAAAGAAACCTTACGCCTTTGAGGAACATATCTTTTGCATGTTGCACTAATTCTTGCTCTCTTCCAGCAAAGAGATTCAAACCAATCGGCAACAATCTCTTCAAGCAAGCGACCATCAAATTAGATGCAAGTTCATTTTCTTTGTCTCGTTTCACATCACGATCACGTTTCTTCACCACCTAAATTAAGAGTCAACACGGTTAACTTTAATATCTGAAGCAATTTAAATTCAAGAAGTTAATTCTTAAATATATCAGCAATTTCTTATTTTAACTTGTTGGAGTTCCAAAATAGAATACACATACATTACCACAAAATGGATTTTTAACTATAAATTTGTTTGTTCTAATGAATGTTTAATTTTTTTTATGCTTTAACATCCTTTAAATTAGTACTACAGATATCTCAAAATAAGTATGAAGCACTAATTTTCTGTATATTACTTCCCAACTTTTCGAGCATATACTTGTTTATAAAATATTTTTAAACAATAGAACTGATAGTTGGGTAGACATTTAGATGAATTGTGTCTTCTCTTCTTATATACAGTCATTAAATGAGAAGCTAAAATTAACTTCATCATTTTGATGTTTCAAGAGAGTGGCAGTATAATAATAACACTTCAGTCACTTGGATTTTCTAACGATGTTGGGATAGGTTTGAATTTCTTATCAGTAGCCCCGTAGACACGTAGCTATACAACTGACAAGGAGAGGGCAAGACTAAGGAAATTCATTTGGGGTTGAGACTTGGTGTAATAGTAGGGTAATCCTTGGTGTAATCCTTACGGTGTTCAACCCTCAATGTAATTCCGTCGAATGTCCAGTCAATTCGAAGAAAAAAGCCTTCGAAATTCTTGCTTTGCTTTTATACAATTAAATTTCAATATCCTCCAACGATTTTGTCGCTTGGTTGATATATCGTCTGCATACTATGCGCGAGGTCAGGGTTCAATTCATCGGTAATTTTTTTTCATTTCATTTCATTATTTTTAAAATTAAATAAACTTAAAAAATAAGTCGAACCTCCATACAAAAAACCTCTATATTGTGAATTTTTCTATGTAACGAACTTTTTCCTTGTGATTCGATTTTTTTTTTCTCTCTATTTTTAAAGTATTTCTAATCATTTCAAGATATTCTCTCCTTTGACACATTTTATAGTGGTCATAAATCTTGAACTGGTTTTTATTAGGTGTTTAACTCACCAAGAGCAATAGAATTCTGACCGTTTCATCCAAGAAGAACAACTTTTAACCCCCCATTGTCCAGTTCATTAGAAACATCTTCGATATCCCATTTCCCCCATGTCCCCGTTTCCTTGGGCTAGTCTTACGTCAGTTCACGTGTAGTGTTGATAAATCGTACTGATAACTTCGCTTCTTGTAGCTTGAAAATATGAAAACTTAAGTGCTTGAGCATCAAAGA
Organism: Trichonephila clavipes; assembly: GCA_019973935.1. Classification (NCBI taxonomy): domain Eukaryota; kingdom Metazoa; phylum Arthropoda; class Arachnida; order Araneae; family Nephilidae; genus Trichonephila; species Trichonephila clavipes. The sequence goes on along the minus strand of BMAU01010297.1, from coordinate 353,222 downwards.
AATTTTTTTTTAATTCTTTAAGAAATGGATAAAGGCGTCAAGAAAAAGGATATTGCTTTAAAATTTGGTATTCCACCAAAAAGCTTTTCAACTATTATAAAAAAAATCTAAATAAACTACAAAATTATGATTCATCGAATTCTTGTTCAATACGTTTAAGAACATGTGTCTATGAAGATGCTGCTGAGGCAGTTTTGAAGTGGATACACACAATGCGAGATAAAACTGTTCCGATCTCTGGACCCTTCGTAATAGAGAAAGAGCTTCAATTTGCGAAAGCATTGGGATACGAGTAACGAAAATGTGAGGCGTATTATAAAATAAAACATTTAAAAAAATAACTTAAGTAAAACTAACAGATTTTATGAGTAACTAAATTTAAGGACGCATGTAGTATGTATGTTTAGAAATTCTGGTTATAAATTAATGCATGTTTAAAAATTTTTGTATGCTGTAAATTAGAAAATGTCCTTAAAATTCATCAATTTTAATTTAAAATTAATTTCTTAATGTTGAAAATATGCAGTGTATTCCTAAACATTTTTTTCCTTGTTTTCCTTGCATTTTTCCTTTCTTTTTTTTTATTTGAAGGATGTATATAATAAATAGATATTAATTTACAAAAAAGGTGTGAATAATTACTTTTTTCAAAAAATATGCACTTGTGAATTTAAAATTTGTTTTATGTGGTTTTTAAAGTACATTGAATGATGAACCTCTATATAAAGAATTTTACACATAACGAACTTTTTTCTAGATTTAGCGACTTCGTTATATAGAGGTCCGACTGTATATGTTTTATCGTTCTACACTAAAATTCATTTCGTTAAGCTAAATGTTTAAAATTTTATAATATTTTTATATAAAATGATTTTTTAACATTATGTTTACCTAGTATAGGTTAGCTTTATGTAATGCAAGTTTGCAATGGAATATTCCGCAATAATGAAAGAAAAATTCCTTGCCTATTTCTTGCTCATTGGTTAAATTAAGTACCTCTCAAATTCATAAATAAAAGAATCATGCAGAATTTTCCCTTTAGAATTACTCATGATTTTTAAATTGTAAATTGACTTTTTTATGTTATAGATTTTTATTATATGTATAATCAGTAGTTAAGTTTCTAATTTTGAATTTATTTGAATATTTAAAAAATATTAAGAAAAATTAGAAAATGACACAGAGAGTGAACTATTATAAAAGTTTTATGTGCTATGAATAAAAAATATCTATAATGCTTATAAAAAAAGGTTCATTTGTTCTTCATTCTTATTTATTTTTTTTAACAGTTAAGTTTGAAAATTTCGATGCGATATGGTTTTGAGAAACATGGTCCCAAAAGGAAGATATTTAGTATTTAGAATTTTGAATGGAAAACCCTAAATTTTTTATATTTTACTTTCCTTCATTCAACTTATTATGTGAAATTTTCTTTAGATTTCTCGAAAACAATAAACGTAGTAATAAAATTGAACTATGCATAAAGGTATTTAAAAAACTAACTGCGATAAGGTAAATTTAGGTTGTGATTTTTCTCAGTTTACGTCTTCACATGTCTCAGTATTAAAGAACAAAAAGATTTCATTTTAAATTGTCTTCATTATTTTAAGTGAAAAATAATTGTGTGTTACGTACATTATGTTCGTATTAAATGTGTATTATGTGTTTTTTTAAATTTATAATTTAGTAAATAGTGAAAAATAAATGATAATTTGTCACCATTTTTAAAAAAAACGGAAGAAATAATATGAAAGAAAAATTTTAGAATCCTTCTTTATTCAAGAGATTTTAAAATTGAAAACTTATGCTCTAATTTCCTTTTTTTTTTTTTTTTTTTTTTTTTTTTTTTTTTTTTTGTCTAATACATTTTTTAAAAAAATATTATCAAGAATATGTCATAAGCTTATACATGGATGTGAGACATGCAACCTAGTTGACATTTCCATGTAATTTAGAGAAAGTCTTATGATTAGCTATTTTTAATTAGGTTTAATCAGTGTGTTTACTGACTGTTAATTTTTTGTAACCGAGTCCCCTCCCCCTTTTCAATGTTTACGTTTCAAAGATACCTCAATTCAGTGCTGCCATCTAGAATCTATATAAGAAAGGAAAACTTATCGTTTTCAAAGTTTTCGTAGCTTGATGCTCTTTGAATCGTAGCTTTCCGTACTTGAAAGACGCTGTTTCAATTTTTAAAATATTTTTTTCGTATATGGAAAAAAGAAAAGTTATCATTTACAAAATGTACAACGCAGACATCACATTGTTCATTAAAATGCATCGTAAAAGGGAGCAAGCATTACTATAATTCTTATAGTTCCTGATATTTAATACACACACATAAGATTTTTAATCATTTCATGATATCATAGCCATTTTAACCGTATTACTTTTTTTTTCAAAGTACTTCAACTTTTTGATTAAGATTATTGAATTCAATGCAAGTCTGATAGTTCTCTTAAAATACTTTTAACGTATAAGAATATCACTACAAAAATAATCTTCGTTGTTTTTTTTGGGGGTACTTGAAGAAAGATGGAGGTTTTTAATGCGTTGAGAGCTTCTATGTTTTATATCTGTAGAAAAACCTATATTATGTGACAAAACATAATTTACATGGAGTTTGATGGTTTGAAGTAGTGAACTACATGAGGAGCTTCCTTATGTCTTTATTCGTACGAAAGCTATTGGTCACAGATTAAGTAATTTTGAACTCCAGTCACGATAAATGTTATATACAACCGTATAAAAGTAACAAATTATAATATTCTACTTTTCTCTAGTAATTGTTGCTTAATACATTTTAAGGAATTCGAGATGCAGTTTTATTTAGAATGTAGAGAAGTCTATAGTAATCTGTCAGTAGAATCGGAGCTCGAACTGATGACTGGAGCATCATGGTAATGAAGCTTACAACTTTAATCAGTTTGGTACAAATCTTGTGGATTTAATTGATTGATTGAATATTAACGTCGCACTGTTCAGCTACACGAGGGCTTTCGGCGACGGACCAATGAATCTTGTGGAATACGATAGAGAGGAAATATTAATGTAAAATACCTATTTTTGATGAAGGTTTAAACAGCAGGGGCAAAAAAATCCAATGGCGTAACTGACAACCTTTAGTCCTCCCCCCTGCAAAGTCAGATTTTGCCCCCCAGTTGGATTTTACGAAGAATAGGTACTTGGCACCAGACAAGCTTTGAGCCCCTAGAACCCTGCCCCCTCCCTGATGTGGAGATTGAGAAGTTTTACGTTACGCCACTGAAAATAACTTTTGTACAGATTTTTGCTTTTACGCAACAATCTTATCGAGAAAAGTGTAGCATGGAACTGGAAGATCAATTAAAAAAATAATAATGAAAATTCTAAGCCCTGACAAAAAGAAAATTATGTTTTCTCTCCTGAGGAAATCAGATAGAAAGCTTCAGACAATAATTATTATCTAGCAAATAGTTTTAAAAATCTCCAAATATGATCTCCTATTCGATAATTTTAGAGAATTTAGTTCAAATAATTTAAGATAATATATCAATAGATAGTTAAGAAAAATAATTGTTTTCATATATGTTTTATTCTAATCAATCTACAACTTAAAGATAAGTTTTAAGATTAACTTTCTTTGTACATAAGTAAATACACATTCACACAAACGAAATCAAGAAATTCTATCTTTTAATAGATAACAGTATCGTCCGAATAATTCATTTAATATTAAAATAAAATACTAATAAACATCAAATGATATTTTAAAAATAAACAGCTATTCCTTAAAATCTCCAATGTAATTCTTTCGAATACATTTTTCATTTGTACGTCTTGCTTATCTCTTTTCTGTTTACTTGCACCACTGCTTCTGTTTACTTCCTCAGAAGCAAGAAAAAAATGCCAGCAATGATTTTTCTGGTAGAAATAACGGCATGGATATTGCCCAGTCAGCAATTTTTTTTCTTTCTATCCTATTCAACACGAACTGGAGAGTTGAGCATTTTCCCATCATCTGCTTTTCTTGGTAAGGCAGTGCTTCTCAAAGTTTCAATATTCGCGACCCAATATTTAACCATAATTTTTATCGCGCCCCCCATACAATAACAATGAACTCAATAATACTATACTTTGATGCTAAAACTACGACATGACTTTAACCTTTTAAGTGCCACCAGCGTATATAAACTTATCACTCAGTCAAAACGTAAATTTTCACTGACGTATATATATGTCTTTCCGAAGTACGATCTTTTCTGTGCACTGCTATAAATAAAATTATTCTGAAGGCTTTGGAATGCAATAAATGGACCTGGACAATGTTTGCAAATAATTTACTTATTTCAGATTATTTGCTTCTTTATTACTTACCGCCCCTAATACATCACATACGTATTCGTACGTGGAAAACGGTTGACATTGGGAAGAAAATTGCAAAACATTTAATGGGCAGTTAAGGGATTAAACATAAACCTTACAAATTATCAAAATAAATGTTAATTGTTATATACAATTTTATGTAAGGCAATCCTATGGGATCACTGGTAATTATTAAACTTGTTCTTATCTTAATATTGTTAAATAAATTATCAAATGCACACACATTGTGTAGCACTGGTACATTAATATCATTACTGATATATTACGTGTAATATATGAGTGTAAATGTGCATTTTATTTTTTATTATGTCAGAATGTATTTCGTTTGTTTTCTTTCAGTAAATTAACAATTTTTTTAATTCTTTTGTTTTCAAGTTTTCAACATGCTCGCGCTCCCCTGATAGAGTTGTCACGCCCCCAAGGGGGGGCGCGCCCCACAGTTTGAGAAACGTTGTGGTAAGGTGCTTCTACACTGAAAATCGCATGCTTTTCTGGCAACTCGTTTTGGTGTTGCATGTTCACGGTCATAGAAAATTTCAAGTTACAAGAAACTCAACCGCAATGTCAATAGATACTAGCTTAAGCTTATCGGCAAATTTTTATTTACGAATACATTTGCATTGTTTGATGCCTGGATACTTAGAAACTAACTGAAGAGACACCGGTGGAGTATAAAAATGTTTATCTTTTTTTATTATTCAACAAAATAAAAATCCATTAAGGATCTTAAAAGTTCATTAAAAAAAACGGCCTTTACCTTAATCTCAGAGTCTTACATGACAAAGTAATTAAGGGGACTTGGCACCTTTTGAGCAAACTTCTTTATTTACGTATTTAAAAATTATATTTTAACATTTTATACAATGTTTCTATTCAAAAAAATGTTACCAGATAAAAATGTTCATATATTATTCACACAATTTTAAAAATTTAAATTTTTTGAAGAAAATTGGGAAAATTTTAAAATCCTACTCCTTTTGTAAAAATTAATTTTTTGACCTGAAATTTTTTTTATAATATTCTTATGGATGCTCTCTTAACAACTTTAGGGATCGATTTTAGAATAACTTCATTCGTTTTTGAGAAAAAAAAAAATAAAATGTTGATATACAGGCTAAAAATCAACGAAAAAGCCAACATGTCTTACATTTTATTTTTTTTTAAAAAAAGTATTCAGTTTATAGCAAAACGGATTCCTAATTTTATTACATGCTTTATTTTCAACACGCAGGAAAAAAATGGAAGTGATTGGTAAATAATTGTCGAAGGAGTAGCATTTTGAATGCACTAAGGTTTCGAAAAACACAAAATGAGAAAAACAGGTTTAAAGATTATAATTCTGAAAAAATAATTATTATAAGCTTAATTAAACTTAAAATACCACTTTAAGATATTACTTATACGTTTTTCTTTAAAATAATTGCATTTTCATATGTTTTCAACCCACACATTTTTATAAATGATCAACTTTTAGAGAGTACTAATTGCACAAGAAAACTCAAGAAAAACGTTAAAAAAATTTTTTCTGTCACGACAGGAATTTTAGCTGTTTTTCTTCTTATAATATTGAAGTATTACATTTGTATGAAAAATATATCAGGAATAAGAACTGAAATTATAAAATTATTAATATAAAATGCCTTAATTTAAAAATTTTACATGCACACATTTCACAAGGAAGAAAAATTACATTATTGTATTGCCTCGGAAATATTCTGCTTTTAATACTACACATTCTATTTATAAAATAGATTTTTTTTTTATCATAACGCATTTTTTAGCTTTTTTTTCTAAAAGGGGGGTGTGGCTGAATTGCCTAATTTGTTTTCAAATGAAGTTTTATTCAACTTCTAACTTTCCGACATGCACAAGTGATATATCAATCGAAAGATAATAATGCAAAGAATAAGATTAAATGAAAATAAAAAAAAACGATAGGTTTGTGATTTTTAGGGTACCAAGTCCTTTTAAGAATATTAAAATAAAAAAAATTAAGATTATGTATATATACCTAAAGAAAGTAACTCTTCCTAAATAATAATAAGTTTCGAATATAATAAACTGGGGGGAGGGGGTACTCGAAGAAGTATTGAGCAAAACATAAATATTAAAATAGAGTCAAGTAAACCTAACATTATATATATCGGAGATAAATCCTTAATATTAAAACTACATCACCAAATTCTTATTGTCTTTCTTAAATTAAAGTTCATATCAGTTACCAATGCAGCATTTCTAAAACTGTGGGTTGCGTCCCCCTCTGGGAGGCGTGATAACTCTGCGAGGGGGCGTGAGCATATTGAAAAGTCGAAAATAAAAGATTATTTATTAAAACTATTAATTTATAGAAAGTAAACAAACAAAATAAAGAGTGTTTTTTTCCAGGTATAGAAGTTTAAGTTGGCATTACTTTCCAAGATGGCGACCGATTTAATAGCTGTCAAGTGATTTATTCTCAGTTTGGTTTGGCAATTCATCAAAACGATCATCAAGCAAGGCGTAGATTCGTCGAATGGGTCCAAAACGAGATTGCCGTTGTTCCCGATTTTCATAAGCGAATTTTGTTTAGCGATGAAGCGCACTTCTGATTGAATGGCTACGTCAACAAATAAAATTGCCGCATTTGGAGTGAAGCTAATCCACAAATGTATGTCGAAACACCGTTACATCCAGAAAAACTGACTGTTTGGTGCGCTTTACGGGCTGTTGGAATCATTGGTCCGTACTTCTTCAAAAACGATGAAGGCCACAACGTTACAGTCAATGGTGATCGGTATAGAGCCATGATTACTAACTTTTTCATTCCTGAATTGAACGATCATGGTGTCCAGGAGCTGTGGTTCCAACAAAACGGCGCAACATGACACACAGCTCGAGCCACAATCGATTTATTGAAAGACACGTTTGGTGACCGCCTAATTTCACGTTTTGGACTGTGAAATGGCCTCCAAGATCTTGTGATTTAACACCGCTAGACTATTTTCTGTGGGGCTATATAAAGTCATTGGTTTATGCGGATAAGCCACAAACGCTCGACCATTTGGAAGACAACATTCGCCGTGTTAGTGCCGATATACGGCCACAAATGTTGGAAAAAGTCGTCGAAAATTGGACGTCCAGATTGGACTACATCCGAGCCAGCCGTGGCGGTCCTATGCCAGAAATCATATTTAAAATGTAATGCCGCAAGATTATCTTTCGAATAAAAAAAATTCATGTCAATCGAATAATACATCGCTGTTTTATTGCAATTTAAAGTTCTATACCTCTAAAAAAACACCCTTTACATTCTGACATAATAAAAAATTAAATACGCCTTTACACTGATATAATACACTTATAAATATATCAGTAATGCACTATGAATTTTACAATTAATTTAACAATAGTAAGTCGCGAACAAATTTAATACTTACCTGTGACACCATGGGTTTCTCTTATAAAAAATTATATCCAAACATTATAATTTTTATCTTGATAATTTGTATGATTTATAATTAATCCTTTAAATGCCGATTGAAAGTTGCGGGATTTGCTTCTCATGTCCACCGTTTTCTACGTAGGCACGCGATGTGATGCATTGGTGGGGGGAGAAGAAGAAATGAAGAAATCCTCTGAAATAAGTAAATCCTTTGTTAACACTGTCAATGTCTTTTTATTGCATTTCAAAGCCTTCGGAATAACTTAATGGAAATCAGTGCACAGAAAGGATCGTACTTCGGAAAGACGTATATAAACTTCCGCGGCAATTTTGGCTTTTGTTGAGCGAGACGTTTATCGTTCTCGATGGTGCTTAAGAGGTTAATGCCGTGCTGTAGTTTTAGTGTCAAAATGTAGTATTACTTAATTCAATACATTGTTCTTGTGTGGAGATGAAAATTATGATTGAATATTGGGTCGTCAATAGTGAAAGTTTGAGAAGCACTGTACCGATAGATCTCTTAGTTGTGAACCTTCTTTCGATTGCAGAAAAAGACGAGGAAAAATGCAGCTTTTATATCAATCTCTTAATTTGTTCGACATTATTTATTTATTTATTTGTTTTTGACGATTTGTAGGCTCAAGTCATGAAGACACTTATGGCCTTTCATGTAGAGATGTTTATTCACATTACATATTTATAAAGGCTTCTCATTTGACAACAGTTCAAAATAACGAGGTAAGTCCCCGTTAATCCTCGTGTTACTTTCAAAAAAAGTTATAAAATATGAGTTTTCAAAAACATTTTCATATATTATTCACAAGAATTACTTCGTCTTACTCAAAAAAAAGATATGGTTCCATTAGGTATTTTTAAATGATTTACATATATTCAATTATGAAACACTAAAAGTTAAATATTCAAACAAATATTTTAAGACATCCTGTAAATAAATTTATTTCCTAAGAAAGCTAAATTAGTAAAGATGTTTTCTTCTGTTGCATAATTCCAAGAAAGGAAATTCATTCGTTGCTAATAAATAAATGTAACAGGGGGAGGGAGCCGTTAACTAAAATTCATACATGTTCAATGAAAAAAAAAACAGATTCAAATTCATGAAATGAAATTCGGTTGTTTTTCTATGCTATTGTGACTGTAAAGACAAGAGTTCATTGAGCCCTCTAGATTGGGAATGCAGCCAATAGGACACTGAGAGACACCAAATTAGTTTTATGAGGACGGAACTCATCAATCATTCAAGAATTGTTTTGATACATTCATATCGTAAAATAGCAACAAAATCTATACTCTGATTTCAACCCTTTCCTATTTCTTTGTAATTTAGCATACAAGTGTTCCTCCGTAGTATTAATCACAGGAAATATATTCTCAATATTTAATTTTATTGAAATGAAATACGTTTATTTTTTATGGCAGTTTTTTGGAAATTTGACTTGCTAGGAAGTATAACCTTTTCTTGGATTTATTCCATCCAGTAATACAATATTAAAATACAACTGGAAAAGTCAAACATGTAGTACCTAAGATTCTTCTATTAAGTCAAATAATTCTTAGTATGGTGTAAAATGTTTGAAATTCAATGATTCCCCATCTTACAAACCCCTATAATAATTTTTTCTAGAAAACATTTTTTTTTCTTAATATTACATATCGGCTTCAGGATGTCAAAACATTCTCTGAATGCAAATTATGGTGGCATTTTAATACAGGTTTTATATACTTCTTCGTACTAGTACAGTGCTTTTCAAACTTTCAATATTTGCGACACAATATTCAATCATAATTTTCATCGCGCCCCCTCCATACAATAACACAATATATTGAATTCAATAATACTATACCTTGACGCAGAAGCTTATGAGAACCCCCCTGGGTTCCACCTTGGACACTAAGATTAACTTGAGGCAAAGAATGACCAGACGCCATTTGTATAATAACAAATTTTATTTATAAAATAGATTCAATTAGAAATCTTCTAATTACAAATATTAAACAATAAGTCTACGTCAAAGGATTCACAAAGGGGATTTACCTTTTTTACGCCAAAGCGGATTTACCTTTACTATTAAATTAAATTATAAAATATGATATTAATCAACTACTACTCTCAATATCGAACGGGTTTACTGGAAAAAGAGGTCCGAGAAATATACGCAACTAGAATTATTAACCTTCATTAATTCTTCGCTAACTTTATTATATATTAACTCTTGTGGGGTCAGAGAACTAAGTTATAATATATCACCTGGTTGTAATGTCGTTCTCTCCAGGCAGATCAATCCTTCTAATGCTACTTCCTTCGCTGAATAATAACAGCAATACTCTAAGCCCGAAATCCACTTGAATCCTATTAACTTCGTCACTACCGCTCTTGGCTCAATTGCATTCTATCTGCTAACTTACAACACGCTCTCCTTAAATACCTTAATTCATTTACATATCCCATTTTCTTCTTTTAGAGCTGATTGGAAATATACACGAATTTGCAATCCCTAAAGACGCTTAAGAGTATTAGTGGAAAAGTGCCGAATAGATTCGTCACGAGCTGCAATACACTTTAACCTATTAGGTGTCACCGGCATATATAAACATCTCACTCAACCAAAGCGTACAATACCCCGGACGTATATATACGTCTACGATCTTCTCTGTTCACTGTTATCCATACAATTTTTCGGAAGGTTTTGGAATGCAGTAAAAGGACCTTGACAGTGTTTGTGAAGGATTTACTTCTTTCAGAGAATTTAATTATTTATTCCCTTGCTCCCCCCTCCCCTCCTGTCTCCCAATACATCACAAACACGCCCCTACGTGGCAGCGAATCGCGTAACTTTTAATCGGCATTTTCAAGCTCAATTATAAACCGTACAAATTATCGAATTAAATGTTAATTCTTGTATATAATTTTATATATGACAAGCTCATTATTAAACTTGTTCTTAACTTATTTCTAATGGGGACTGCGGATTAGAGTTTTGCTATTGCAGACCTAGTGGATTCCTAGAAGCTGGTATGTCTTTTTAGTTCGGCACCATATAGGCGGATACCAATGGCCACTGCTAATTTTGACGCCCAGTTTTCTCACTAGAGGGAGACACCTGAGCTCTAACGATACGAATATGTACTGGTGTTAATTTTGTCCGGAGCACCTAAGCCAAACAGACACTCTAGGGAACTTTTACAAGCCGTATAATCACACGACGGGGTCGCTGTCAATTTTTCTTCATCATGAAAATCCCCCGACTTGGGTCGGGGTCAAATTTGATTTTTTTTTATTTTGTCAGAATGTATTTTAATATTTTTTTTTAAATATTTTTTTCAGAATTTTCAATATGCCCTTGCGGAGTTATCACGCTTCCCTAGGGGTCCACGCCCCACAGTTTGAGAAACGCTGGCTTAACAAATTAAATTGTTAGAAATGGAATTCGATGGAAAATTTTCTGATTTTATAAAAGCTAAAAATTACAATTTCATATTTTTACTTCACCTGTATTTATCGATATTCAAATTGTAGATGAAAACATACAAATTGTGTGTGTGTGTGAGAGAGAGAGAGTTAACTGAAATCATCCAATGCAATTCTTTGTTGAAGCAAAAATGTATGGGACTTGAGAAGTTCCAGATTTTAATACATATATATCTGTAGATCGCTTTTCTAAAAAGTCTGTGCTACGCATACAATGAATATGTTCCGTAGCACCTGATTTATGTGAGCAACTATTTTTTTCAATGAAAAATAACAAAAAATCAGAAAGGTAAAGAATAGACTCCCCCCATCAACATTTATCATCAATTATAAAAATTTCATCAGGTCAATATATTCAACTAAATTTTGATGACTTGCTTTGTGAAAAACGGTGCCAAAAAAATATCTTCTAAAAAGTAATATTAAATAGTACTTCTCTTATTATAACTGTTATGTATCCTTATAAAAAATATGAAATATTAGTAGTTTAATTGTAAAACTAACACATGGAATATGAAATGACTGTGTAAGTATAACTTTAAAAAATTTTGAGTCTAATAAATACATAATACAATCATTCTAAAAACCGTATTTTATTAAATTTTGAACATTAAAAAGCCTACTTAATATAAAGTAGATCATGTGACCCACAATATCATAGGAGTTTGACGTGCCAGCTCTAAGCAATTGTTTATGTACTTCCGTGATGTTCGATGAAAAAGTTATGCTTTTTCCACGCTACAAAGCGATATTTCTGTGATACGGATGCATTGAATTATTAAACTTAGATGCAGTGAGATTACAATTTTTGTATCCCGGCCCTCTTAATGCTTCATACTGGGTTGCGATGAGGTTGCATCTTTTATATCACAGCCTTATTGAAATTCCATACCGGGTTGCGATATGAGATTACACTTTTCATATCGCCCTCTTAATGTTCCACATCGTGTTACAATGGGATTCATTTTTTTATAGCACAACATCTTGATGTTCCATATCGGGATGCGAAGAGATTACAGTTTTTATACGACAGCCCTCTTGATGCCCCATCGGTTTGCGATGATATTACAGTTTTTATGTCACAGAATTCTTGATGTTCCATACCGGACTGCAACGAGATTACAATTTGTATATCACAGCCCTCTAGATATTCCATACCGGGTTGCGATGAGATTACATTTTCTTACATCACAGCCCTCTTGATGTTTAAACCGAGTTTGCCATGATCTGATACTTGCATGTCTTAAATGCATTTCCTGCCAGTAAAAGTGCGCTTTGTTACTTCGTGAAACCAAATGCAACAACTTAGCTCCTCAACGGAAATCGAAGTGAAAAGGGCTTTTCCTTTATTACATATAACATTCGTTTCCCATTGAGGTGCTCGTTGTTGCGCTTTTGGCTCTCACGTAGCGCATCTTTTCGGCCTCCAGGTAAGCGTAAAGGTCCCCTACGGTGGTGATCTCGATACGGGGTTGTGGAGGGGGTCGATTCTTCAAGTTGTAGCAGCTGCAAGAGAAAGAAAATCTCGTCAGGCATCCGAACTTGATAAAAACGGTTGCAATTCGTCATTTTTTTTTGTTTAGTATGAGACAGAACTTCTTAACATATGCAAAGACGAACTTCTCTACAATTGATCTAGTTACGTTTAATAAAATACCTTTGAAAATACTTTAATTTAGTACTGTTTATAGAAGTGTACTGTCATTATGTACTTAGCATTTGGTATAATTATTACTTGAACTATAAATACTGCATATAGTTACTTCTGTACTATTATTACAGTATATAGTACTATTGATTTAGTACTGTCAGTACTGTGTTTTTACTGTAAGTTCTGCATTGTTTACTACTTTTAGTATTACATTTGACATTGTTAATTTAGTAATATATTGTCCTTGTATCTTAAAATTTTGCTTTTTTATGCAATACATTTTACTTAGGTAACCTTACTTACAAATTACAGCTTTTTTGGTTTTGAGAGAAATATAGTAAAAAAAAAATTATTTTACTATTTAAAATTCAAATTTACATCGAACTTTGTTCATCGTGTGCTAATGAGAAGAACAATTGTGAAAAAACACGTTTTTCTCTGTTTGAAAATGTCTCAATATAAAAATATTTAAAAGCCTTATAGATTTCAAGAAAATTATTCTTTTAAAATTAATTTTAGCCTTCATACGCAATTAAATAAAAAAATTATTTTTAAAGTTAGACAAATAAGAGCTGTATATATATATATATATATATATATATATATATATATATATATATATATATATATATATATATATATATATATATATATATATATATATATATATATATATATAATCTAATATCATTCCTCAATTTTACTTCATTTTCAGCTTTTTTAAGTGATTTTGAAAAATTGCAGACATTATTTTTTCATTCACTTGATTTTATATATACTACTTTAGTTATAAAATCTATCTTTTTCCTCATGTGCTTACAAATTCAACCATAATTGTTTTACTTTCAGTAAATTTACACATCTTTCTAATTTTCAAAAATAAATTATAAATAGTTAGCTGTCTTCTAGTCCAGAAAAGTTCTAAAACCCGTTTAGTAAATCCCTATGTTTTCACATAATTTAATATATTATAAACGAAACATTTATAACGAAATCATACATCCTTACTTCAAACAATGAATTAAAATATTTATCACACCCAAATGGATATAATGAACTGAAATATGGTTCCCAAAATGCCATTGCATTACTTACATGCTGTAAATCAGCCTCGTCAGAAATCCGCAACCCATCTTCTCAATCCACAAATGTAATCAATATAAATCGCAAATTAAAAATAGTATATTAATCGCAGTTTCACAAAGATTCGTAGTCCTCAGAAACAATAACTCAAATGGCCAAACACAAAAATACTTCTCAGTGTTGGGATGTTTATATTGTTGCATTAACAATGTCGTTTTTTGAGAGAATAATTGCCTTTTTTTAATTGGTGCATTATTGTACAACAATACTAATCATAAAAAAAGGATTACAATTACCGCACAAATTATCAAGATAAGTGTTGGTGTTTGTATATATTTTTTTTAAATGACAAACCCATGGAGTCTCTAGTAATTAGTGTAAACTTGTTATTAATTTAGTATTGTTAAATTAATTATAAAATACATTGTGCGGTACTGATACATTTATGAGGAAAGTGCAAATGTGTGTTTTTGTATTTTATTATGTTAGAATGTATTTTGTTTGTTTACTTTCAGTAAATTAATAATTTTTGTTTTCGTCTTTTTAATATGATCGCGCCCCCTCGTAGAGTTATCCCGCACCTCTAGGGGGGAACTCTTCACAGTTTGAGAAATGCTGCACTAAACATATTTGATTTTTTTCAGAATGTATTTTGTTTGTTTACTTTCAGTATATCAGAAATATTTAAAATATATTGTTGTATATGTAACATAAAAATATCACTATGAGTTTTTTTAAAAAATTGACATGTTTTGTTACGATATATAGATTCCAGTCAAATATTTTGGGAGAATCCCCCAAACACTCACATGAATATATATAGTTACATATCAGAAACATGAGGAGGAAAATTTCATTACATTCATACGTTATATTCTGAGAAAAACATGAATACAGTTTTAAAAACATCATTTTTGAGAAAATTAAATTTTCACTATAAAGTGCCACTTCATCACAAAATAATGAGTTGCAACATGTATTTGTCCCATTTTATTAAATATTAGCATCTTTCCAATTTATTTTGCATGAAATAGTAAACAAAAAAGTCTTAAATTGCCCAGAACAGCATTTTTCAGTTTTTTTAATGAGAAAACATCAACATTTTCTCAAATTCTGTATCAATTCTTAAAGAATTTGTAGCTTTCATGCATTACAGATATAAAATTTGAATAGAAAGCATCATAAATATAATATGAAAATGTATCAATATGGTATTTCTAAGAATTTGAGAGGGTATTTAAAAATACCTGATTATATATATACAACATTTTCATAACATTATCATTAGGTCTTGTTGTTGCAGACATTTTCTAAGTTTTAAACATCAAAATGTACTCTAAACTAGACAAATGATTTCTAAAACAAACAAAATAAAACTGTTTTTATATTTTTAAGCATGAAATTTATGTATTTTATGTATGTAACAAGCTTCTCGCAAAGACAACAAATATCACATTTAATGTATCATCTCATACCTTTTTCTCAGAAACCATTTAACATAAAGACTCAAATTTTTATTTATATTAATTAGGCATTATATTTATACTGAAGTGAAATTTTTTTTAAATATAATTTATTAAAAATTGTAATTTTTTTGTTATGATAACTGCATTATATTTAGATGTTTTAAAAAATATTTCAAAAATGTCACTTCAGTATACACAATTGCATCTAAGAAACATACACACAGTAAATGTTCGCAATTTTAAAAATATAAATTTTAAACATGCATACAGTAAATTTACACAATTTTAAAAATATAAATTTTAGAGAACAGAAATTTTTATTAAAAAAATCTTACCTTTGTAGGATTTTTAATCCAATTTTTTTCTTAAATCAGCACATATTTGTAACTTCAAGTATTTTAAAAATATTTTTAACTCTTTACTAAGCCTTAGTGAGCTTAAATAATCAGTAATTAAAACTAAATTTAAAGTGAAGAAAAGACTTAAATTTAGGTAAAATCACTAAATATTAAATATAACATTCAAATTAAAACCACGCGTCCAAATATAGCTCCAAAACTTTTTGCATATCTAACACAGTTAAATTTGCAGTTTCTATACAGGTATCTAATGCGTATGAATAAAAGTGAATTGAGGCTTTGCAACTTTGCCCCAGATTTAAAAAGACGTTTACATTTCTATCTGTCAAATGGGCGTGTTTCATAAGCTGATTATTCTTTAAAAATCATTTTACAGTACTTCATATCCATATAATGGCTTGTATGTTATATCATTGGATAGGTACCGATTTGTAGATTTTAGAAATATCAAAAACTCAAAATCGATTTTCAAAAGGTTATTACCCTACTGACTGCTCTTAAGAACTGGAATAGTTAAGTTTGAGGCAAATAATGCAGAATACGTTGCTTAATAGCAAACCTTATTTTAATATATAATATTGTTCAAACACAATACATCCTTTGTTTGTGAAAAAGTTTATTAAACCTCATCTAACTGAGAGAAAAGTGAAAAGGAATATAACCGCAACACTTATTAAAACCTAACTACATATTTAATGAAAAATATGTCTTCGTATATTTTTTTACAAACAAAAGCATTTAAGAAACAGAAAAATCTAGTAAAAATAACCATGTAATTACTGTACGCAAATGCATATTTTTATTGCTTTGAACTTTTTTTTAAATTTGAGAACGTATATCTTGATATCTTGAAACAGAATTAAAACGAAGCTTCGAGGATATCAGTTTACTTATATCCTTTTGCCAATTGTGAGGAATTATTGGAAAATGTACTCAGTTTTACTAATGTTAGATACGTATAGTTTTAATGAGTTCAAAGTAACTCACACAATAAATTACATGAAATCATGTTTATAAACTTATTAAGAATATTTTGATTATCAATTTAATGTGTATGGTTTTTGTTTAATATCAATAAAAAGTTCATTTTTATTGATATCAAACCCTTAAGGCATGCTCTTTCCAACAATGCCATTTACATGAAAAATAGTGTCAGGCAATTTCAGTTTTCTTTCTTAGCATATTTTATCTTAAACGTATATATTGAGCTGACAAACATCAAACCTGTTGTTTGTTTTCCTTCTTTTATGCAACAATCTTTTACTATTATTTGCATTGTTTTTTGAAGAGTCTATTTAAAAAACAGACAGTAAAAAGAAATACTTAAGAAATTATACCGGTATATTGAGTATATTACAAAAGTATGTTAGCTTATTCACAAAGTGCTTAAAAAATAATATTGTAAAAAATTATATAGTGAACTCGAATATGCACGGCAAGAATAGGATACGACGAGTGAGTATATCTCCTATTTTTCTGATAACCAGAGGATCTTTGATTTCGACACAAAAAAAAGAGAAAATGAATCTCGTACGTTCACAAAAGTATTATTTGCTTTAAAAATGTATTTTATATTTAAATATAACAGCTAGTCACCCCAAAATGCAAAAACATGAAAGAAGCATTTGTACGCTCGGGATGGCATACGCACGTGATTAATATTTCTGCTCAGGTGTACAGCATCCATGCTGATAGTACCACCAATAAATGCAATAAAAAAAGAACAAAATAATATTTTTAAGTCCCAGAATTTCTTGTATGTGTGTGTGCGCGGTTTTTTTAAATTTTATTTTATTTTTCATGAACAGTTTCAATATGATTCGAAGAACTACAAAGAAGCTATCCGAGCAGATTTCTCACTTTGAAGAATTGTTGCTTATAGAGATTCACATTATTCTTCCTATAATTCGGTGATCGTGACAAATGTAACCAAGAAATAGTGATGTAGTTGAGAGATACAAAAAGTAACCAACTATACAGATTGCACCAGCCTCGTCACATCATTATATGTGATGATAGAAATAGTGTGTGGATGACAGTCATTGATAACTCTGCTACATCAAGTACTCCATCACAACAAACACTGTTTGCTCCATGCATCATTCTACGTCGTTTGCAGCGCAGTAGAATGTACGTAAAATGTCCAAAATTGAAATTACCATTCTCTGAAAATCAGAAAAACATGCTTCTGCAATGGTATATATACATTGGTAAAGACTATCAACAATTCTTTTAAAGATGATTCATGCTTCTGTCTGCAACACACTCGATGATTGGATTTAGGCCAGAAATAGGGTTTGCAATCCCGTGTTATAATTTCAATCCCAGGATTGGTCCTGGGATTACGATTGGACTATTTATTAAAAGTACTTACACAGTAGCATAGTTGAAATTGCATAATAAAACTGAAAATTTAATTAAAACTTGCTTTGATATTAAATTTTTTGAAATAAATTACAAAAATTTAATTCATCATAAAAAAAACAAATAAAAATAGTACGTAATGAAATTTTAAAAAATTTCTTCACTTCTTATGTTTCTGTAAATAAGCTTTTAAAAAACACAGCTTGTCCAGTGTATCATCGTTCAGACAGTCCCTTATTTTTTTGTTACAAATTGTCCTGCAGAAGAAAATGCTCGTTCGGATTCTATACTAACAGGTTTATTGCCATTAAATAGGAGTAGACTCTTTTCAGGTAGGCACCCCGTCTTCCTCCCTTTTAAAAGAAAAGAGACATTTCTTTTTGAATTTTTATGACTAATAGATTGCCTTGGTGCACATATACCTGTTTGATACCTTGATCAAGTTTTTCTGCTACCCTTAATGGTTTTTGTACATAAATTGATTCAGTTATTCAATGAGAATGTGAATCATTTTCAAGTGTTACCTTATTTGAAATAGAAGATTCAGCTGCAGGAGCTGTTAGTAATGCAATGGGATTTGAAGTGTCTCAAGTCTTTCCAGCAGGTCCGCTATTAATTAACGGCATTTAAGGTATCCGATTACGTTCGGAACCGGGATTTTGCAAAAGCGTGTAAACAGATAATATTTATGATATTTAGTGTCACTTTGATTAGAAAATGTATATAAAATTGTTTTAAGAATAGTATTACAATAAAAAATTAACTAAGTACAATATTTTGACGAAAAATGAACATAGAATGACAAATTTTCACAATATTCTCTTTTTGTGAAAAATGCTTCTATTATAATAACATCTCACCTGTATATAGCTCAGACCTCTGTACAGAGACTAGAAGTTTTGAAATATATAACAGAAGTGGATTTATCCATGTTTTACGACAACAGAGGCAAGAAATTTTAAGAAAAAAACGCTTATAATTATTTCAATTGGTTGTAACGCTGAAAATAATATGAATTTTTCAAAAATCATAGTTGAGCCTCTGTACAGAGGTCTGAGCTATATACAGGCAAAATATTATTATAATAGAAGTATTTTTCACAAAAGGAGAACATTTTGAAAGAAAGGTTATTCTAAGTTAATTTTTTGCCGAAATATTGTATTTAAATAATTGTTTTTGCCACAATATCCTTCAAACAATTTTATACATGTATTCTAATCTAAGTGACACTAAATATCATGAAAATTATCCATTTATGCTCTTTTTTAAAATCACTGTTCTGAACGTAGTCGGATATCTTAATTGAAGAAGAAACTGTGACAAAATCTATTCTTGAGATGTTGCTTAAGTTATTGTGTAAGTATTGCAGTGATCCACGTAGATCTGTACGACGTTCTCCCATATGAGAAATGAGATCTGAGTATATTTTTAAACTTATAATTGCACAAAAAAATTTTACGTACCTAATTTATAAACAAAATATAAATTTTCTAAAAATTAAATTTTGGGAAAAATTTGAGGTGAAAATTTTTTTTAAATATAATATAGATAAACGTTAAATCCGGGATTTCAGGATTGAAAAAACACTGGGATCCTGGGGCGGCAAACCCTAGTCTGGAGACACTTTGGAACGAGTTTGTTTAACTGTTGCTTTATGAATCACCATAAGTATTGTGACCCTGCTCCCATATTGTGATTAAGAGGTGTAATTAGAGATCACTCCTGCACTACACTAGATCGCGTTGCCAGTATAATGACCAACCAACGTCATATCTCTGAAGTTTGGAAGCCTATTGTACTTCTTTACTACAGAGGATGTCTGAGGCTATAGAACAATGTACTACCCCACGTGGCACGCAATGCTCAAGACACCTTCTCCTATACGATCCATCGCCTATCGAACACATCTGCTCATTAACTGGAGATCGACTTTCTGGCATACACTTTCCGCTACTACACCAGATCAATAGCAGTGCATGAAGGACAGATAGTTAACCATATCCCGACAAGCATTCAAAACCTTACTTTGTTCAATACTAAGACGTGTAGCAGCAATTATTGTCAGATAATGCGGTGATACTGAATATAGATTTCATCGTTTTCCTTGCCTCACAGGAAAAAAAATACTGTATTTTCTCAATTGTGTTATCTCTCTAATAATTTTAGCATTGGTATCTTTTGTCCTTTTTGGCACTACAATTTGGATGATTGCCTCTAATAATATGCATAATTAACTAACTTGAAGTTAATTATCAACCCAGTTTATCAAATTCCACCATGTCAAATATAGGTAATTGCTGTACTTTAAAAAGAATTTAACAATGTTTTCAAGATACTGTAAGTGGAAGTTTGATGAGTTGAATATCAGTACTGGCATCATCAAGATCAGTACTGACCAGTACTTTTGAACTATGAGATCAGTTACCAGTCTCTGCATATATCTTGTGTGGGGAATGGTACTAATTAAAAATATTCAAACTTTAACATTTTTTGTAGATTTGACATGTTTCTAGGGTATAAATATATGTATCGAAAATATTAAATTAGAGATTAAATAAAGAACATTTTGTCTATTTTGGTAAAAACTGTGTCTATAAAATATTCCCTATAACTCTTCTTTTTGGTTTATGTGAAACAAAAAAGATTTCACTGAGAGAGAGATAATACTTATATATATCAAAGCTCCAAACTTCAAAATTTTCACCGAATACAAGAAAAATAAAGCAAAAATGAAGCGGAGATGAAATCAGTTTTAAGGCTAGGTTATTGATCACGCGGGAAATTGTCTGAGAAATCACATTTGTTTGAGAGTTTTGTCTGTTATGTGTCTGGGGTGGCAAGTAAAGTATTGGTGATGCGCATTTTCCATTAAATTGCTATGAAAACTTTATGCAACAACGTTTTTTATTCAAACAAATAATTTTTGTTAATATTGTTTATAGATTCGTGTTCTATTTGATTGATTCGAAGACACAAAAGAGGAACTGCATAACATTTACTATTCGGAAAGCTTTAAAATTAAACTTCAAATTACTCAAGAATACCTTCCAAGCAAGATGCAGTTTAATGACGTCGTAAATTCCAAAATGTATGCATTACTTTCACTGAATATTCATTTCCCATAAATATCGTAATCATAATATTTTATTATTATTATTCGGCTTATGCTCTGAATTTTTTACTCTTATTTTATAACCATCAAGTTTCCTATAAAATGCTTCATATTTCTTACACATTATGTATTCATAAAACTAGTTTCTTATTTTAAAAACATGAATTTATTTCTCCAGGACAGGCAAGGCAATGTATTTTTCAATTTGTAGGGAAGAATCGAAATAATGCGGAATTTCTCACATTACCTAAATTCAAATCGATAAAAATTCCCAAATTTAATTTTGATACCACTTTTTTAAAACTAATTTTTAACTCAATTCCATAACTTTATTTTATATTGCATTAGATTTATTATTTAGAATTTTAATACAGTTATTTATTCATTACATATTTGATCTAAAATCTAATTATTTTTATTTTTATCTTCCAGAGACATGGAACATGACATTGCGTACTCACCATGTTCTTTTTTTGAGCTTAAGGTGTATGGAGAACGGTTGTAGAAGCAAATGAAAAAATTCTGTTTATCTGGGATCTATCTATAAAGGAAATTCAATTTTAACTTCGGAATAAAAAATTCCGAGAAGGAAATTTTAATTTGAATTTGAAAGAAATGCTCAACTAATGGACATAGATGATTTTACAGCATTGGTAGAGTTTGGACTCCGTATAACAAGTAGAGAACCAGCAGCTAGAATTGTGTGAAAATGACAGTAGGGAAATATAAATGATAAGAAAGATTTCTTGAGAGGTCATTTCAGTTCTACAGGAGTTGATAGCTCAAAACAGACTCTCTCAGCAATGATTAAGTTAAGAAACTAAATTAAAGCTAAGTTTCCTATCATAGTGTTTACATATTAAAATTCAAAACTAACTTTCATTCGATAATTTCTCAAAAGAAAAGTCCTTTTAATGTGGAATTGAGATATATCAATTATAAATTCAAACATCTAATTTGTGGCATTTGTGCTTCCAGTCATCAACTGCCTATTGTCTCTAGAGTTTAATTTTCCTCTTGAAAATTCAAGATATTTATTCGAAAACTTGTTAAACAGAATACATATCTATTAGAGTCATCATATTTAGGCGATAAAATGTTTCAAATATTGAGTAGGAACAGTAGCGTACACACAGGAATTTTTCAAGGGGGGTCGAAAAATCACCATTCTTGTATTACGCTCCTTTTGATTTTGTCGATTTTGGGGAACAAAACACAGTAAAAAACTAATCAATGAATAAATAATTAGCATTAATTAATAACAAATACTTAATTAAATTTTACGTACTATATACTTAGAATTATAATCAATTGGAAAAAAATCAAGGGCTTTGGGGGGGGGGTCCAGACCACCAGGACCTCTTCCCCATTGTGTGCGCTATTGAATAGGAATATATATATATATATATATATATATATATATATATATATATATATATATGATTGAATTGACTCAACACACACACACAGTAAACACACGCAGTGGACTGTAATATTTTTAATCTCTCTCTCTACTCCATACACAACCTCTCGGAGTGAGTGTTACACTTACACTGACGTTTTTCTTTACAAGCCGCTAGAGGGCGCTGTTCAATAACATAACTAACATACCGCCCCACATTGCACTGGTTTAACCATGCAATCATTGTTACTAAATTAACATTCATATTGGTTACATCTAGAACACTTTACACATTCAACACTTGACAATTCTCAAGAAATACAATTACATAAATCATTATATAAATTCAAGATTTCACAAATAACAATATTTTTTTTATACAAATACAAAATCACTACTAACAATGAGTAAATTTACACACCACCAATGGTACACTACATGAAAAATTCAAATTATATTTAAGGATCTTCCATTGGTAAAACACAAATTTTTGATATGGCTCTTTTACATGTACTATACTGAGTTTTAATTTTCACTACACGCACTTTTTTATCTTCGCCATAATACAATTCTACGATTCTACCTAATGCCCTTTTATATGTTGGTAAATTTTCTTCAATTATTAAAACCAAGTCTCCAATTTTAACGTTATTCTTCTTAAACATCCATTTTCCTCTCTGTTGTAATTGATTTAAGTAATTACGACTCCAAAATTTCCACATTAATTGAACTATCTTAGTTATTTTTTGCCACTTTTTGAGATTACTCTCTTTACATTTTGTCAAATTAGGCTCTTCTAGCGAATTTAAAGACCTATTAATTAAAAAATGAGCTGGTGTAAGCACTTGGAAATCATCATCATTGTTTGATAGGGGGCAAAGCGGTCGAGAATTTAAAATTCCCTCAATTTGTACAGCGACCGTAAGTAGTTCCTCGTACGTTAAATTAATTCCATTCACAACTCTTTTTAAGTGATATTTACATGACTTTATGGCCGCTTCCCAAAGACCTCAAAATTGGGCGACCTCGCAGGAATAAATTTCCACTCTATTCCTTCTGCTGCTAAGTAATTAGCTAATTTTTCGTCTGGTTTTCTGACTATTTCAAGGAGTTTTTTAATTTCATTGCTAGCTCCGACGAAATTTTTACCATTGTCCGAAAACAGTTTTGCACATTTGCCTCTTCGAGCCATAAACCTTTTCAACGCGGCAATGAATGCTTGCGATGTTAAATCTGATACTAACTCAATATGTACCGCTTTAAACACAAAACACACAAAAATACAAATATACACTTTAAACAAATTTCCTTTACGTTGTCCTTTATTTTTAATGAAAAAAGGACCACAGAAATCTACTCCTGAACAATTAAATGGATAATCAGTAATAAGTCTCTCTTTTGGCAAATTACCCATAATTTGAGTTGACACAATTGGTTTCGCTTTAAAACATACAATACATTTATATACAATTTTTCTGCACATTGACCTACCATTCAACGGCCAAAATTTTTCCCGAATATGATTCAGTAAAGATACAGTTGCCACATGTAAATATTTCTTATGAAAATATTCTATTATTATTAAAGTTAATCTATTGTTTTTTGGTAAAATTATCTGGTGCTTTTTATCGAAACTTAACTCTAAGTTACACAATCGTCCTCCTACTCTTAAGACACCGTTGTCATCTAAAAGGGATTCAATGTCTTTAACTTACTGTTTGGTAGCACACTTCCCTTACTTTTAAGATGGTTAATATCACTGGAAAATTCTTTCTCTTGCACCTTTTTTACCAGATATGTCTCAGCTTTCTGAAATTCTTTTGTTGTGAGTGGACCAGCCACTTTATTTATTCCCTTTAAATTTTCCACGAACCTGAAAATAAAACTTAATACACGTAAAATAGTTATATAATTATTGCTTAGATTAAGAAGGTCGTTTAAAAATCATTAACATGAATATTAAGCACCGATTGAAAGTTTTCAATTTGTTCATTAACACAGTTTTTCAGTTCTGAATTATATTCATCTAGCTTCTCTCTACAGTTTATAGTTCGATTTGGATAGTCATCACCAGAAAGAAATGTTGGTCCATTAAACCATAAGTTTTGTTGCAAAAGTTTCTCAGGATCGACTCCTCGGGAGACTAAGTCTGCGGGATTTTGATCAGATGGTACGTGTCTCTATAACTGATTAGGATAGAGTTCTTGTATCTTGGCAACCCTATTTTGAACAAAGGTCTTTAAGTCCATCGGTTCCTTTCGAAGCCACGCCAAGACGATCATCGAATCCGACCAAAGATATACTTCAGCAGTTTCTAGTTGTAACGCAGCTACAACTCTTTTCACCAGTTTTGCCAATAGCACTGCAGCACACAATTAAAGTCTGGGAATTGTCAGGCTTTTAATAGGCGCTACTCTCGATTTGCTTGTGATTAACCGAACTAAAGTTTCACTCTTCAAATTTTTAGATTTGCAGTAAACTGCTGCACCATAGCACCGCTCTGAGGCTGGGAGGAAAATCTTTGCTTTGGAAATTACTGGTGCCATCAGTCCAACAGGATCAAAGATCTTGGCAATAGTAGACAAGACGTCTCTTTTAGTATAAGAACTGTCCAAACAGACTTTCACTTTAATCAAAAGGCAATCTAGGTTCGGTTTCCACGACACTCCTAACGTTTTCGTCTCTGTTAAAGTTGCAAAATTGTAATTCTGTTCGGGACCTGGTGACAATTTCTCGTGATTGGCGCAAAGTTTATGCAACTCCATTCCAGCACTTTTCAAAATTCCTTTTAATTGTTGTCTGAGAACAATTGCCTCCTCTAACGTTGCAGCACCACAAAGGACATCGTCCATATACAAGTTGTTCCGTAAAACGGAAGCTGCTATAGGGAAGTTAGCCTCTTCATCCATCGACAATTGGGTTAAAGTTCTCTGTGCTAAGTAGGGAGCACTTACAGTGCCATAGGTAACAGTTGAAAGTTCGTAAATTTTGGGTGATTCATGTTCACTTTCACACCAAACGATTCTCTGCAGATTACGCTGTTTAGGGTTAATTAATATAGTTCGATACATCATTTTAATGTCTGCTGTAAATGCATACGTGTAAGTTCTGAACCTGAGCATTTGCGCATATAAGTCCTCTTGTATCACTCCTCCATTATATTGAATGTCATTTAAAGATATTCCATTATCAGTTAACGAAGAACAGTTAAAGACAACTCTAAGTTTTGTTGTGGACTTTTCTGGACGATAAATTCCATGATGGGTAGCGTAGTATGCTATTTTGGGTTCAGTTTCGTTAGTCACTTCCTTCATGTGACCCAGTCTTTCATAATCTCTTAAAAATTCACGATATAAATTTAAATAATTATCATCTCTAGCTAAGCGATTCCACAGCGATCCAAGTCGTTTGAGGGCTATGTCTTTCGAATTACCCAAACACGAGGGTTCCTTTTAAGGGCATAGATACTACATATTTACCTTCTTTAGTTCTAAAATGAGTATTCGCGTAATGTTCCTCACAAATTAGCCTTTCTTTATTTTTAACTATCGGTTCCTCAATCTCCTCTAATTTCCAAAATTTTTCTAAATTTTTATTCAAATCCTCATCACGAATCAAACCGCAGTGAACCTTAGTTTCATTTATTGAATCTAAATTACCCGTTACTATATAACCAAATACGCTGTTGACTAACAGTAATTGCGAATCTTTTATTTTAATTCTTTCCGGTTTCAATAACTCATAAAATATATTTGCACCTAATAATAAATCAATTTTGCCGGGAACATTAAATTTAGAATCCGCTAATTCCACAAATTTATAAAAATCAGAATTTATTTCTAACGCTTTCTGCGGAATAAAATCAGTGATTTTTTTAACTACGAGCATATCCAATTCCCTTTCGAAAGATTTATTTTGATTAGAAATCGCCACTTTAACACACCCAATTACTACCATAGAAGCATCATTTAAACACGAGATTAATGTATTTATTCTTTCGGTCTTAAGTCGTAATTTATTCGCGCACTCATTCGAAATCAGACAAGTTTCACTTCCCGAGTCTAACAAGGCTCTAAATGTCTGCCATTCTGAATATTTATCTTTCACTAGAATTAAAGCAGTACTCAAAAGGCATTTGTTTTTAAAACACGCCGTTGCCACGATCTGTGTTTCGTCCTCTTTCGGAACGAAAGATTCGGCATTTACACTAAAGGCGAATCGGGGTTGTTCCTGGTTAACGTCTGTCATCGTCTCAAGGGGGAAGAAGGAATTCACTTTCCTTTCTCTGGGGTAATGTAATAGTTTGTTATGCGGTTTCGAGCAGAAACAATTTTTTGATCTACATCTACTAACGCTGCATTGAGGTGAAAAACATTTAAAACAAAGTCTATTATTTTTAACAAATTCTACTCTTTCGTTTACAGAAAACATTTTAAATTGTGGGCAAAATTGTAAGGCATGGACATTATTTTTACACAATACACATTTATCATTTTTTAACTCGGAAAAAAATACATTCGATGCATCTCGCGGTATTTTAGCATTAAATTTGTTTTGTTTATTATAATTAAAACGCTTGGAATTTTCACAAAAGGGCTTAGAAAATATCTCATTCTTAATTTTGCCTTTCGATGACTAATATATATCGCACTCACGCCCTAACTCTTGTGGTTTAAAATATTTCTCTCCCTGTTTTATACTCATGTAAGACAATAATTCTCTGTCGAGTGTGTTCATTATTTTATCCGATACAATTAACTCACACAATGATTTAAAATCTTTCACATTGCTCAGCTGACAATAATACTCAAATGTCGCGCATAATCGTGATGCAAATTGCACATAACTCTCTGAACTTAATTTTTGCGCTTTCTGAAATCTATTATAGTATTCTTGTGGTGTGGGAGAAAATTCTTTTAATGCTAAATCTTTAAGCTTACTATAATTATTTAACTCTTCTTCGGAAACATGAACAAGTAAATTATTAACTCTCTCACCTAGAATATTTAAAAGAATTTCGCATTTAAATTGTTCGGGAACCTCTTTTATTTTGAATGCTTTTTCAAGCGACTGGAAAAATAAATTATATGATTCCACTCTTGAAGGTACGGGTATTGTTAAAGTTTTCACGGACTTTAACAAAGTCTCAACATTAATATTGGCGGCAGTTTCACAAACACTCGGATTTTGAATATCGGAATTTTCAATTAAATTCTTCTGGATATTTGCAAGCTCTAATTGTTTTTGAAATTGCGCTAATTTAATTCGTTCAAATTCTAATTTAGTTTCACTATCCAATCTCTTATTTTTAATTTCCGCCAAAGCATAATCGATTGCAGATTGAACTAACTCTTTATCATTTTTGTAAGCGTCACTATTTACAATTAAGTTTTTTAAGCCAGCGATTTTTGCTCCTTCTGGTACAGTTAAATTTAACTCTTCCGCAACGATTTTTAACTCATCTTTCCCTAATTTATTTAAAGACATATTTATGAATTAAGGACACTAATAGAAGGATCAATTAATTGCACCTACCTCCTCAGATCGCTGTTTCACGCTGCTCGCTAAAGTTTTGCACAATCTCGTTCTCTATTCACACTTCGGCAATCACTTATATATATTTTTTTTTCACTGTGAATTTTGATAATCCACGGTTTCACAAATTCTCATATCCATAAAGTCGTTTTCCTCCGGTGAGGTGGACCATGAATTGACTCAACACACACACACAGTAAACACACGCAGTGGACTGTAATATTTTTAATCTCTCTCTCTACTCCATACACAACCTCTCGGAGTGAGTGTTACACTTACACTGACGTTTTTGTTTACAAGCCGCTAGAGGGCGCTGTTCAATAACAGAACTAACAATGATAATAAAATATAATAAAGCACACAACAATAATATATAGAAATACGAGGAGAAACTGTTGATCGTAATTCAGAATCAGAAAAAAGTAAGATATGCAGACAATATTTGGTATTTTTTTGTATTAAACACATATCGGTAATAAATTGCCAACACATTTCACGATTTATCGAGATATATATCTTTGTCTTGAGGAAATATATCTTTATCTAACTCTTTATCTAGAGAAAAGTATAAACTGTAAATAAAAAAAATATATATGTTTGATATCATATCCTAAGTATAAATTCTGACCATTTTCCAAGGCCATTAAAATGACTTATTGTTATCCAAAGGGAGCCAATGGCATACGTTTAATATGAAAATACTTAATACTTTCCTCTTAGATATTGCATACTTATTTTCTATGTTTCACTTTGCAATTTTGTTATTATTTACCAATATTTTTGCTTTTAATCAGTGTTCTCGCTTCCTATTTTCTCTCTCTATATAAAACAAGTTTTTCTTAATGCTGCAAATTTATTTGTCATGCTACCGCAGTGGTTCCCAAACTTTTTCCCCTCATGAAACCCATAGAACTTGAAGGGGCTTTCGTGGAACTCCTAGAACTAAAAAGTGTTTTCGTGGAACCCATTCCATACACATATATACTTCGAAGAATATATCTCAATAATATTTAAAGTAGATCAACATGTTATGGGCACTTTATGTAAAGGCAATTAAAATATTGCATTTATTATTAAAAAATTATAATCTATTTTCAATATAATTTTACTCATTAATAATAATATTTTGTGATCTAGGTGTCACTTATCCATGCATTATTTAATAACTGGGATACGTGCTTACTTTTTTTCACACAAATTGTCGAAGACTAGGTCTATTGAGATTAAATGCAATCGCATTGCTTATGCAGAGTTTAATTTGTTTTATACTTTATTTTTGTAGCCACTCACGTTGAGAAATACATTTCACTTAAACGCAATGCTCTAAATGGCATTAAAATGTTTATAGTTGTATTAGTATAAACCCGTACATTTCGTACGAAATTTCAACCTAAAATTTAGTTGCTGTTCTTGTTAAATTTAGGTTATAACATCAAATCTGTTTATATGTTGATAAGTTGTTTTTTCTCCTTCAGTATAAGTGTTTTTACCACGAATACAAACAAGGGAATTTTCCATTAGAAAACTATTTAGCTTTGAAAGGCATTTTGCTAACTAACAAGTGCATAGTAAACAACAATAAACATTCTAATAAACAATAGAATATTCTCAATCTACTTGGAAGTATACACATAAAGATAAAGCGCGTTTTAATAATAATTTATTATATTATAATAAAAGTTTAAAATGTGTTGCATAATAAAGTTATTATATATAAATAAAATTTTCAGTTTTAATTATAACGAGCTATAGTTACTTGTAATTATATAAACTTGATAGAGAACGTAAATCCATTTTGAATACAAATTTATTTCTTCTCGATTTTTTCATTGTGTCTCATGGAACCCCAGGGTTTAGTGGAACACAGTTTGGGAACAACTATGCTACAATATCCACAGGAATAACTATCATTCCTAACTCCATTGGGAATGTCACCTACTAACCTGGATTCGGAATTAAGCTGGATTATCATGCTATTTAGAAACTTATGTATTACTAATAGACTGCATAATAGCACAGGATTGGTAGGGAGAAACAGTCAAAAGAATTTACAGCAGTGTGAAATTTTGTCAGGAAATAAGAAAAGCGAAATTGTAAGTATACCAAAGATAACACTGGACACCCGAGGGCTCTTCAATATGCCATTTGTACTGAAACGTACGCAATTCTGTGTAAGGTTGCTCTTTTGCATGACTATTATGGTATCCAACTACGTTCGGAACCGTGATTTTGCTAAAGCGCATAAATGGATAATTTTCATGATATTTAGTGTCCCTTCGATTAGAATATATGCATAAAATAATTTTAAGGGCATTTTGACAAAAAATTTATTTAAATACAATATTTTGGCAAAATATTAACTTAGAATAATCTTTATTCCAAATGTCCTCCTTTTCGGAAAAGTGCTTATATTATAAAAATATTTTGCCTGTATATAGCTCAGACCTCTCTACAGAGGCTCAACTAGAATTTTTGAAATATTTAACTTAGAAGTGGGTTTATTCATATTTTACGACTACAGAGGGGAGCAATTTTAAGAAAAGAACGCCAATAATTATTTCAATGGGTGGTAACTCTGAAAATAATGTGAATTTTTCAAAAATTCTAGTTGAGCCTCTGTAGAGAGGTCTGATCTATATGCAGGCAAAATATTATTATAATAGAACCATTTTTCACAAAAGGGGAACATTCGGAAAAAAAAGATTATTCTAAGTTAGTTTTTTGCCAAAATATTTTATTTAAATAAAATTGTTTCGTCAAAATGTCCTTAAAACAATTTCATGCATATATTCTAATCTAAGTGACACTAAATATCATGAAAAATTATCCATTTATGCGCATTTAAAATCACGGTTCCAGACGTAGTCGGATACCTTAATAAATCACAAGGTCAGAGTTTTGAAAAAGTAAGTTTATGTG
The DNA here is from genome assembly GCA_019973935.1 of Trichonephila clavipes. Lineage (NCBI taxonomy): Eukaryota > Metazoa > Arthropoda > Arachnida > Araneae > Nephilidae > Trichonephila > Trichonephila clavipes. The sequence continues at coordinate 322,058 of BMAU01010297.1, read as the reverse complement.
TAACATCGATAGAAACAATATGTACTCATGGACAATATTGGACTATGACATAGACATGTGGCTCTGTCTAGGTGCAAAAGCAGAGACGGAATAAAAATGCAATGCAATTTAGAGGAAAAGATAATTAGGGACATTGTTTTTGAAGAGGCATTAAATTGAATTACAGATTAAATTGAGAAAGCTTGAAATTTAATTTTTCCTACTAACAATATTGCAAAGATTTCTTTCACTTTTCATTTCTACCTTGAAAGCAAAATGGGAGAGGGGGATCCGTTTTGACTTATGTGTTATGAAGAAACGGTATACTGTTCGAATTAATAGGGACCAACATGTTTTTCTTGTTTGAGTTGGTATGTGATTACTATTAATGCCCTGAAACACCTCAAACCCGTTATATTTGCCTTTAGGTAGTGTGACAAATCGACTTTGACTGTAATTTATTCTTTTTAATGTATCAGGAGCTCAGCTGTGAGCCTTTCAGTGGGGCAGCTGATAATATCAATTTTGCGTTATGTATAAGTGACGTTACTTTTACTTGTTCAAGGATGGATATTACTCCGATCAACCGTTTTAAAAGGAATCACTCTCAACGAACACACTTCTATCACTGTGAGAGATATAACTGCGGCAGTTAGTATGATTGAATTGAGTGTTTTAAACATTTCAAAATCCTGGATCATCGTCTCTAAAAAGAAAAGAAAATGTGGGTGCAAGTGGAAAACTACTCCAGAAATTGATAAAATTTTAACAAGAAGTAGCAAAATAAATCCAAGAAAGACAAGCATAGACCTTTGAAAGGATTTAATGGATAATGGTATTGAAGTGAGTGGAAGGTGGCCTTAAGGCAATAAGACAGAGGAAAAAATTATTCCTGACTCAGGAAATGATGAAAAAACGTTTAGGATGGGCCAAAAAATATCGAACATGGACTGTTAACGCCTGGAATAAGGTGATTTTGAGTGCTGAAACATTTATTTGTGCAGAGATACAAATCAAGTATGGTAAGACGAAGTGAAGTTGAAACTTTGTTATCAGATAATATCCAACAGATTGTAAAACACCCTTCCGAACAGATATTTGGCCCTGGAAGCTTAGTTCTTCTTAAGTACATAATGAATTCTGTCAAATATATAGACATATTATGTAGGAAAATTGTTCAGTTCATGAAAACATTTGTTGGAACATTTCAGCATGACTTGGCCTCTTGTCCCAATTCGAATTTGGTGCATACTTTTATGCGGAAAATAAAATAAAAGGGCTCGAATGGCTTGAAAATTCTCCAGATGTAAATTCTAGTCAAAACTGATGGCATATTCTCAAGAATCGTTTCGGTAAGATGAATCGCACGACAACATATCAAATGATAAAAAGGGCTATATTAGTGTTTTCCCAAGATGTCACTAGTGAAGTCAAGATACTCCAGTGAAGTCAATGCCAAGAAAGGTTGAAAACGTCATTTCTGCCAAAGGAAGACCTACTTCGTACTAATATACAGATTTTTCAGTTTATGGTAAGTAATGATAAAATCTAAGGGTTTAGAAAAAAATCACTTTTTTCCTAATTGCCCCAATTAATTCGAACAGTACGATTTATAGTACGCGCTATTGAGTTATAGTATGTGTGTTAAGTGACAAGTATGAGATTTATGTTTGTACCCGATCTTCCAAGAAAAAAATGAGAATTATTAAGAGTATCTATTTAGGATATCGTTTAGGGATATCTTAGCATTATATCGAAACTGAAAAAAAGAAAGTGGTTGAAAAGAAGAAATTCTAAATATACTTGCATCCTGAATTAAACCTGCCGAATAGTACAATGGACAGTAGCAATAACTATTTAAACAGTCTGCACATATTTTGTTGACTTAGATAGACTATTAGGTTAGAGAAAAAGAAATCCATTAATTTTGCATGAAATTCAAGACTTTATTCAACATGTTTCAGATTGTCCGATTTGAGTCAAATATGCACCGTTTTGTAGTATAAATTGTCGCCATTTTAAAGGTAGCTTCATAATGCCTCTTTCATAGAAGTCGTGGTCCTTACTGGCGAAGACTTCTAGGAATCGAATTTCACAATCTTCTCTTGATCCCCATTTCTTATCACTCAGGAAGTTTTTCAATGCTAGAAAAAGAGAGTAATCGCTTGGTGCCAGGTTCGGACTGTATGGTGGATGTATTAAAACTTCCCAACCAAGCTCCCAGAGTCTCTGACGAGTCACTACAGACATGTGTAGCCTGGCGTTGTCCTAATGGAACACAACATCTCTTCTTTTGGCCAATTCTGAACATTTCTGGTCAATCGCTAGATTCAAACGGTCCAATTGTTAACAGTAGAGATCTGAATTTAGTGTTTGGCCATACGGAAGTAACTCATAATAAATTATTCATTTCCAGTGCCACCAAATACACAGTACAACCTTCTTGGCCGTTAGTCCTGGTTTGGCCATCCTTTGAGCTGCTTCGCCGCTCTTTGACCGTTTGCACACAATATTGCGTATGTGTCCCATTTCTCATCCCCAGTCACCATCCGCTTAAGAAATAGATCGATTTCATTCGGTTTGTCCAAGGCTTTGCAGAGGGATATTGGATCCATCATCTTTTTTGGTGTTAATTGGTGTGGCACTCAAGCATCAAGCTTCTTTTAAATTTAATTTTGTACAAATGGTTTAAAACGGTTTTATAGTCAATCTTTAGCTCCTGGGCGATGCTACGACTACTGAAATGCTGGTCAACTTCGATTATTTCTGTGATTTTATCGACATTTTCGACGATGGGCCTACATGTGCGAGGTGCATCTTTAACATCAAAAATGTCTGAACGGAATCGACGAAACCAAAATTGCACGTAAATAACTGTGGGAGAACCCCCCTGGTTTTCACCCTGGACACAAAGATTGAATTGAGGCAAAGAATTACCAGACGACATTTTTACAATAACAAATAATATTTATTCACTTGAATCAATTTTCAACCTTCTAAATACAAATATTAAACAATATGTCTACGTCAAAGGGATTTACCTTTAATTAATTTAAATCCCAAAATAGGATATTAATCAACTACTAAACTCAATATCGAACGGGTTTACCGGAATAAGAGGACCGAGAAATATACGCAACTTGAATTACTATAATTCATTAACTTTACACTAACTTTATTACATATTAACTATTGTGGTAATATAAACTAAGTTTTAAATATCACCTGGCTATAATGTCTTTCTCTCCAGGTAGACCAATCCTACCAATAGTATTTCGTTGACTAATAACAGTAAGATTCTAATCACGCAGTCCACTTGAACCTTCTTAACTTCTTCACTACTTCTCTTAGCTCAATCGTCTTCTATCTGCTAACTTACAACGCTCTATTTAAATACCTTAATTCATTCGCATATCCCGTTTTCTCCTTTCAGAGCTGGTTGGAAATATACGCGAATTCACAATCCCCAAAGACCCCTAAGAGTATTAGTGATGAGGTGCCGTATAGATTCGTCACAGCTGTTACAGTATTGGAACCAAAAACACCATTCAGAATTTCAGCCGCCTTACTTACATTTTCGCCTTTATCAAAGAAAGACTGTAAAATAACTGAATTTTCTCTTTGTTGACCCCCATTTTGAACACCCTGTAACTCACAACTGAATGGGTGAAACAAAAAAAAAAAAAAAAAAAAAAATTTATTCACGAGATATCCACACTATAGCCATCTACCGGAAAAATAATTAATTTCTTTTTCCCCAACCTAATATTTTCTATTGCTTAAGTTTTTTTTTTAATAAATTCAAAGTTGATTAAATAACTCTAGGGAAAAAAACAGTGAAAAATAAACATATCCTTATAACATTTCTTCAAATGATATAATGTTTCGAATTTTTCAACTATTTTAAATGTTTATTTCTTCGGAATTGTATAATCTTGTTGTGTGTGTGTGTATAATATCTTTTTAACCACTAAAAAATAATTTATCCAATTATAACACGCAATTGCTCTACAAAACAATGACAATCACGGAACTAATGGAATCTTTATAACCTTAACGTGTTAAAAAAATAAATTAAGAAGAAATAATTTAAAATTTTAGAGACAAAAATGATTACCTCCTAATTGACTTTAAACTGTGAAAAATTTTATTATGTGTTCATTTAAGTTTTCAATTTCCAGTCATTAAAAAAGCCAAAGCAATACATTAACTTATAGATTAAAATTGCTTATATATCTATGTTAGTTCTACTGTAATTTAATGAGAACTTTTTTTTAAAAGAAACACTTTTTTTTTCACTAATAAGATATTATTGAAGAAATCTATTCTTTACTGATGATGGCAAATATGAGCAAGGTCACAAACTTTTTTATATATTGGATGAAACGCACGCATTAAAACTGCAGTGTATAATATTTTACTGTAATAGAAATAGGTTCACGACACTGTACGGTATCTAAATTATAATGAAAGAGATTGCGGAATATATAAAATCTAGAGAGCTGCTTCATAATATATAAAATTTCCGAATATAAACATATTTTTGTATTACATTTCGATGATTTTTTTTCAATAAAAAAGCGAATATTCTATTGATTTCAATTGGATAGTAATATACGGAAGACGAAAATTTCGAGGATAAGATAGTTCAGATGTACAATTGTCTCTCTGGCCATTTTCAGCTCTAAATTATGCTTATTTACAAAAGTTAATTACTTTTCCATTAATTTCCCGTTGCTCTAATATTATGTTAATATAATACAAAATGAGAAAAAGATACAAAACATAGTACTTATTTATAGTACTTCTTTATTTGAAACACTTTAAATTTATCCCAACCATGTAAAATAATTGTTAAACGTTAAAAGAATTTTATTTTCTATTGTTTATAAAATGTAAAAAATATTATCAGAGTAAAGCTTAGAATACATGCCTAAAAGAAATAGAAAAATTGTAGAAGTGCTTCATTTATAATTTTTATTGGTACCTATTACAAAATTTTCTTCCTTTTCTAAATCGTATTTTATTATTCAGTTTAAGACAGTTATGTAGAACCTAATAATAAATTGAATTTCTTTTTTTTTTAATTTTTATTTTACCAAGAGACAAATTTGCAGTAAAAGCAAATACAATATTTAAAGAAATCTTTTAGCTGCAAGTAGTTTTATCTAATTACTCTCAGAAGCTTTTTTTCTGCTTCTAACTTTTTTTAAAAATTTATTTTCAGTTATTTGTCTTCACGGTGCTAACAAATTGTTTTACGGTCTTAAATTTTTTATGCTCCGATATTTTTAATCAAAATTTCGTATATACTTAACGTTTAGTTCTTCCTTCTTTTTTTTACTTTATACATTTTTTCTGCGCCTGTTACTATTTGATTAAATACTTAATTCTAGGAGAGAAAAAACGGTTTATTTTAAGTAAAGCAATTGGAGCACAAACAGTTTGAACAGCTGGTGTTGCTTAGGACGCGTAATTACGTGACAAACAATACCGAAAAGTTTTATTTTTGAATTTGAGGTAACCGACTACCCTAAAATCATTATTTTTTTTCAAAAATTGACAATTTTTAATGATTTTATTTCATAGGCCATCTTATTAGCTTTATAACAATACAAAGATTTTTATTTTCGATTCTCTAGAACGAAAACTACAAGCGTTTTAGTAAAAGCAGATGCCATAACTTTACGCATCAAAATGTATTTGACTTCGAAAAACTCAAACGGGGACAACCATTGCTCAAAAAATTTTGAAAATAATTGGCTGAAATTTTTTGCTTATGTTCTGCATAACAGTAGAAGTGTTTTGACATTCAGATTTATTAATCACAGTTTTATTTCAAAATTTGAATTCCTTTATGTGAATATAGTCAATGTTTTTTAAAGCAATTTCGTATAACACTAAGATAAAGTTCTCTAGTTCTTATAAAAATTAAAATATCTCTTATACTGAAGGTCACTTCACACATAAATAACAAAGTAACAAATCAAAATTGAAAAATTGAGAATTTGTTCATAAATTCTTTGTACAGAGCGGGTCCCGTTTATGTAATTTTTTGTACATTTTTGCTAGTTTTTTACCATTTTAATAATAATAATTTTTTTTCTTTTTTCAATTTCAGGAATTTTTTCTTAAAATATACTAAATAAATATAAAAATCACAAAAATGTCTCCATGTCTCCATTTTTTTAAATAAAAGTTGTCGCAAATAGTCGGATACCTTAAGAAAATCCATTGAGTTTGAAACAATGAAGTTAAGATTTTCATGCAGACTTTGGAAGAAGTTTGGCCCATCAGTCTTTCAATGGTTGTGACCAACTACAATCCGAGTCTTGGATTCAAATTTTAATTCTATTAAAGACAGCTGAGTTGAACAATGCTGTCAATTACTTGGTTCAAAAAAGTCTCCATGTTCACTGGTTCAATAGAACAATGTTCTGTTCAAGACAGAAAAGTATAGCTGTTGTCCGCAATTTGAATTGTGTATCATAAATACCGTCGCCATATGCTGTGATCCGTTATCAAAAATTATCATGTATTTATCGAAAGACATTTCGAATAATGGTTTTCAATTTAGGGGAGAAGCTGAGATTATTGTTGAAAAAAGATTAAATAGTACTTTTCTGTTTTTACAAGCGTAAACGATAAAGTCGCCAAAAACGATACAACCGACGCCAAACAGAATATTGTCGATGATAACCTTTTACCCCACCACATGTTCAAAATAATCGCCGTCTTTTCTTATCAGTAACGTCTTTTTTTGTAAAACATCAAAAATGGATGAAAAACAAATGATGACTAATATTTATTAAAACTTATTATGTTTTTATTGAGTGTGGTCGATAATAACGCCAACTTGACCAGATTTGCACCAGCGAAACGGAAAATAATTGATTAATTTTATAGAAATAAAGCTGCTTTTCAATTTTTCTAAATTTTTGATTTAATACATCTCTAGAGCTGTTACTTTAATTTAAGTAATACTTCACTTAAATATGAAATTATGAACTGTGTGCCCTTCATATTTAAGTGAAATATTACTTGAATTATAAATAGTAACTCTTGAAAAATATTAAATTAATATGATTTTCAATTTAAAGAAGAGACTTAAATCAGTGCCAAAAAATAATTACTTTTTTGGAAGTTAGATTTCTTTCTTTTTTACTAGTACAATATATTACTATATATATATACATTCTTAAATTCATATTTAAAAGAAAAATATATCATATAAAATACTATTTTCTTCATCTCTCATTTTATTTTAAACTCTCCCTTCTCACTCCCGTCAAAATGACAGACTTCCCTTTCTATTTCTGGTTTCCGTGACATTTCGGGAATTTTCAGGTTAGGAATTTCAAAAGTAACGCACCAAAAAGATTATTTCTCACACCGAGAAAAAAAATTTAATTTCCTGTTTATAAATCCGAAAGCAGTAACAGCCCATTTATACTGCAATTGAAGATGGTTGATTTATTTTCTACTGGTTTATTTTAAATGACACTTTTATTTTCTTGAATAAAGAATAGGCCCACTCTTTTATCGATTTCTTGACAATTATACAATCATTAACGCGTCCACAAAAGTTATATTCTGTGTATGTTGGTTTGATAATAATTCTTTTCAACATAATTGATTACTTATAATAAACCAATGTTATGTTAATAAAGTAATTTAAATGGGGATTTTTCTTTAAAAAAATTGAAACACTTTACATAGTAGAATGGAATGTGACGGCATTAGTCATGTGATTAAGAGAATCATGTGCTTCCTGCCAATCAAATTATTGTTGCCTACTGTAACAGGGGTTCTATTCGGGCTTTCTACTAATTAGTTTATGTAAGATACTCTTTTTAACTGTGAATTTAGTTGAAAATCGCTTTCCGTAGAGATGACTTTACTTTATGTAAAAGATAGCTTCTATTTAAGTGCTAGTCATGGAGTTGGCGGGATGATGGTTGAAAACTGAGAATAGGAAGAAAACATAGTATTAGCAACCGATGGTCGAACTTAGTTTTGTTATTTCAAGTGTGAGGTGTTTTTGGCGCAAGAGCCAGTTTGGGCTATACAGCGCAAAACATATGTTAAAAAATGAAAAACCATTTGTAATATCTAAAACACAGTAACAGTACTATAGGGTTTAATATCTTATAAAATATAAGAATAAAATTCATAAGGTAAAAACACTCAATTTTTGGTGGGGTAACCCCCACCGAGTCAGAAAAGGTTAAAATGAATCAATATAAAAACGAAATAAGACAAAAAATTGCGAAAAACTGGTTAAAATATAACTTCATAACTTTTGAAGCAACATTAGAAGAATCACTTATTACTGTTTCTAACACGAGTGGGTGTTAAAAGCCAAGAATATTGATTTGACAATGGTATTTATTTCATTTAAAACGTATTCTTCCACATCGCGTATTCCAGTATATCCTCGACCGATGTATCCCGTATTGGAGAACTTTTCTCGGGGGGAGGTTATGGAGCGCCATTTTTATTCCAATCTCCAAATTGAACTTTTTTTTTTTTTTTTTTTTTTTTTTTTTTTTTGCATTTTTTAAAGCTCAAACTGTAGCGGATACACGGGAAGTTTGATCATCAGATGCCGGGATGAATGCATTAGGTGCAAAATAAGGTGTGCTTTTTTCTTTTTTGGTAGGGAAGCAAATCTTTTGATATGGCTATGAATTTTACCCTGTATTTTAAAGCTTAACGAACAGGGCTATTAAATACAGGAATAGATGGCTGAGACTCCGACACTGTAGGTTTTATTGAAGATGTGAAAGGCAAGAGGTCTGCCTGAGTGGTAGATGACAATATAGAAACTCAAGGAATTGAAAGGGGTGCATTTAGGTGTGGTAAGGATAATAGAAGTTAAAGTAATTGTTAAGGTGAGAGTTTGCTTTTTGTAATATTTTCATCTGTTTGTGTAGTAGAGGTACCAGTTGAGGGTTTGGCAACTTGGGCGTAAGTTTGGGATAACAGAAGGGTATTAATTTTCGGACTTCTATGTATGATATATTTCTATTAGTTTTAATGGCTTGGATTTCCTTTTCAGTTTTCCATTCAGGACACAGTTTTAAGTCGGAGAAATGGGGCAGTGAACAATTGACGCATTTCTGCTTCAGACTGCAATCTGCGGAAGAATAACCAACAGTTGCACATCTAGAGCATGTCAACTGCCCAGGGCAGGCTTTTTGTGAGTATCTGAACCTCTGACACTTGAAACAAAGCAGAAGATTCGAAATGTATGCGCGTATTTTGCAGTTTAAATAGCCAGTGTTTATTGCTGTATGCAGTTTTGGGCTACTGAAATGTAGAATTAAATGTTTTATCGGAACAATAGTTGAATATTTTTTATTGTTATTCGCCTGACTTGAATTGCACCCTGATCAGAAAAATCTTCAAGTATTTCTGATTCAGGAGTGTTCAACAAGTCAGGTTCAGAAATGACACCTCTGCAAGAGTTAAAAGTTTTATGTGGACTTAAAATTACTGGAGAATCAATAAACGTTTTTGCAAGAAGATACTCTCTCTCTCTCTCTGTTTGTAAGGCAGACTGAGTTTCAATAAGTAGATCCCCAAACCTTAATCGTTTTACAGATTTCGGTTCACCACCTATTCCTAATAAAGCTGTATGGATAGCAAATAGCGACTTCTTAGACATTTCGTTGTTCCGTATAGAAACAAGTAAAAACCTCGAATGTGTTCTGATATCTGATCTATGATTAAAGTGGGTAGTACAAGGCTTTTACCCGGCCACAGCTGACTTGGATCCATATGCACGAAAAACAACTTCATCCTAGCATTCCTCCACCCACCACGGAATCCAATAAGGGAGGCAGTGTGCCGGTCATTTGGTAAAAACCAGGCTTAGCTGGAATACACCCAGAATATGGCGCTACAACATCAAGGCGAAAATCCAACAGGTAAACCCGTCACACTTTATCTGCAGCACTAACCCAAAAGCAATGTCTCTCCGGGGACACCAAAGAGAGGTATCACCAGCCAATTGACAGGAATGGGCTCACTTCTGCCACCCGTCTACAGCGAAGCGTGGGCCAAACTGATCGCAAAAGGTATCCCCAGGACACCATTTTCCTAATTACGGGTCGCCGCATACGGTAAACATGCGGGTCGGTAAACCAACGGTGTAAGTAAAACACAATACAAACGACAAAACTTAGAGAAAAATAAATAACAAAACCAAATTAACGTATTACAAAAGGAAAATCAATCAAATGTTGTTATTAATAATGAAAAATAATCCAATCACATAAGAAATAAATTTAGAATATATTCAAGTATTTCAGAAAAGTTGTAACTGTTGTCTGGACGGAAAAGGAATGAAAGATGAAATGAGATGACTAGATGGAGTGTCGAAAACAGAGAAGGATCACTAGGGTACCCTGAGTTCGTGACATCCGTGTTTACAAAAGACAGTAAACCCCTTGGGAAAAGGAAAAGATCACTAGGGCACCTCGGGATTGTTACACCCGTACTCACCTAAACAAGGTGAGCCCCCTGAGGGCAAAATGAACTACTAAGCAAGTATTGAAGCAAAAGCTCTCAGGAGATTAGATAAGTGCTCTTCTTTCTTTTATAATTATATTAATAAGTTTAATTGTGCTCATCGGGTTTAGTTATTAGAGTGCATTCTCAGTTAAGTTTATTAAGACTAATAAGTGAAAAAGGCAATAAAATTGTTTGAATTGAGAAACGGCTAATCTTTACTCGAATCCTCTCCCACTCGCAGTTGAAGGATAGCGACAGAACTTCTGCTTTTACATAAACCTTTTTTTTTTTAAAAAAAAAAGTAGAAATTTGTTTTCATCAATAATAGCGCACATAGTTAAATAAAATGAATTTGATTTAAAAGTACCTGTAAAATATAAGAATTTTATGTATAAAATTTTTTGAAGCATCTTAACACTTAAACATCTTTACACAATTATCAAATTTGAAATTGTGTCTGGATTTTACAATCACAAATATAACCCTCTTGCTACGCATCCCGCGATTTCCACGGGCAAAGGTAAGCGTAAAACATGTAGCACTACGCAGGGAGAGGACTAATGCTAGCTTTGAGTAACCCTTTATCCACCGCATTATTATTTACTGTAGTTTTTTTCATGCAATATATGTACTTTTTTTGTAATCAAAACATTTAAAATTAAGGGATATGCATGAACAAAATACTCAACATGGGGAAATTTAATCCGTTAGATATAATTATTAAACTATAAAATTAATTATATACACTGTTCACTTAACTTAAATAGTCCAATCATATTTTCTAAGGTTTTCATTAACATAAGAAAATGACACTTATCTTTTGACATTTACTTTTTCGGAACAAAAATGACAATCTTTGCAATCCAATCAAAATGTCAGCTGAAAACGCAATTTCTGCAAAACAACTATTCGCCTTCCCTGCAAAAATACTCATCATAGAACCAGTGCTGCCATATATTTTAGAAAAGTAGATTTATAAAAGAATATTCCTGCTCAGTAAGGTCAGAGAATTCGAAAAAATTGTTATTCTATGCAATTTTAAGGGGACACGGTACGATTCAATTGACAAAAATCGGTCAAAAAATCAAATCTAACTTTTTTAGCCTAAATTATTCTTTATAGATATTTCTTGAACCTCAGAAAATTTGAAATCTCTAAACGTAAAAAACGCAGAATTATTATAACTTTTATGTTAATTTTTATTCACATTCCTATGGCAAATCAAAACTTTAAACGGTCTTATCTCAGAAAGATAAAATAACTGGCTTGTCTTCATTTAAAATGCTAAGGCTTTTTTTCTATTGTGCCTAATGCTTTGAATTTTTTTTACCTATTGCTAATAGTACATGTAACAAAAGTTGGTATGCATTTTTGAATCAAAGCAATACTTAATTTTTAAAAATTAATTGAACTCAGAATTCATACTTTTTCTAAGGAATTTTCAATAAGCATTCATAAAAAGAAGTATTGCATGAATACCAATCATGTTATCGCAAAACCCATACCAACTTTTGTTACACATGGTTTGATGTACTTGTTAACCAAATTTCATGCGTGTATGTAAATTTTTGTAGGGGAGGAGTAGCATTTTAAAATCACTTCCCAAAATTTAAGTTTTTTCCTTAAAAAATTAAATGGTTAGCCTTTTATGAAATTTTGAGAATAAAACCTGTTTTACATAGTATACGCACATTGGAGGCAACCAAAAACACTTTGAAAATTCTTAAATTAAAAATTTTAGTGTAAATCGTACCATGTCCCCTTAAATTGAGTGGTACTTATAAGTACCGTCGGCAGACAAAAGGTTAAACAGAAACACGCTATTATAATCTTTAAAAGACCGTCAAGAATTTAGCCTAAAGGTCTACTACAAAAATTTTATAAAAATGTGATGTAAAAAATACATTATATATATGGTTTTATTTACACTTATACTAGTCATATCTGTATCTAATCTACTTAAGTGTATTTGTAACAAAATAATTTGCAAGTTACTTACATATATTTCGCATTTTATATGAAACTAAAGTATTATTTTAGTATTTCGTGTATTCGATTGTACATGAGCATTTTTGTGAATGTTTGTTTCATATGTAACAGCAAAAGAATTATCTTTCTCTCAGTAAATGTTTTGGCTTCCGTGAGCATTTCCATTTAGATGCTTTTAACAAATTCTTTTCCATTTGCGTCTTTTCCGAAAGTCTCTTTCGTGTATGTGCTGTTTCCGGTTGTTAAGGAAACAGACTAAACGATGCTTAGAATCCATCTAATCTCGAGAGTGTACGCATAGTTCTCTGACGAATCAAATTTCTATACTGATACACTTATGTTATTAAATAAAATACAGAAAGAAAATAACCACAAGAAAGCAATCACGATATATACTTCATAAAATTAATTTAGGAAACAAAAATTTGAATCATTGACTTTTCGATGATGTCCATACATAAAATAATAAAATGGGCAAAGCAGCGATTTTCAAACTGTGGCATGCGCCTCCTTCTAGGGGGCATGATAACCCTGCGTAAGGGGTGAGAGCATATCGAAAAATTTAAAATAAAAAATTATTTAAAAAAATTATTAATTTTTTGAAAGGAAGCAAAGCAAAATACATTCTGACCCCCCGCATAATAAAGTATAAAATATACAATTACGCTGATATAAAAGTATCAGTACTGCCCAATATATATAGATAATTAATTTATTCATACTAAATTAAGAGCAAGTTTAATAATGTTTAGTGTCTCCCGTGAGCTTGTATTGTGGAGCAAAATTTTTCAAAGGAAGGTTTAATATTAAAAATTAATACTCTCTAGAGTTCATTTGTTTGTCCAGATGTCTGCGAGAATACCAGATGTGATGGATATAAGATATAGAGCAACAGAGTAAAGACTATTTTTCCAATGACATTTGTACTTTTAGAAATGGATAATTGAGAAAATAAATATTTAATTTTTTTTAATCAAAAATTATTTTGCAATCTGTTTTAATTTAAAAATTAGAAAGAAAAATTTCGATATTACTTATTCTATTTTTTTAAAGTAACTTGTCATACCTAAATATATCTTACTTAAAAGTATATTTACAAAAATTTATTACTTTATCTTGATAATTTGTACGGTTTATAATTAAGGACACATTGTATCTTGGCACCCTTTGAGCAAACTTCTTTATTTACGTATTTAAAAATTATATTTTAACATTTTATACAATGTTTCTATTCAAGAAAATGTTACCAGATGAAAATTTTCATACATTATTCACACAATTTTAAAAAATTTAAATTTTTGAAGAAAATTGGGAAAATTTTAAAATCCTACTCCTTTTGTAAAAATTAATTTTGACCTGAAATTTTTTATAATATTCTTATGGATGATCTAAACAACTTTAGGGATCGATTTTAGAATAACTTCATTCGTTTTCGAGAAAAAAATAAAATGTTGATATACAGGCTAAAAATCAACGAAAAAGCCAACATTTCTTACATTTTATTTTTTTTAAAAAAAAAAAAGTATTCAGTTTATAGCAAAACGGATCCCTAATTTTATTACATGCTTTATTTTTAACTGCAGGAAAAAAAAATTGAAGTGATTGGTAAATAATTGTCGAAGGAGTAGCATTTTGAATGCACTAAGGTTTCGAAAAACACAAACTGAGAAAACCAGGTTTAAAGTTTATAATTCTGAAAAAAAATAATTATTATAAGCTTAATTAAACTTAAAATACCACTTTAAGATATTACTTATACTTTTTCTTTAAAATAATTGCATTTTTATATGTTTTCAACCCACACATTTTTATAAATGATCAACTTTTAGAGAGTACTAATTGCACAAGAAAACTCAAGAACTTTTAAAATTGTTTTTCTGTCACGACAGAAATTTTAGCTGTTTTTCTTCTTATAATATTAAAGTATTACATTTGTATGAAAAATATATCAGGAATAAGAACTGAAGTTATAAAATTATTAATATAAAATGCCTTAATTTAAAAATTTTACATGCACACATTTCACAAGGAAGAAAAATTACATTATTGTATTGCCTCGGAAATATTCTGCTTTTAATACTACACATTCTTTTTTATAGTTATTATTTCTATTTATAAAATAGATTTTTTTTATCATAACGCATTTTTTAGCTTTTTTTTTCTAAAAAGGGGGTGTGGCTGAATTGCCTAATTTGTTTTCAAATGAAGTTTTATTCAATTCTAACTTTCCGACATGCACAAGTGATATATCAATCGAAAGATAAAAATGCAAAGAATAAGATTAAATGAAAATAAAAAAAAACGATAAGTTTGTGATTTTTAGGGTACCAAGTCTCCTTAAGCGCTAAAGTGCATTATTGTAGCATTCAACACATTGGTATTTTGTATGGAGGGGCGATAAATATTATGATTGAAAATTGGGTTATAAATATGGAAAGTTCGAGAAGCACTGAGCTATAGTATACAAATTATCATAATCGCTAGTTTCATAGTCCTCGATGATAATTTGAGCTACGCACGACTAAGGAAATTCATTTGGGACTAGACTTTCTGTAATAAATAGTAGCACTGCTTTAGGGTGTGTTCAACCTTCTATGTATTAACGCCGAATGGGTAGTCGATTCGGAGAAAATAGCCTTCAAAACTCGTACTTAGATTTTATACAATTAAACCCTAATTAACGTCAGAAATGCAGTAGCATAGATGGTACAGTAACTGCTTGTCACGCTGTCACCAAGGTTCGAGTCGCTCCATCTTTTTTTTGTTTTATTTTTTCGAAATTTTCTAAATTTTAAATTTTTTATATAAATATATTTTTACAATTAAATAATTTTATTTAAAAAAGACTTATATTAAAAATTTTATATAATTATTAGATAATTAAATTAATATAAAATATAAGATATATATTACTTTTATTATATTAATTGTAAACTATTTTTTCTGTAAATAATTATAATAATATATGTTATATATTATTATAATGTTGCATATAATATTTTATTTATAATAATATTTTATTTCATATTATAAAAGTTTTTGTCAAATTTTTATATAAAATACCATTTAATAGTTAATATAATATATTTTTATAATAAATACTTTATAAACTATAATTTAAATATTTATATATCTACAGTAGTTATTTTACTTTTTTAAAATATCATTTAATACTTAATAAACCTTTATTAAATGAATTTATTTATTTGTAAAAAATAATTAAAAGAATTGAAAGAATAAAACAAAAAAAGAACCGATCACGCGACTCGAACCTTGGCTGACCGCTTGGTAAGCAGGTTACCACCTATGCCACTACATCTTTAACGCTATTTAAAACTTAATTCTATAAAACCTAAGTAAGAATTTCGAAGGCTATTTTCTCCGAATTAACTGCTCATTTGGCGCTAATATAATGAGGGTTGAACACCCCAAAGGCGTTCTACTATTTCACAAAGTATCACCTCCCAATGAGTTTTCTTAGTCGTGCCCTCTCCTTGTAAGATCGTAATAGTATCGAGGGAGACTCTGCACATTTAAGCAACACGAAGGGAAATACTCTCCAGTCCCCTGCCATCGTGATTCGGCCCACAAGACTTTCGGACCCACTGATTTAACGAGCACGTACTCCGTGTGTACTCGGAGGGTATTTGGTGGCATTGAGCATCGAACCCAGGCCATCCGGTTTGGAGTCTGATGTTCTAACCACTAGGCTACCTACGGCCCCCAGTACTTAAGTTATTATATCTTGAGTTCATTTTTGAAGGTCTTAAGCTTGAATCTTTACCGCCACAAATACCACAAAAAATTTGTAGAATTAAGACTCATGTGTTTGTGGGGTGCAATCCAAAAATTCGAGAACTGCGACCATTGCTGATGACGAAAGTAAGTACCTAAATTTAAACCACTTGAAATGAATTCTCTTAAACCTCCCCTACTTAGCCAGGTTGATTTAGTCCATGTCATGTGACCGAACAGCACGCGCAGCTGTTATCTTCCAAAGTTATCTGGCTTTCCTCCGTGATGTAAGAAAGATGAATTTCGTTGAACATTAACATACCTAAGCGTTGAATATTAAACTCTTTCAACGCTTAGGTAAAACACCAAAGGATACGCTGAAAATGCTAAGTAAGGCGTATGGGGAATCTACCAAGGCGGGATCGAAGGTCTAAATGGCATTGGCGTTTTGAAGAGGGCCGATAATCTATCGAAGGCAATGAACGCGTTAGATGAACTTCTACTTCATGAAATGTAAAAAATGTTGGGTTGTTGTATGAATGTGTTCAAAAAGATCTTCGCCAAGCACTTGCACGAATCGCTGAAGCTACACAATTCTTGTAGACCTCGTTTGAGGGATTCCATTCCTTGTAAACGACCTTAGTTCTGGCAGAATGACGAATGGTATCTTCTGCATGACAATTCACCAGCACATTGATCCCAATTGGTAAAAGAGTTCATCACCTTAACCCCCACTAACGTGCTTACCCCCCTATTCTATCCCCGTGTAACATTTACCTGTTCCAATTACAGGGACTGGGTTTTGTGTCATCATATGAGGTGAAAGCAGCATCGCAGGAGGTCTTACGGCAGGTTGCGAAAAATGGCTTCCAACTGTGCTTCCAGAAGTTATACGAACGCTGGCAGAACTGTATTGTCACCCAACAGGACTACTTTGAAGGTGTATGTGATTCGGTGCTGTAAACTATTCAGGGTTAGGCTTTCTACACCTAGTCGACTAAGTTTTGGATCATCTTACGTATATTACATGTTCAATATATTTCGCCAGACGTCGTAAAATACTGTTGTCGTTTACTCATAAGCACACAAACCAATTCTCGGGTATGCTCTTTTAGAATTAGCCAGTCGAGAAATAAATTGCCGAAAGTATAGAAAAATTAAATGCTGTATTTAAAAAACAAGTACTACATTCTTCAAGCGCTACAAACCAGTCTTCTTAATGTAGACACCACATAAATTCACCAAAGTATGAAACTAAATTCAGCTTTGCAGTTGCGTGATGTTTGCGACAACGTTTTGCTGCGCTCCATAGTATTTCGGGAATTTGCTTATTTAGAATATCCCACCACATTCTCTACCGTAGAAAATATAAAGATTCTAAATTTCAATAATATTTTACAAATTCCTAGAAGGAAGAAGAATATATATTATATTCTAATATAAGAATTCTAATATATTATGTATATTCTATATAAGAATATATATTATATTAGGGGAAGAATATATATTATATTATAATATTACAAATTATAAACATTATCATTATTTTCAAGCATGCATTTAAGATTATTATATTTGATCATGCTGGAGAACAGTTTTCCTATATTGACTGCGTATCGCGGCATTTGGCGAAGCCTTTCGATTTGAGGAAATTGATTGGCAGTCTTTGGGATTGATACACACTAAATCTGCAGAATTTCCTATTTTCACGATGTGGAATTTCCGAGAGGGATGTGACAGTTCAGATGTTCCTTCCTTATCCCCTTTTCACTTGTTGATGATTCAAAATTACAATATACAAAATAAAGAGTCTTCATGTCGCTGAAAAATGTGCCGCTTATAAACTATCAACCAACCTTGCACTTTTCCCTTTCAAATGGAGCTGCAGATTGGTTATTGCCATTGCAGTCCTAGTACATTCCCCGGGAGATTGTATAGCTTTTTACAGTGACATCAAATAGGTGGATACCAATTGCCACAATATAATTTAGACACCCAGTTTTCTCCCCAAAGAGAGGCACATGAGCTCTGACGATGCCAAATTGCATAATTAAATTAATTTTGCTGAGAGCACTCAAGTTAATTTGGTACTCTGGGAACTTTAACGTGCCACATTATCATACGACTTGGAAACTGTCGATTTTTTTGCATCATGTAAATCCAGCAGCTTGGCACTGTTCAAACCAGCAATCTGGGTCGTATAGGGACAGCGCCTAACTAATTACGCCACCTAGGTTGTTCAAACTGACACATCATATGGAGCAATAGGACAATTGGACGTAAAAAGAAATAAAATCTTAAAATATTTATGTAGTTGATGTTGCATTTAAGAAAGTGATGTGTCATTTGTTACTTTACCATAGGTCACAATTACGAGGTGTATAATTATTAATAGGGATGATGTGTGGGTCCAAAGATAATTCAATCCAGCCATTTAAGTAGTATTTTAAACCAAAATGTCGTTGGAAGATATTTCAGTGGTGGCCAAAATTGTGGACACTATTTTAAATTGCTATGTTTTTTAAGTTTGTATGCTTATAGAAAATTCTACGTTGCACAAAATGCAAAAAAATCATTTTAAAGAGAATTTAATACTGAATTCTCAATACAAAAAAAGATAATTCAAATTTTAGCAACTCGAAACAAGTTATACTGCAATAACTATCGATGTACATTAGATACTGATGATAGCAGTGAGTTATCAGAGTTTAGTGATGTTGCCTTTATTCTTTATCGCATCGATGTTTCATTGAACTGAAAATAGTTTGAAGCTCTTTCTTCCTTATTACATGATGCCAGGAAACAATTTATCCTCAATTAGTTCCTTTTTATTTCATGGGTACCTCCCTCATTCGGACAAGAGTTTTCAAACAGTGCCGCAAATTTTTGATAGGATCGAAGTCAGGACTATATTCTGTCCAGGACAACAACTCAATGATTTCAAAACGGTACCAGACTTTTAATTACTTTACTGTGTGGCAAAGAGCAGAAGCTTGCTGAAAAATAAATGAAGTATTGTTGGTAAAGAGCTTCCTGGTGGAAGGCAAAAGTTTGGGTTCTAGAATGATGTCAATGTATTTTATGACATTCAGTGTCCCATCAATGATATGAAGGCGACCGATACCATCAGCTGATATGTATGACAAAGTGGAAAAACTTTCTTGGTACTTCACAGTTGCCTGGATGTAGTCAGGATGTAGCACTTCTGCTATGCTATTTCTTACATATTTTTGGCTATCTCTACCGAATAATGATATTTTAGTTTCGTCCCTCTATATAACGTGTGTACAATAATCATTTGCCCATTTAATGTGTTCCGTTGCCCACTCTAGTCCCTTTAAGTGCTATTCTAAATTGAGAT
Organism: Trichonephila clavipes; assembly: GCA_019973935.1. Taxonomy (NCBI): domain Eukaryota; kingdom Metazoa; phylum Arthropoda; class Arachnida; order Araneae; family Nephilidae; genus Trichonephila; species Trichonephila clavipes. The sequence continues at coordinate 302,476 of BMAU01010297.1, read as the reverse complement.
AAGGCTTTTTTCGAGGACTTCTACCTTTTAGTCCTATATTTGCTAATCTACTCCAGATTTTTTTTTAACCGACAGAAACACCAGCATCACTCAGATCTCTTCTGATGGATGTCCATGAAATTCTTTTATCTCTGAAGCATAGTATTTTTGTTCTTCTGTAATTAACAGATGTGGTGCATCATTTTTGGTCTTTTCCTGATTTTTGTTTTATTAAACTTGTCTCCTGACATCTTAAACAAAATTTTCAGTCCCCAAATGTAGTCACGGAACTACCCACCTGTTATGTAATTTTAACAAAGGAAATGCTACTTTCTCGTCACTCATGTGTCAAATCTACCCTTTTAGTTAATGCCATTGTTTTTTGACTAAATACCATTGTTGTAATTAATCCTAAAAATATAATAAACTTGTTTTTTAAAGTGGATTTTACTTTTATGTTCCATGCATAATTAAAAACATCTTATTTACTATCGCCTTAAAAATAGTTAACATATTATTTATTTAGAATATTAACAAATGCTCGACTAAGTAGAAAAAGAAACAGTTTATTTAATTTAAATTTTAATTAAAAGGGGAAAAAATAGCATATTTGTAAAATTTTATTACTGCACTTCTATACTATAAGTGTATTTCAATTGACCATCATTGGGGCTCGATTAATAAAAGTGACAATATCCCTTACAATAACTTCCATAATCCTTAAGCTGCTACAATTACCTTCGAAATACAATTGGATATGAGATCTTCGGGACACAATTGGAATTGGAACAATTATATCTATTCATTCTCATTTACTGTAATTCCAAACTGATCAAACCCTGCAACGGGGTACCTGGATTTGATAATGAACAGACATGACGGTTGAACAGCGTCAGCGAGAGCATAGATTTCGCTCTCTGTAACAATTTTGAATGGTTCTATTGATAACTAGTGTACGAGTTACACGTTGCATTATTTATAGAGACCATTCCTATTTACAAATAGGAACTCATTAAAAGCATTATCGAAACCCAGCATCATATGATACAATTTGAAATGTTAGAAACGTTTTTTTTCTCAATCCCTAACGAATATAGACTAGCAGTCAAGAACAAAGGATGGTCAATTAAGCACTACTATTAACTGGTTTTAACGTTTGTCAACTTTTTACTAACGTTTATCAATGTTTTGTCTTTGTACCTTATAATTTTACTTTTTTCTCTACACGGGCAATTTTTAACATGCTTTGAAAGTTATCAATATCATTGTAAATATATGTATATTTTCTGTAAGTATTGTCAATTGGTATATATTAAAATATTTAGAGTCATTAATACCCCGAAGTTACACGATAGGTAGGACTTAGTGATAACCGAGTAATTTGAAATCATTTAAGTAGGTGTATGATTTCGCATATAAATATATAATAATAATTTTTAGTTAGGGCCGGGAAAAAAAGAAAATAATAATTGAAAGAAAAATTGCGTAGAAAAATTTTAGATAATACAAATACAAACTCGTAAGTCGAAATTATTTTGATGTAGAAGGTTTCATAAAATCTAAAAAAGTAGTCAGCCGACTGAAAGATTACTTTTTCTCTCATAAAATTTCCTCGCAATAAGTTAATAATTTCTTTATTCTTAATTTTGTTTAAAAACTACGCTCTTCATTGGTGTCTATAGTTTCTGAAATTCGCGTAACCCTTTTTCAATTAAACTGAGGCCTTCTTTCAAATTCCCAATACCGTCATTTTATCTTCTGATTGAACTGGTTCTAATGAGACTGAAGTTCTTCAATACCTTGTTCATGCATTTCTATGAGCTCTTTTGTCAGCTACTGATGGTTGGAATCTAACAATTCTTGAACGTCATATCTATCGACTCTTCTAAATTTATTTTCCTGGAAATATGGATAACTTCTTCAATCACTTTACCAATTTTGCCATTTTTTTTCTCAAACAAAAGACGAAACGGCGAGATTTGAAAATCCCGTAACTCCGGGTTCACGTAAGTCGATGTATTACTGTATTTTGAACTTAAACTGTAGTTAAATGAAGAAAAATCTTAAATTTTTACGTACGTGCAGGTGCAGAGAGACAGAGAGAATGCATCTTTGTATGGTGTGTTTTTCATTTATTTCTACAAACAATGTTACATGTGGTAGGATTAAAAAGTTTCCGGACTGAAGCTATAACGTAGAAATTTTTGCGGTACAGTGATTACGATACCATTTCTGTGTTAATGCTTTCTTCCCCTTTTCTACAAAAAAGTTTATCTCAAATCACGTGGTCGGGGGCTCACAACGGCGTCGTATTTTGTAGTCGGATTCATTTAGTAGTCGGCAATTAAAAGAAATTACGTTTGTTGAGCAGAAAATAAAAATCAAATTTTGGGTTCGATCGGGAAAAAGCGCTACGGAAACTTACGAAATATTGAAGCATATCTACATAATCGTGAACGCAAGACTTTTAGAAGCATCGACGTCTCAGAGAGGGCAGGGAAAGTGTCGAAGACGTCAAAAGCTCTGGATGTCAGAAGATTTTCCACGCCATTGAAAACATCGAAAAGTTTTCTGCGGCGATATGTAAGAACTGGCTTCAAACAATTGCAGAATCAGTTGGCATATCTCCGGCCACATGTCAACAGACACCGACTAAGGATCTTAACATGCATTGGATGCATCAACACATTGTTCCCCGCATGTTAAACGAAGACCAATCAGCAGATGAAGTTAAAAGTGCATCGCAGGCTGAATTAAATGACTAAAAATAGTTTTCAGAACTGTTTCGATGCCCTTTGCAAGCGATGGCAAAAGTTTGTTGTTGCTCAAGGGCCTTATTTCGAAGGAGGGTGTGTTTCAGCAGCTTAATTCGTAATATTTTTAAAGTTATGGACGCAGTCCGGGAACTAGAAATGGAAATGGTGGTGTCAGCTGGCGATCATTACTGTTTTTGACGCACTTGCAAGATGCTGGAAAATTTTTTTCCCCTTCTATTACCCTATACATATGTTTTTTTTTATTATTATTGTTATGTGATTGCGAATGTGTATTAGGAATTTGCCTTTATATATACATATGTATAATTTGTATTGCATAATTATTTATGTATATCATGATTTTACCTTTCATTTGTATGTATGTTGTGAATCTGTCTTTGATTTGTTTTAAGTGGTTATATATATGCTATTATGAATTTGGTTTTTGTGTGCTGTGTACTTCTATAAAAATGTAAAATAATTTATTTTTATCCAATAAAGGCTGAAGCAGGGGTGGTTATTTTCCGGGGAACTTGTTGGTTGCTCTAAACCCCTTTCGGGTGAGTTTGGTTCTCCTGGGTATTCTGCCAGTACCCCTCGTGTAGCTTTATAGAGCTACGTTATTATAACTCTCACACAGTCATTCACTCAACCTGAAGTTTATAATTCTGTGGCAGCATGCACTTCCTTATTGTATACAAAATTTCAATTATGTGTTTAAATATATGTTTCAATCTTTAGTAGTAAAATAATTCAAGACTCTTAAGTTATGTATATTAAAAATTTATGTATATATATATATATATATATATATATATATATATATATATATATATATATATATATACAGTGCTGGAGAATTGCTAAGGACGGATAACACTATCATCCATAGCAACCACAAAATGAAAGGAAGCAAAATGTGGAAAATTAGAATAAGTGCGAGATATTAGTAAGAAGAAGTATGAGTATGCAAATTTTTTTCCACGTCTGTTCATCACGTGATAGCGTTCATAAGAGCTTTAAAGGTTTTGACGCGTGTGGACAGTTGTTGTTTCAAGTCAAAGTTTTACAGGAAAGACTTAATAGACGAACTGAAAATTTTTGGCATGTCTTCCCGACATCACATAGATGATTTTATGCGTGGCTGAATAATTGGAAAGATCGAAGTAGGGCGAAAAAAAACAGATGTTGCTAGGGAGTTCGACATCGCTCACAGCGTTGTTTCACGGCAGTGGAAATCATTTAAAACTACTGAAATGTGTAGTAGACGGCACGGGGGAGGTCGTGTTAGAAGTAAGACGCCTGCAGAAGACAGATATATCGTCCTATCAGCAAAAAGGAACAGGCGCACCACAGCTCAGCAGGTGGCAAATCAGTTTCTTGCTGCCTCAGGAAAGCAGATCTCCCGAAAAACTGTTGTCATACATTTGAGGGGAGGAGGACTATACCCATGCAGACCTGTTGTGTGTGTCCCATTGATCAGACAGCACCGTACTGCCCGTTTGCAATGGTGTCGTGAGCATCACAATTGGACTGAACAGGACTGGGCATGCGTACTATTCTCAGATGAGAGTAGGTTCAGTCTGTCATCGGATTGTAGACGCCAACTGATCTGGCGCGAGAGTGGTACTGCTTATCGTCCAGAAAATATCCAGGAAAAGGACCGATATCCGTCATGCAGTATCATGGTGTGGGCCGGCATCATGATCAATGGCCGCACGCGCCTACATGTGGTTGCGAATGGGACTATGACGGGCCAACAATACAATAATGAAGTTCTACTTCCTCATGTTCGTCTTTTCCGTGGTGCTGTCGGTGATAAATTTGTTTTTGGACGACAACGCAACATGTCATCGAACACTCCCTGTTCAGAATTGTCTAGACAGTGAGGGTATTCAACGTCTCGTATGAACAGCGCATTCTCCAAATCTAAACCCCATTGAAAATGTGCGGGATGCTTTGGGGAGGCAAGTTGCTGGTCGAAACTATCCTCCGACAAACAAGAACACCCTCATCCGTGCACTCACAGAGGAATGGGATAAATTGCCTCAACAGCTGCTGGATAATGTTGTGCGAAGTATGGTACGACGTGTGGGATGTTGCATCACACTCCACGGTGGACATATCCCGTACTGATACCTTTCTTTAAGGTGCCTGCTGACTTTTAGATGTATTGTTCCATTTCTCCGTACGCAGATCAAATGAACATTTTTTTTTCTTTCTGATGTTTCACAGCTTTTGTACTTTTCAGAACAATAAATATTCTTTATTCTAATGTCTAAACAGTGTGGAAACTATATTTTATCCTATTAGGCCTCATGTCTGGCTTAATGTTATGCTACGTAGCAATTTGTGATCCGTCCTTAGCAATTGTCCAGCAGTGTATATATATATGTGTGTGTCTGTGTGTGTGTGTGTGTACCTGTGTGTGTAACTTCCTATTTATGTTAGTATTAAAACATCTCTAACATGTTGTTACAAAACCAGAAATAACCTTGTTTAAGTGATTATCCATAGCTTCGAAGATATCAATCAAAGATACAGTAACTTCTTGTCTAATATGTCACTGATAAAATTTCAATCCTTTTGACAGCCTTACTTTGTACCGCGGAAAATTTACGTTTATGTAAGTTTATCTAACTATATACCTACTAATATTTAATATCTAACAAATTAGTTTTATTTGTTGAAATATCACATGAACAAAATAAATTTCTCGATGGAAAAATATATAGACATGTACAATATTCATTATCAGCATGGAACAAATATATAATTATTTTATTTCCAAATCTTTGAAATACATAATGTTCTTATCTTCAAAACTTTCTTTTATTACTTTCACTTTCAAAATATTTTTTTTCGAACAGTGTGAATAGAAATGAAAAATAATTTAATTTCATAATTTTTACAGAAACATGAATATTAGTTTCACTCGAGAACCACTGAGTTGTTCTGTTTTCAACATGGTTACAGAAATTACGTGCGCAAATATTCTGATCGTAATAGCTTATGACATAATTTTGAATCACCGTAAAATATGGCGTATAACGTGCACCTATACATTCAAGCACATTTTTTTAATTTTTAGGTATTTTCGCCGTATAACGCGCGCACCCCATTTTTTTAAGAAGAAATCTGACATATTAGTATGCATTGCTCTTATGTTTTGAAGTCATTTATTTGAGGTATTATCCCAGACTTTAAAAAAATTAGTATACTTCTGGAATTACAACTCTTTTAGTTCATAAGACAAGTCATTTCTTTAAATAAACAATATTTCGATACACATAGAAGTAAAAAAAAATATGTTCATCTCTTTTGTTGTTTTTATGGCTATCGTTTTCATACCCGGCGTATAACGCACACCCTTAAGTTTCGATCTTATTTTTTACGCTAAAAGTGCGCGTTATACGCCGGATTTTACGGTACTTATTTTATGAATACAGTTTTTAATTGCCTTAAAAACAAACAATGAAATGCCATAGCAAAACTGGAAACAATAAACTATCGAACTGTTATTTACTCGAAACAGAATTATGCATTGCAATAGATTGCTATTGTATGTATATTTAAAGCGCTTATTAACTGTAGCTGTGATATGGAAGGATTATTAAGCAATTTCATTACAAATGATCAAGTCCCAAAATGATATATATGTATCATTGATTTAAATTATGTATTGACTCACACAGCACTATAATGAAATGAAACATAAAATTTTATTATTTTTTTAAACAAACAATAGGGCTTTGGTATCAACACTTTGAAATCAATTGTTTAATATATTAAAAATAGTTTTTTGAAATATTTTGCAAGATAAATTCTCCAACAATTAGTGAGGCATACATCTCTGTATTTTCATTCTTATATCCTATTAATTTTGAAGTGTAAACATTTTTATTAAATCGTATTAATCTACGTTGTAAGTGTTGCTTAATACAATGTGTAATGAATTAGCTATAAAAATATTACGTTATTAGATTATAAAACAAACACTTAATTCCAAATAAACTGCTTTTAAACTATATACTATGTGAAAGCTCAGACTTCCATATATCTCTTAAACTGTGGTCTGTGGACCCCTGGGGTCCCCAGGATCTTTCTAGGGGTCTGTGAATGTCATTAATTTAATGTTCCCTTTTTTACTGACTTTGAAAGGCCCCTTAGAAAAATTGAAAGATATATAACATCCTAGACTAGATCACTAAATTACCTTTAAAGGAAAAATTCTAAAAGAATGTCTATTGCGATCTAGAATATTAATTTTTTTACTGTTTTCAACTACATAGCCATTACTACAAATTAATATTCCAAGTGGAAAGCGTAGAATTGAAACTGCAGGTTTCAAATATTAACCTGATATACCAGATATACCAGAATTTGTAAAAGAAATGCACCACCATTCTTCTCATTAAAAATTGATTAATATAGTTAATTACATGGTTTTAAATATTTGAAATTAGTACTTTGTAATATATATATATATATATATATATATATATATATATATATATATATATAGTTACAATTCTCTACTATAGAGAGATTAATAATCAATAAGCATCAAAACTGAAAAAAATCGAAATTGTAAGATAAACCAAACATAAGATTTTAGAAACGATTTATTAGAAATTATAGAACTAATAGAATAATATATATATATATATATAAAGATGCTCCAATATTATAAAAAAATGTTTCCTTCACGTTACAGGGATATGGATCTGTAAAAATTCCTCCATCCGCTATCTGAAATTGTATTTTTGCGCTAGCAAGTGGGAGTCCTGAATGTATTATAAAAATTGCTCTGACAGGACAGTTTTTATATGTAAAATAATTTATATAAAAGTGGGGTTGAACATGTTTTTGTTATATATATATATATATATATATATATATATATATATATATATATATATATATATATATATATATATATATATATATATATATAATTAGATATATTAAATTTTATATCTTAAAATCTGGAATGTCATACACACAGAAATGAGAATATCATGAAACAAAGATTTAACAAAATGCATGCTTAGAAATTTGAAGGAAAGTATGTCTGGCAAAATTATTTGAATTCTTTTAATTGAGAATTGTAATTGATTTATTTAAAAGTAAAGAGGCATTTAAATTTTTATCTCTTTGATCTAATTTCCACATCTCACCATGGTGAGGAGCCTTTGAGAGAGAATCAATTTTATTTTTAAAAAAATATTCCTATTTATATTAATTTTTAAAAAAAATTTTTGCGAGCAGGCTTGGATCAGGACTTAAATATCGCTTGATTTTTGTTGTCACGTAATGCTTCACTTTTAAGAAATTCTGCTCTATTTCATTTTTAATTTATTGTACTGTAACGTCACTGTAAACTCGTGAGTTCTTTTCCGACCGTGTTCGAATTGTGACAAGAAAATAATTGCATACAGGATTTGGTCCCACTGTTTTATTCCACACTTTCGATGGGACATTTCTTAAAATAAAGAATATATTGCGATGTTACAGGATTACGATACATCGTTCAGCCGTGTCTACTTTTCACGACCCCGGCTTTTTTCTTCGCCCTCTCCTCTCTCGTTCCGAGCTTTTTCCCTCTGTCGTTGCCAGATCCTCCTTTTTCTATCTCGTCTCTCGTTCGACCTGTTGCCAGGCAGCTGTTCCTTACACGCCCCACCTAAGAGTAAAATTTGCCCCTTGTGGCTGATTTTACCATATCAGACACCAGGAACAGAAAATTCACAAACCGTGAAACAGAAAATCTCCACAACCAGAACACACAATAATTGCAACAGTCAAAAGTCTTGAGGATTGTTCTAGTCAAAGTTCCTTAAAACAAACACATGAAATAATATTAATAGTTCACCCAATTGAAATAAGTGACTATGTTCCCAGAAAGATCTAGACTGTAATGGGATTGCAAACAGATACATGGAAAACACATTATACAAAAAAAACACTAAATATATACAATACAGTCCTTATCTTAATCTAGACAATGCATCTGCACTCCTATGTTGTATACCTGGCCTGTGAGTAATGGGGTGATTCCATCTCTGTAACGCCAGTGCCCAACGGGTTAGCTTGGGACTTTTTGGAGTGGTTTGATTTAGGTACTTAAGGGGATTATGATCAGAAATGATCTCCACCTTGGCACCATAAATCCATTTGTCGAATTTATTCAACCCGTATAACACTGCCCAGGCCTCTTTCTCGATGCTTGCCCAGTTCTTTTGCGTAGCATTGAATTTTTGACTAGCAAAAGCTATTGGCCTGTAAATTCCTTCGGTATTTTGCTGTATCAGACAGCAACCAACCCCATAATCTGATGCATCACAATGCCCCTGGAAAGGTAAATTGGCATCAGGGGTAGCAAGACTAGTTACTACACAAGGTAATTCTTTTAGCTTAACAAAAGCTTCACAGGCTACCTTCGCACTGAGACTAGTCAATGGCACCGCCTCGCCCCACCTAGTGTGCTGATCAACCAGACATAAAATATATTTATGTCCCTTGGAGCTTGGCGGATCAATTGGACCTATCAGATCCATATTCACCACCTGAAATGGCAATTCAGGCCTTGCCACAGGTGTAATGGGTGGTCGGTCTTTAATCCTAACCGATAGAGTGAGCTGACATTCTTTACATGACTCACAAATTTCTTCACATCGGCCCTCAGACCCTCCCAAAAGAAAAAATACTTGATGCGTTCAATCGTCTTCTTGGGCCCCATGTGACTACTGAACACTGAAGTATGCGCTAGTTTCAACACCTCAGTTCTTCTGCACTTCGGAATTACCAGCTGCCCAATACTCTCCCCGAGTATTTATCCCTACGAAATAGATATCCATCTACTTCATAGTAGTTTCCTTTGCCTTCCTTAGCATACTTCCAAACCAATGCTAACTCGGCACAACACTCCTGTTCGGAACGAAAACTATCAACCACCATGATTCCTTTATCCATCTCAGCGGTCACCTCCTCATCCTTAGTACCCAATGTTCCCACTTCATTCCGACATGAAGTAATATTCCTTTGAGAATCCTCAATGTGCTCCTGTGCTTTCTCTGGCAGAATACCCGACGAAACCTCGGTTTCATCTACATTTCCTGAGTCAACCCTCAGGTCCTGAGAGCTTTGAGCCAGTGAATTCTCTTCACTCTGGGCTCCTCCCAACATATCCAAAACCTCTGGTGGAAGCAACACGTCTTCTACCAAAACTTCTGCCAAAGCACATAACACTTGCTGGTGCACCACCTTAACCTGGCCACCGGTAGCAAGACCAATTGGAACATATACTAAAGGACATTTAACCGCTGGACCGAAAATACCTTTCAAATAAATCGTGGAAGCTCCTTCAACCGAGATTCCAGGAACTAAGTCTTTCTTGATAACAGTAATTTCCGTACCAGAATCCAATAAAGCATGAACTAATTTCCCATCTACACTAATAGATGTTTTCACTAATTTACTTAATTTGTCTTCAATGGCCCGTCTAGGAATGACTTTACCTAGCACATCAACTCTAGCAGCTACCGTCCCATCTATTGACACCTTATTCTCATTAAGTCTTTTATTATCTACCTCTTTGTTTTTCGGACAATCCCGCTTAAAATGTTTATCTGATCCGCAGGTGAAACAAGCGAATTTTAATTTCAGTTACTTGACCCTTATCAAAGTTTTCCTAGAAGAAAAATTATCTAACTTTTCTCCCCAAATGGCTGTTTACCCCAACTACCATTAAAACTTCTCTTTTCACTATCATTCCATTTAGCTCTCTCAGATTCATCGTAGGATTTCCCTTTGGAAGCATAAAATATATCACATTGTTTGCCCAAGTCCCTGGGTTTGTACCATTCTTCCCCTTGGAGCACACCAATATGGGTCGCCAAGAATCCAACATTTCAAACATTTTATCTGCTACGATCAGTTGATTAACTGACTCAAAATCATTCGCACCTCTTAACTTACAGTAGTATAACCACATCGATGTTAAACGGGTCGCGAACTGAGAGAAAGTTTCGTCAGAGTTACGTTTGGCCTTTCTAAAATTTTCTAAACATATTTTTGGTGATGGTTCATACTCCTTGAGTACAACCTGTTTTAAAGATTCGTAATCTTTTAATTCTTCTTCGCCTAGGTTAACTAATAAGTTTGACACTTTGTCTCCTAACATGCATAACAAAACCTTCGGTTTTAACTCGTCGCTAACCATTTCACTAGCGAAAGCCTTTTCAAGACTAGAAAAGAAATATTCCCACCCGTCTGATTTATTGGGTACCTTTACAGTTAAGAGCCTAACCATTTTAACTATTTCATCTAAAGATTTTACACGTGAGGTTTGACCATTATTTTGATTAGCACTCTGATTAGCGATCATAGATAATTCCATTTCCAAGCGTAATTTTTGAATTGATATTTGTTCTTGTTGTTCTAGTTTTTGCCGCTGTTCTGTCTCTAACCTTTCGGCTGTAATAACTTCCAATAACTCTTTTGCCTCTTCCTCCTTGTAATATTTACTAGAGATTATTAAATTCCTTAAAACAATTTTAGACATAGACGGATCAGGTGACTCATCTAAGTCCCGCGCTAATTGAATTAAGTCAATTTTCTTACTTCTAATGAGAAATGCCATTTTTAATCAAGCTAAACCTAATGCCAAATTACCTTCTGACAAATTTAACTACAAACACTTAAATGACCTAGTACTATATATTTAACAAGCAAGAAAAATTCTACTCGTTTTCTAAGAGTACTCAAATTCCAGAAACACAATATGAAATATGTTTACAATAAAACTTATATGAGACACAGTTATTTGTTACTAATCAGAACGCAGAACCTTTTTCAAAATAAAAAAAAAACACAATTAAAACAACATACTTTAGCTACATTACCATAGAATTATTTCTCAAATCATAAATCTACTCTTAGTTTTTTTTTTTTAATTAAAAGAAGAATCTTATGCAGGAAACAAAAAACCAATATATATATACATCATAAATTACGAGTAAAGGAAATAACATCAGATTGCATTAAACTATCAACTAACTGACAAATTGCAACACTTTTGCTTAAAATGAAAAACTATCATATAATATTCAAAAAAAAAAAAAAACATGCCATATATTCTGAGTCAGAAATAACCTACAAAATCTCTTATTTACAACATTTTAACAGGAAGTCCGTCTACTTGAAATACATATACACATTTTTTTAATGGATATTTTTCACCCACTCAAACATACATTTTTCGCAACCATTATTTCAAGATAAATTAATATAATTCTTTTTTTTTTAATTCTGCAAACTGAATTGTTATGCAAAACACTTTCTATACCCAGATTTTAATTTTTGAGACAACTTCCAAACAGTAAAGAATGATGATAAAAAAAGAAATTATAGTTTAACACTAGAACTCTAAATACCATATTTTACAACATTTAAAATGATACCCTATCATTTCCAGGTAAAAATAAGTACACAATTTTCTTATTTCATCTACACAATAATCCAACAACATAGAATATTGCAATAAACCAATGAAATTTTCTTTTTTCAGATATATCTGCTTTTTCTATTTTATTTTTAAAAAAAAACAAATTAAATATGAATGCATCCCATTACTCTTTTAAATATTCACACAATATTTTAACTTAGGGGAACAATAGCCACTTACCTCGACATGAAAGCTGTTTCTGTACTTGAACACTTTTCAGATCACGACTCCATTCATCAGAAACTGAAGAAAAATACGGCATCTGTTTATTCCATAGCCCAACTCGGCAGGTGATAGCAAATTTCTGTATGAAGATCATGATTTTCACTTGAAACTGCTGCAAGAGAATTCCCGGGATCCACGTGGTCATCAACTTGAAAATACACGGCAGGATTCCATTTTCTTCTTAAAAATTTTCTTTCAAACTGTGAATGTCCACTAGCCCTTGTTCACAACTTTGTAGTACGAACACCGATCAATTTGAAATATTTTAATCCTTTACCTTTTGCTCCATTGCACCGCACTTCTGACACCAGTGTAAACTCGTGAGTTCTTTTCCGACCGTGATCGAATTGTGACAAGAAAATAATTGCAGACAGGATTTGGTCCCACTGTTTTATTCCACACTTTCGATGGGACATTTCTTAAAATAAAGAATATATTGCGATGTTACAGGATTACGATACATCGTTCAGCCGTGTCTACTTTTCACGACCCCGGCTTTTTTCTTCGCCCTCTCCTCTCTCGTTCCGAGCTTTTTTCCTCTGTCGTTGCCAGATCCTCCTTTTTCTATCTCGTCTCTCGTTCGACCTGTTGCCAGGTGCAGGCAGCTGTTCTTTACAGTCACTTCTCGAAAACAACAACATCTGGTCGGTTTCTTTGTAGACCGACACCCACACGTGCATTGCAGGTGCAGGGCAACCCCTGTTTGACCCTCCGAGGAATCTAGCGACCCGACCGGAAGATGAGGAGAGAGATGCTTTGAACTTGCACGAGAGCGGTGGCGAACGAATCCTCCTCTCACAAAATAGTGGACTCTAACAATCTATAATTAATTTTAATAACTTTAATATGTATCATTTTGTAAATAATTTTCAATAGTTGTGACGTAAATAAATTCCATATTTTAATTAACCAAGAATATCACCGTTATTTTTTCAAACGTTACAGCTTAGAGTTTTGGTGGCAGCGCTTTGGGATAAAAAGTTAGCATTCAGGACCCGTGAGAGGAGGAAAATTTTGGATTTTTACGGACGGACCGCAACGCAGGGAGAAAAAGAGATTTTCGGAAGCCGTGCTGCGATTCAATTCAGCTTCGGAGAAAAAGAGCGTCCTGCTCAAAGATCAAACTGATCTATAGTGTTAACGGCTAGATAGTCCGAAGGAAAAGTGATTATCGGAAGCCGTGCTGCAATTGAATTCAGCTTCGGAGAAAGAGAGCGTCCTGCTCATAGAAGATCAAACTGATCTATAGTGTTAACGGCGAGAGTGTCCGAAGGAAAAGCGATTTTCGGAAGCCGTACCACGAGTGAATTCAAGGCTGGTCAAACTGATCACACTTATTGTTAAGAGTTCAAAACCACTAGTGCACATAATTTGCTTCTGACAGCAAGCTGAGTACTTCAAATGGGTGAGTACTGTTATATTTTTGAGTTGCAAACTGCATATTGTATTAGGAATTTTGGTTAAAGTGTTCTTTAGAAATTTTGAAATACTTAGTGTTTTTTTTTTTTTTTCTTGCATGGGAACAGTGTTATTTTGTTTCTAGAGAATTGTAATTGTATTTCAAGCATTGTGTGCAATTTTAGCTTAAGATTTATTGTGTTTTAAGTCTCTTGAATGATTTTGATTATTTTTAGTGTTAAGTTTTTCTTTGTGTATGCATGGGACCAGTGTTATTGTATTAATAGAGAATAGTAACAATAGTGCAAAATTTAGCGTGATATTTATTTGATATTGTTTAAAAAATGGCTTTCCTTGGTAAAGGGAAAAAGCAAGACATGTTGCAACTTGCTGAGGAATTAGGAATAAATGCCACTTTAAATATGACTGTCCCTAGCATAAAAATTGCAATCACTAACAGTGAAGGTTATGAAGAGGAATTTGTTAAAAATCTGTATGAGACTATCATTGCAAACGGAAAAAGATTGGAAGAGTTAGAAAGGGCTGAAAAAATAAGATTGGAGGAGTAAGTAAAGGAGCAGGCATTAAAAGAGAAAGAATTACAGCTGAAATTTGATTTAGAAAGGTTTAAAATAGAATCAGGATTTAGGGTAAACGATGAATCAAACGATTCTACAAATGCATGCTCTGTAACCTCTAATTTAAACTTAAAAAATTGATCCCAGATTTCGATCCTAAGCAGTCAGATATTAGTTTATATCCAGTGATCTTTGAACGCCAGGCTAAAAGGGCGTCAATAGAAAAGAAAGAGTGGGTGGGGCAGTTATTGGGTTTGTTACCCCTAGAGATCGTGCAATTTATTGCTCGCGAACCGGAGGAACAAGCCGAAAATTACGATTATGTAAAGAAATTATTACTTAAAAGATTCAAGTTAAGTCCGGAGGTCTTTCGGCAAAAATTTGTCCAACACCAGAAAAAATCCGATAGCACCTGGAAGGATTTCACTTTTGAAATTACAATTATCTAGATGAGTGGCTGATTGGCTTAGAAATAAATACCTTTCAAGATCTTAAAGATCTAATGGTGGTAGATCAATTAAAAAAACGCGCCAATGCTAGTATGAAAGATCATTTTTTAGATAATTGGGCAAACCTTAAATCAGCTACTCAAATAGCAGAACTTTTTGATAATTATGAGGACGTCCGAAAGGTAAATTCGAAACCCATGGATAGGTGGGGCAGAAATAATAAAATTTTGACATACTCAGGAGTCAAGGAAAAAGAAAATAGATTTGGGAAAACTTCCCCTAGATTAGGAGCTTCTGTTCCGGAGAGTACTAGAGAGAGAACTTTTGAAAAACGCGTGATACAAAGATGTTATCAATGCAATATGCCTGGACATATAAAAGCCGTTTGCCCTAAACTAATAAAAAACAAAACGACGGAAACTCTCAATAATATTGAAGGAAATGAAAACCCGGATTTTCTTAATTCATATACAACAAAGGGCTCTGTGAATGGTCACGAGATAGACATTCTTAGAGATACGGGAGCGACAATAGATTTAGTATGTGCAAAATACATAAATCCTTCTTCTTTCTCTGGTGAAAATGTTTGGGTAAAACAACCGTTAAGCCCAGAATTAGTTTGTTTACCTTTGGCGGTCGTGGAAATTTTGGGAAATTTTGGAACGGTGCAAACTAAGGCAGCGGTTTGTGGAAATCACTTAAATCAACACGGTCGATATTTGCTTGGAAATAAAACGGCCGAGCTAATAAAAGGAAATTTAGGCTATAATTTCCTGCCAGTCGAAATATTGAATGCTGTCCAAACAAGGTCTCAAGTCAAAGCGGCTAGAGAAGAAAGGGGAATAGATAGTGGTGATGCTAAAAAAGGGGAAGATGAGGTTATAATTGTTTCTTCGGATGCAGAGGACGAAATTTTTTAATACCTGCACTCCAGGAATATGTTCCGGAATTAGCGCTGCTAAGGGTTACGCGAGAAAATTTAATCAATGCTCAAAAAAATAGCGAGGAGATTAAACCCTTATACGAACAGGCAGCCAGTCAAGTGCAGGTTACCAATCAGGTTTATTCGCTAGAGAAGGAATTATTGGTCAAAAATCGTGAAGATAAGTTAGGTAACGTGGTGAAGTTAATCGTAGTGCCAGAAGGGTTGCGCTACTCCATTAAATCATTGTGTCATGAGGGAACATCTGCACACCTGGGAATTACGAAATCCAAAGACAAATTAAACCGATATTTTTACTGGCCGAATTGCTATAGAGATATGGAACAGTTTGTAAAAACTTGCGATCAGTGTCAGAGGGCTGGGAAGCCCAATGATAAAAGAAAGCTCCACTAAAATTGGTCCCTGTTATTCAGGAGGTTTTTACTAAGCTAAATATTGATGCATGTGGCCTCTCCCGATCACATCTAAAGGGAATCGATATCTTATCACGGCCATTTGCATGTCATCAAAATTCCCTGAAGCTATTCCGGTGTCTGATATTAGTTCCGTTAGTGTCACAGATGCGCTGTTAAACATCTTTAGTCGGATGGGGTTTCCCCGTGAAATACAATGTGACCAGGGTACTTCTTTACTAGTGCTCTGACTACCGAGTTTTTTGAAAGATTCGGAATACTTGTCAGGCATAGTTCTGTGTATCATCCACAGAGTAACCCTGTTGAGCGATTTCATCGAACGTTGAAACGACTCTTACGAGTCTTATGTTTAAATGCAGGCTCCGAATGGGACAAACATCTTCCGTCAATTCTTTTAGCGTTACGAACTGTATCTCACGAAAGTACAGGGTATACACCGTCAGAGTTGGTGTATGGGAAAAATTTGCGAACCCCAGAGACGTTAGTAATGGAACATTGGATGGAACCGGAAGAAGAGGGTGATCTCGTCACTGAATATATGTTTAAGTTAATAAATAGATTAAAAAGATGTCAAGTAGCTATAAATAAAATGGAGGAAATGCAAGTTAAGCGGAAAACTTGGTATGATAAAAACGCAGTAAAACGTGAATTTAAGGATGGACATTTTTAGTCCTAGTGTTAGCTACATCCAGAGCAAATAAATTAGCAGTGCAGTGGATAGGTCCCGGGACAATTTTAAATAAAATTTCGGAAACGAACTATTTAGTCGAAATCCCCGGCAGACGCGAAACATCTCAAATCTATCATATAAATATGCTAAAACCATATTACAAAAGGCCAGAACACGTTAACGTAATTATTAATGATGAAACAAAAAACTCTCTCGCAGACCAGGAGTTAGAAATCCCATACTTAGAAAACAATTCTCTCATTTATGATTTCGAGGACGTAATCCTGGCTAGCGAGTTGAACAAACACCTTCACGACAAACAAATGGATCGACTGCGCGAATTATTAAATAAATACTCTAAATGTTTTTCAAACAATCCCGGTTTAACTAATCTGGTTGAACACGAAATCCAGTTAGTTAGCGATCAACCAGTCTGGACGAAGCCCTATCGAATGTCGCACCGACAAAATGAAATCTTAAAAAACGAAATTAACCGAATGTTAAAATTAGGAATCATTGAGGTAGGAGAATCGGATTACATGTCCCCTATGATTTTATTTGAGGTAGCTGGGAAAGAACCTCGTCCATGTATAGATTACAGGAAATTAAACGGGATCATTAGAACGGAATATTTTCCTCTTCCGAATATCAAAGAACGCGTAGAAAAAGTATCGGCGGCTAAATTTATTACCGTCTTTGACTTATCTAAGGGGATATTGGCAAAATACCTTTGAGTAAAACAGCACAGCGATACGCAGCCTTCTGTACTAGCTTTGGTACATACCGACTCCTAAGGATGAGTTTCGGATTAAAGAATGCTCCATATTTCTTTAGTAAACTCATGCCTGAATTACTTAACGGACTAGAGGATTTCGTTGTCCCGTATCTAGACGATATCGCAATTTTCTCAGATACTTGGGAGTCGCACATTAAACATATGGAAACGGTTCTGCAGAGAATAAAGAGAGCTAAGTTAACGATAAAACCTTCAAAGTGTAAGTTTGCGCTACAAAATGTCAAATTTTTGGGTCACATTGTGGGTCAGGGTTTTCGCACCCCTTCCGAGATCAAAGTTCAGGCTGTTCTAGAGTTCCCTACCCCTCACACGAAAACCCAAATACGTGCTTTCTTAGGTATAGCGGGTTATTACCAAAAATATATAAATCTGTTCTCGGTAATCGCTGCTCCGTTGACGGATGCGTTGAAGGGAAGAGCAAAGAAGGGAGAAATTAAGTGGACGACCGAGTGTGAAAACGCATTTCGAGAACTAAAAGGGAAACTAACTGATAAGCCCGTCTTGTACGCGCCAAATTTTGAACGAGAATTCATTGTTCAAACGGACGCTTCGTACGCAGGTAAGGGAGCAGTTTTAACCCAATTAACTGAACAAGGTGAGGAGCATCCAATCCTTTACCTGAGTAAGAAATTTTCAGAGGTAGAGAAGCGTTATTGTACGACGGAGAAGGAATGTGCTAGTATTGTTTTCGCAATTAAAAGGTTACATTGTTACTTAGATGGAAATTCATTTTTATTTATGACCGATCACAACCCGTTGGTGTGGTTGAATAGAAATGTTAGTTCTAACCCTAGATTGATGCGATGGGCTTTGGCTTTGCAACCATATAATTTTAGAATTGTACATCGGTCGGGTAAAAGTCACAAAAATGCAGATAGTCTCAGCAGATCGGTGATAGATAATTAGGAATTGTTAACAATGTTCTCTTGCTCATGAATAATAATTGTTGCTTATGTTTTTAGTTAAAGGTTAATAATTGTATTAAATTTTATTTATTTACTAGTACTGTATATCATATCGAATGGAGATGCGTGTCAAAAGATAAAGCCATGAAAATGTATTAACATGCTTAATTTTGTGTATAGGGTTTTAAAATATACATGAGTATTTAGTCTACGCAAAGAGGCATATTGTGAAAAATTTTGTGTGTGTAAGGTTGTACACTTCGCATATCATATCAACATGTCGTTAGTATAATTTTATTTAAGTATTGTGGCGAAGAATATTTTATGTGCAAGGTCTTACACTAGCATTTGATATAACATGTTGTTAGTATAATTGATACTAGACATTGTGATAGGAGTGTTTGTATTTTTATTTAATGTATAGTGTGTTTTCTTACATTGCTTACATTGCTATTTCGTAATATGGATTTGTGTAAGTTCCCTAGCAAGAACACTCACTCACTAGAAATAAGTAATTCCAAATTTAGTTCAGCGTTTCTTTAGTCATTAAAATTGCAGCTCAGAAATATAGTGGTGCTTGATGAAGGGATGTGTCGGTAATCTGTCAGTTGTCTCATCGTCATCCCATTAAACTTTTCTCAACGGAAAAGTTCTATAAGAGAGGGCGAGAGCTGTAACGTCACTTCTCGAAAACAACAACATCTGGTCGGTTTCTTTGTAGACCGACACCCACACGTGCATTGCAGGTGCAGGGCAACCCCTGTTTGACCCTCCGAGGAATCTAGCGACCCGACCGGAAGATGAGGAGAGAGATGCTTTGAACTTGCACGAGAGCGGTGGCGAACGAATCCTCCTCTCACAAAATAGTGGACTCTAACAATCTATAATTAATTTTAATAACTTTAATATGTATCATTTTGTAAATAATTTTCAATAGTTGTGACGTAAATAAATTCCATATTTTAATTAGCCAAGAATATCACCGTTATTTTTTTCAAACGTTACAGTACTTTTCCAAATCTTTAAAATTAAAATTAAAAATATTTTTGTCATTTTAATTTTTTTTGCAAAAAGTTAAAGATAGTAAAGGAATCATTGTGTAAAAGTTAAGTTTTTTATTTAATTAACAGTAAAAATTAACATTCGCTCACAATTAAATAACGTAGCTGTTTAATTTAATACATATTAATTTTTTTTAAATTTTAATATTTTTTTCTTTTTTTTTCAGATAACATTTCATGAATTTAAAACAGATAGAAGAATCAAAGTACTTGAAAATATGCAGCATGGGAAAAAAAAGAAATGACAACATTTTAAAAATATACAGGAAATTGTAAAAAATATATATAAATAAAACGTACAGTGTGCAATGCTTTACAATAAAAATTTATTTAAAATGCATTACAAAATGTAACAAATTGTATCTAAAGATATAATACAAACCTTAATTCCGTTTGATTTAAAGTTAGGAATACAGCAATTAATAGACAGTTTATCCAGAAATCCTTTTTTTTTTCAGACAATTAGTGAAAGTTTTTCTCTCGCAGATATGTCCAAGATATGAATAATTTTCTATAGTTCAAACACGATAGTGGATAGTTTTATGGATGAGTCAAGTATGAAAAACTACCTTTTTCTATATTTACAAAAAAAAAGGTGCTGTAAGTTGATAAAAAAAACCTCTTGTTCCTCTAGGGAAGTTTTGTAAATCATCATTGTAAAAGCTGTAGCAATATAATCCCTTTTAAATAGATTTATAACATATTTTTTTCTACAGTGGTTGTGAACAATTTATTCCTAATTTCTGACAAAATAGTAAGAAATACTCATCTCTTTTTCTTACAAAACCTTTATAAGTATCTATTTGATCTTTATATTCTCAAGCGATTTGGTATTCCCAGCGGTTTTTATTGTGGAATTGAATAAGGAAAGAAAAAAATTCGCTACGCTGTTTTCTAATTTTCTTTTCTAAAGTTCGTATATTTTAAGGCAGCTGTTCCTAAACTTTCAATCATCATAGCCATCTTTATGTATCGCCTTGACATCGTAGATGCCCTTGATTTTGAACATTCTTCCCTAAATCCCAGTACATAGTTGAGCGGTTTGATAATCTTTAATAAAACTTCGACTGCCTCTGTTATTTATACATACTCAAAAGCCTCCCGTTGGTGTGGTGTGGACGTTAGGAGAGGAATGTACCACTTCACATGTTAACCTCGTCACTTGACAACGATATAAAATTGCGAGATCCGTCACCATTAGTCCACGTACAGCTTTAATATAACTTTCTCCCACTCATTAACTTTAAAGCTTTTTAACACTTCTTTTTTCCTTTAAAATTTATTAAATATGGGCAAATAAAAGGGGTTTGTGTTTGATAGAAAGTAAAATTCTTGTTATCCTTTTCACTAGTTTCAATTCAGTAGTATCCATTGCCAGACGAGAATAGTTTGTGTTATTGATGCAATCATTGAAAGTATACCTCACGAAAAGCATTCATTATTTATGAGCTTGTCTGTGAGTCTTGCTTCTTATTTTTGTGAAGGTATTTTTTCAGGAGTCGTGGAAAAGTAATTTTCGGATATCTATTCTCCTCGGAAATACGAAAGTTTTCCTGGAAGATCTTTACAAGTAAATAAAAAATAAATAAGAATGTATATTTTTCCTTACAAAAGAAATATTTTCTACCTTAATATCTATAGACAATACGCTATTTATCTGTAAGGTTGTGCATTGTTTTGAACATAAAGGAGTATAGACGAAGGGAAAGGGAAAAAAATATCTCCAGAAAAATCAACCAATGATTAAGAGACCACCAGAGACCATCCAGCAAATTTTTTGCATTCTGTGTAATAACTAACTCGAAAAATATAATACTTTATGTTCTATGTGTGTGTAATCAAAAACGGAGGAATGAGGCATTCTGCAAAATATGGAATAAAAAGCTTGAGGCAGTGCTTCTCAAACTTTCATAGTTGCGACCCAATATCCAATCGTAATTTTCATCGCGCCCCTCCCCCTTCTATACACTAACAATATATTGAATTTAATAATACTATATTTAAACGCTAAAAATATACTGTCCGACTTTAATCACTAAAGTGACACCTGCTTATATAAACGTCTCACTCAGCCAAAGCGTTAATTTCCCCGGACGTATATATACGTCTTTCTGAAGTATGACTTTTTCTGTGAACTGCTATTCACAAAATTATTCCGAAGGCTTTAAAATGCTATAAAAGGAGCTTGGCTGTGTTTGCGAAGGATTTACTGGTTTCTGATGATTGGCTAATTATTTCCTTTTTTCCCCCCCTTAATACATCACGTACGGACGCCTACGTCGAAAATGGTGGCAATGGGGAGCAAATCGCGTAACTTTTAATCCGCAATTAAGGGATTAATCATAAACTGTAAAAATTATGCAACATAAGCATTAATTTTTTTATATATAATTTTATATAGGCAAGCCCACTGGTTCACTGGTAATTATTAAACTTGCTCTACACTTAGTTTTGTTAAATTAATTATAAAATACATTGTGCAGTGCTGATACATTTATAAGTGTATTATACCAGTGTAAACGTGTAATAGTTTTTATTATATCAGAATGTATTTTGTTTGTTTACTTTCAGTAAATTAATATTTTTTTAAAATTATCTTTTGTTTTTGACTTTTTAATATGCTCGCCCCCCCCTCGTGGAGTTATCACGCCCCCTAGGGGGCGTGTACCACACTTTGAGAAACGCTGGCTTGAGGATCAAGGTTTATTGCATTAGGTGTAACAACGATCTTGAGTCCATGTGCGAGATGCAACTCTGTATAGTACCTTTTTGCGGAAAGTTCCATAATTTTCCTTTTAATAAAAGAGACGGTTTATATATAATTTATAAGGAATAGTTTATTTTGAGAAAGTGACAAATAAATTCTAGCTTTTAATGGTATGAGTATCAACGTACAACATTTTATTCAACACAGAAAGCTCGCACTTGAATACAAAATTTATCAAAATTCCATGAAATTATTTGGTTGTGTATAGATTTAGAGAAAAAAACGATAGGTCTAATCCAAATATATTCTATTTATTTTTAAGAGAACTCTCTATATAAATTAATTACATTTTTCATAAAATGTTCTAAATTTAGTTTTTTGATTTAATAATACTCTGTCGTTTTATTTTTTAGCTTTATTGTGATTAGTTTTCTGCATTCATATCTTCAAATTTTCTAAGAAAAATACAAATATGTACTATTAGAGTAATTCAATAAATATATGAATAGATTTTTATACCTCTGTGTGTGTATAGCGAAGTTAATAAGCAAATATAAAAAGTGCACTACAGTTTTCATAAATATTAAAAAAGGAGTTTATTCCTTAAAAAAAATGAGTATTGTTGAGTAAAATTTGTTAACATAAAGTTTTACTTTTCTGTTTATTTGGAAAAACATCTTTCATTTGACTACAAGTTCTTTTTTAATTCTACAAATATCAATATTATTAAACTGAAACTATCGTGTATCATTGAAATATTTCT
Source organism: Trichonephila clavipes (assembly GCA_019973935.1). Classification (NCBI taxonomy): domain Eukaryota; kingdom Metazoa; phylum Arthropoda; class Arachnida; order Araneae; family Nephilidae; genus Trichonephila; species Trichonephila clavipes. Next base: position 279,325 of record BMAU01010297.1, on the reverse strand, counting down.
GATATAAATAAAAAGACTCCCGATTTTCTTGCCAATATTTAATAGAAAAAAATGTTTCGAAAACGTTAAACTAAAAACTTCAAATAAATCTAAAACAAAACATGATAGTAATATTAAGTAACACAATTCCTGAAATAAATTGAGCCTAAATTTTAATTATGTGCCACGGTTTTACTAATATTTTGTTTCTACTTAAATTTAAAATGTGTGTATCTGATAAATGAGATTTCTCAAAGAGAATTATCCTCATTAGAAAGAGAAACATAAAAATAATAGTCTGCGGTATAACATAAATTTAATTTTAAGCCATTACAGTAAAACATTTTCTACAATGGTTTTGGATAGACGCCAGATAAGTATAATTTGAATTTCGGAAGCAAAATGTTCTACGTGCCACAAATCCTTTTTTCTTAATTAAAATGAATGCAAATTAGAGAAACTTGTTATTGCTGCTGAAATAAACTTGTAATGTGATTGTTTATCCGAATGAAGTCTATTTTGAAAACAGTGAAAATTTATTACTATTCTCTTAGCTTATTTTAAAAACTTATTTGAAAACTTGAGAAAATGGGAATAATTTTTGTAAAAGATTGATTTTACATAGTGAACTTTAAACATTAAGTTTTTGAGGAATGATTTAATGAGAGCTTGAATTAATTTACGCTTTTCATTAGATATAAGCAATTATTTTCTGTAGATTTTACTCTCTTTTGCATAACAACCTACCTTTACTTTTGCACAATTGATATATTCATATTAAACTGTTAATTAAGATTATTATTTTTTGTTATTCAATGCTTCATTAATCTGTTGCAATAAACATTACCTTGTGTTGTTAGTGTTAACTTCTATTGTACATAAGTTTAGTTATAAAATTATTCCAAATAATTTTTTCCCAGGAAATATAATGTAGATTTATGACGTGATTTCAGTTTTTCTATACTTCGAACAATTACTTCAAATCTTAGTATCAATATTAAAAAGATGGGAAAACCTTTCCAAAAGGGAGAGTTATCTTAACTTCGCCCCTCAAAGCGACAGGAGGGCTAATAGTGACGGACCTCGTAATTTTGAAATATGTTCAAGAGACCAGGAGAACACGTGTCAAAAGAGTGGGCTGGTACCATCATCTCTTAACTACCACACCACAGAAACACCTTTCCAGCAGAAGGCGGAGAGGAAAGGCAAAAAAAATTAGTTAGGTCAGTATAATTTTTTTTATAAAATGCAAGAAAAATTGGATATTTTATTAATACCTTATAGCTCAATTTATATATAAGACTGCAATTTTCTCCTTGCACACTTCCTGATATTTTTTTTTAACTTAAAGTAAACTTTTTAACTTTTAAGTATAAGTAAATAGAGGTAAATTTTTATAGCTCTTAGTACATTTAACACTACTGGTTTAACTTTTTTGTACATGTAAAACTTTTTAATTAATTAATATAAAACTCATTACAACTACATTTTGCATATGTAAAAAGTATTCAATATTCAATAAAAATTCTCTCATGTGGAAATAATAAGGCAGCTATTAAATGTATTTTTTTAAATATTGTTATTGAAAATTCACGTACTATTGTTGTACAACCTGCAACGGCCCAGATAAAAGCTTTAAATAATTCATAATTTGCCCAGTAACATATCATTGACAGTACAATCAGAAGTTTTGAAATTTTGTATTTCATCGTCAGTAAAATTAGGGGTTTAACCTCAAGTAAAATACATATTCTTTTTCATCGAATTTCCCTGCTAAAATAAATAATTAATTAACACACATCTATCTGTGAGAGGAAATCCGACTCAGTTAGACTTGCGTAACCAAATCGTTATATAAAATCCTTTAATCCCCTCTATCTGCTTTAGGGTTAAGGCCACGAAAAAAAGAATGCCTCGAAGTAAAGTTTAGAGAGGCGTAAATTTGGCTGTTTCTGATGGCGGAATGCAGCCAAGGGTAACCCTGGAGGGTTTCCAGATGCTCCTCTCGCAGTAGACAGTTGTTGGAATCCACCACAGATGGAGGGGGCTAACAGGATCAGCGGTTAACTTCCCTGGAGTTAATTTTGGGTTCGGATTGCACCCGCTTCCTACGTGTTTGTAAGCCAACATGGCTGAGGCTGAGGGGGGATCCGAGCAGGATGATGTCTCGTTCTTACGAACGGTGAGTTCCGCTTTTAACGAAGTTTTGCATGAGTTTCGAATTTTTTTCCCCCATAAAGTTCCGGAAAGTGACACATGATTTGCAGAAAGTTTTTTTTTTGGATGGGAAACATTGATTAATTTATGAATAAATTTTAAAATCAGAAATATATTTTTTTTGTTAATAAAATCCAAAGAAACAAAATTATTAAACTTTCATGACCATATGGTTAACACAATGCATGTATGAAAATAAATTACCTGTTACATAAAAATTGATTTTACTTAAAACATCGATTTTTTTTCTTTTTCTTTTTGGCCAGTTAAAAATTCAAACATATATATATATATATATATATCTCACATTTTATACTTTTTGTAGACTTCTCGAAAACTATACATAATCTCCTTACTTATAACACATTTTGCATAAAAAACCCTCAAGTATCTTTTTTATCGGAGTTGCATGTATTTTCTTTTTATCCTTTCAACCGAAAAAAAATATTTAGATTCAAACACTATTTGATGAATATTTGTCAGTACAACTTTACAATTTCAGAATATTCCTTTATGTATATTCTTATTTTGATATATTTTGTATAAATTATTGAGTATTATATATATATATATATATATATATATATATATATATATATATATATATATATCTTATAGTTTATTTCCAAATGTGTTCTCATTTATAAAATATTTATTTCAGTTACTTTTTAAACGTAAAAATTAATTTTTTATGCTTTGCAATAGACTGAAAATATGACATAAATAATAATAGGTTTTTAGGGGGGTGGGGAATATTACTAAGCTTTCATGAGAATTTAATCAAAATTAAATAAACTACTCACGATAACTATCTAAAACTTTAACAATTTGAAATCCGTTTTGCTACAGAAAAAGTAAGCTTATCTGGAACTCAGTAAGAAAACACTTCGAAAATTATAAATGCATTTAGTCAGTTATTCTTTAAAGAATTAACTGAGTACGTAAATATTACCAGAATTCTTTTGTTCTTGGAATAATTATTGAAATTCTTATAATTAAAAAATAAGCATATGGTATATAAAATTCACAACAATATATTTGTCTGTTTGTCAAATGAGAAATTATTTTATGAAAGTTTCTTTTAAAACTGAATAACGTAATTCTTAATACATTTGTATTTATCCAAGGCAGTTTTTTCTTAGTTAAATTTTAAAACGTAATTTTATATTGACAGTTATTTTTGTTGCAATAAATGCTAGAAGGAAAATGTTTTCATTATGAAGACTTATCGCTAAAAAATTATTTACTGTTTTTTTATTTTTTTTAATTGATTTGCAAAAAAATTATTTTTAATTTGATGTAGCCAGAAAATTCTTAATTTCAACTGCTACTTAATTTATCATTTGTTTTTATAAATTAATTCATTTAGACTTTAAAATAATATATAAAATTAGATTTTAAATGGAAAAAACATAAATACAAAAGTATTATACTAAATTCAATTTTAATGAACTTAACTTCTATGTTAATATCTTTCGGATTTATCGCCATTTTTTCCTCATCTGGATTAGCTAAGCCTTACTGCGTAATTTAGCATTCCATCTATATAATAAAGAAAGTATTAATATTAGTAAGAATAAGAATTGTTATATATTCAATTTATTATTTATACACAAATAATATTTTAAACATATTTTTAAATTGTTAAATTAGTTTTATTTTGTGACAACTGCAAATTGCCAAAATTACTTGTCTTATATTCATTAGCACATTGAAATTGGTCATCTTATCTGAGTGCTAATAGAGTGATTTATTCAAAAAATATTGTATGTATAGTTTTAATATAACAGGTCTTTTGAGCAACCTTGTTTATTTATTTCTTTTATTTTCAACTTAACGTAATTTAAATGAAGGAAAAACTAAATACTGGGAGCTGATTAATTCATTATATAACTGCATGATTCACAGGAATGAATTTATTTTGTAACATTAATCAAATTAATAATAAGATGGATTTCAAAATATATATTTTCTTTTCTCATTTTAGTTATTTTTTATTCTTATCCAAGCTGAAACAATTAAATATACTACGTCCTTTACTCAATAATTAAATTTATAACTTTAATATGTTGACACCCCTACTGTTGATTTGACGAGTGACATTGCACAGCAATCTATTATATGGTCAACAATATTTTGAGATACTTCTTTTTTCCATGCAATTACTAACTTAAAATAAAAGGAAATATTTTTCTTCGGTTTTTTTCTTCTAAAATGCCAAATTCCAATTTTAGCAGTAACTTTACAGCAGCTTATGACCTTAGAAATTATAGCCGATCATTAGATGATTAAAAAAATGATTTTAAGAAAATTCGATGAAGATGCTCATAACAATCAGCTATTTTCCTTATATTTGCTTTTTATCAATGGGGTGGGACTATACATTTACTTAAGTCCGATTAACATTCTTGGCTGCTGTACAACGCTTTCCCTGACACAGCAGGGCAAGATCTCGAATCTTCAGAGGAGGAACGCAGTAACGACAACTTTTCGTGACCAAAATAGAATCAACCCTGATTGAATACCATTCAGTGAATTCACTGTGGTTAAAACATAATAGAACAACGCGTGTCCTATATTTGCTTGCAGTTTATCTTAAAAACAACTGAGAGAGGAAAAAATCGAGAAGTCATGTTTTATAAACCTTCCAACACATGCATTATTTACGAAATCCCATTATGATACTCTTTTAAGGGGCAGACATCTTTTACACAGTTTAAAATATTAAAAAAAATTAATGAATAAATAAGTAATTCCATTGTTAAATATAATAGTATGCACATAACGCATTCATTCGTTAATCATAAAATAGCCTTAAAACTTGGGAACATACAAACACGCACACATATACAGTATGACAGCGATAGTCTATAGTAGCAATGATCACGGACTCGTGGCTGGAGTGTCATGGATTCGATCCCCAATACCACTGACGAATCATCGCACATTAAATCTGAAGAGGATGGAAGTCCTCCCTTTAGCATGGTGGGGAAATTAGGAGCGGGTAGTACAAGCCCAGGTATAGTCATTTGACCCTGGTACATAATTACGCTGTTCGTTGCCAATAGGCCTGGTGTTGCGTTATGGTGCGGCGTTAATAAGCCTTTACTCTCGCGTATATAATTTTAATTTCATGAAGAATAATTTTTGTTTGAAAGTCGTGGAATTTTTTTTATCTGTTTTTTTTAAATCAGACGAAGACAGAGTGTTTTGTATATATACTCCTTGGAATTTCATGCTAATATACAGTTCTTCAGTTAAAATATTCACAGTATTTAATTATATTCACTTCTGTTCGTCCTTTTTTCCAATGAATCTAAGAAAAAAAAATCCTGAAATCTTCAAGAAACTTTGAAATAAGTGTGTTAATTATTAAAATTTTTCCAGTATCACAAACAATTACTATTTAACATCCAAACTATTTCAGGATTATCAGTTTTTATACACTTATTTTTTTAGAAAAACTACGTGTTTCTAGAAATGTTCTGGGAATGTGTTATTTTCATAAAGGAAAATAAGCTGTAATTAAAAGCATCATTTTAATTAGTTCCTGTGTTTTATTACTTTTTAATAATTGGATGGAATTATCAACTTATTAAAAAGGATTAAGTTTAATTATCGAGATTTGAATTTTTCAAAAAAATAATTTGTTTTATTTAAATTTCAGTTTTTCTTTTGTCAGTGTGGCAGAAGAAGAATTTAATAAAGTTTGTCTTTTTTTAAAAAATTGAAATGAAATTGTTTAAAAATAACAATATTCAATTGATAGATTTTCTGAATAACAAATGGTAAACATTTCTTAGTCGAATAAAATACATTGAAATGTTTCAGTAACTTGAAACATTTCAAAGTTAAATATTATTATTAAAATAATTCTTAATTTAATGAGTTAATAATTATTCACAAAAAAATTCTTAAAACATTAATCTGTTTTCAGTGGATTAATTGATTTTAACCCTCGAATAGTTTTTGATTATTAAATCTAGGAATATTTATTTTTCAATATGATTCTCGAAATTCAAATTTTTTTGACAAATAAAATCCTTTTTTCAGGATATAAGAGAAATTTTAACCTATTAGATGAGAAATAATGTCGAGAAATTTTTTTCATATGTATAACATAAATTTCAGACCAATAAAAAAATCTAATAAAAATAGATGATATAATAATTCGATAAACTCAAAAGACATATTAAATGGAATTATAGATACGTTTAAAAGAATTGTGTAACACAATTAATCTTTTTTCTAAACAAATTATTAAATAGACACACCCAAAAAAATTTTCGAAAAATTATTCTGAAGCAACAATCATCACAAAATCTCTGTCATAGAATATTTAATCGCTAATAAAGTAGGATTTATCTATTGCTTATTAGCCTCGTACTCTTAGGCAACATAAGGGTTATTGGCAAAGGACCTCATAATTTTGAACCCAAGCAGAGGTTCAACATCTGAGTGTATTCCCTCACACACATACTCTGTTTTGAAACAAGTGGAAATTGTTGATAAATATAACAAAAAAGTGTAACATCAGGAGAGTTCTTATTTGTAAAAAAACTAGCTTGTTACACTGCTATATGTATGAATAATCATAATTTATTATAATTATTGATAATGAAATAAAGGGTGTTTTTTTAGAGGTATAGAACTTTAAATTGCAATAAAACAACGATGTATTATTCGATTGACATGAATTTCTTTTTATTCGAAAGATAATCTTGTGGCATTACATTTTAAATATGATTTCTGGCATAGGACTGCCACGGCTGGCTCGGATGTAGTCCAATCTGGACGTCCAATTTTCGATAACTTTTTCCAACATTTGTGGCCGTATATCGGCAATAACACGGTGAATGTTGTCTTCCAAATGGTCAAGCGTTTGTGGCTTATCCGCATAGACCAATGACTTTACATAGCTCCACAGAAAATAGTCCAGCGGTGTTAAATCACAAGATCTTGGAGGCCAATTCACAGGTCCAAAACGTGAAATTAGGCGGTCACCAAACGTGTCTTTCAATAAATCGATTGTGGCACGAGCTATGTGAAATGTTGCGCCGTCTTGTTGGAACCACAGCTCCTGGACATCATGATTGTTCAATTCATGAATGAAAAAGTTAGTAATCATGGCTGTATACCGATCACCATTGACTGTAACGTTGTGGCCTACATCGTTTTTGAAGAAGTACGGACCACTGATTCCACCAGCCCATAAAGTGCACCAAACAGTCAGTTTTTCTGGATGTAACGGGGTTTCGACATACACTTGTGGATTAGCTCCACTCCAAATGCGGCAGTTTTGTTTGTTGACGTAGCCATTCAACCAGAAGTGCGCTTCATCGCTAAACAAAATTCGCTTATGAAAATCGGGAACAACGGCAATCTCGTTTTAGGCCCATTCGACGAATCTACGCCTTGCTTGATCATATTTAAAATGTAATGCCACAAGATTATCTTTCGAATAAAAAAATCATGTCAATCGATTAATACATCGTTGTTTTATTGCAATTTAAAGTTCTATACCCCTAAAAAAACACCCTATATATACTAAATATGAATGCATTCATTATGAATTGTATGTCATTTACATTATTAAATACAATTCATAATAATAGATATTTAATAGTATAACTTTTTTTGCTGTTTATTTAAAACTGTTAAATGTCATAAAAATTAAGAAAATGAATGGATTTTTTTTAAAAAAAAAGTATAAAAAATGCATATCTGGATAAAGATAATATAATTGCATAACGATGATATTAGATAAGATAATATTATAAGAGTAATTAAAGATAATACAATTGCGAAATGAGTTATTAGGATCATCAACGTAGAGCAATGTCGAATATATAACATAATTTAAACAATGTATTAATAGTATATTTCTGACACAAAATAATTAAATGTTGAGATTTCAGAATAGGATTTGTATCTCATTTTATTTTATTATTATGAAGGAGAATATTTCATTTGAATATCTGAAACTGATATAGAGAGTGATTATAAACCCGATTTTGTAATACTTCGAATAAATAAAAAGATACACGTTACTTAGAAAATTTTCATTGTAAAAAAAAGATAGTTTCTCAAAATGTATCGAATTATGTATATTATTATTTTATGTTCAATGATTAGATGTATTTAAATGCATTATGTGTTGTTCACATATCTTTGTAAATATGTTGTTTACGATTTTCTATTTAATTTTAATTCTTAAATTCCTTCGATTCACATGAAATATTTTTGTGAAAAATATTACTGTATTGTAGTACATTTATGAAACAGAAGTTATGAAATAATATTTTAAATTTACAATGCTGTAAATTATTTCGTCTTAAAAGCAAAAGCTTGCAAATATTATGTAATTATTTTGATATATGCTTTGAAATTTTTTTTTATTTTTTAATTTTACACCATATGAATTCTTTATGGGAAATTCAAAAATAACTTAAAAGAAGCAATTTATTTGTTTGAATTTATGTCCTAAAAACAAGATATAATGCTATTTGAATTTTTTTTCTTTAAACTTTATTTTAAGAGAATAATAATTCTAGCACTTGAAGACTCTTGAAAATATTTAAGGTAGTTTATTTTGAATTTTTTTCATAAATTAATCACAATTACTTGCAATTCTTTCTGTCAATATACCACAAGCTTTTAAATTGGTATATTTTGAAGATTCAGAATACTGGTACGAAAAAGAAAATATATTTAATCCCGAGCGTTTATTTTTATCATGGGAATTTTTTTAAATTTAATAGATATTTTTATGTTTTACAGGAGTTTAAAATTGAATAGGATAAAGTAGTCATTAAATAGCCACTCATCGTCTATCACTGAGATCTAAATGAAACGCAGCCTCTTATAATAAACGTCTTTTTCTAGTCTTTTATCAGGAATTTCTCCTGAAAAATAGATTGTATAGAACTAGAGAGAGAGGAATCTAAATGGGAAATATTTTTAACTTCTGGGGTCTTTAAATCGTAGATAAGATTATTTTCAAGTATCTGAAGTTGTCTGAGTCAAGTACTCTTCTAAAGAAAATTTAACATATTTCATTCCTCTCCCCATTAAAAAAACTCTCCCATATTATAAGAACTCAGGTAAAGGAAATTGGAATTCCTCTGAGCTTTTCCCTTTTTTTCATATTTTTAATTTAACATGAAACGTTTACACCACGAATAATATATTATGTTTTATTTGAGTATGAAGGATATGTTTTTTACGTGCAGTAATTTAAAAAAATGTAGAATTTATCACTTAATTGCTATGCTGTGTTTTTCAAAATATTTTCATTTCTTCAAAATATACAGTATTTTGAACACACAAAAAATAAAAATTCCTCCCCCTCCCCTATTTTAAAATATTTGTATTAGAGACGTTCAATCAAATTTTAATAAAAGTATTATTAAAATTCTTTTATCACTGTGCCTTTAAACAGAAATAATTTGTTTGTGTAAAATGAACAATTACTTTTAAATGTAAATATTAAATAGCATGATCTTTAAATGGTTTTCATGATTTTTTTACACATGTAAACAATAATTTTAAAATACTTAATATACATATATGAATTTACTAACGTAATACCGCAGCTCATTGTACTTTATCTTGTGTCACTAATTGTCTTGTCTACTGAATTGGTACCAATATTACTTAAAACTAAACAAAAAATAGAAGCATAACAAGATAGTATATGTCACTGAAATTATATCAGTGAAATAATCACTAAAATTATATCAGTGAATTCTTAGTCTGAAGGCAGCGTTTCTTAAACTAAGGGGAGCACCCCCTAGGGGGGCGTGAGAAAAGTCGAAAACAAAAGATTATTTTTAAAAAATTATTAATTTATTGAAAATAAACAAATAAAATATATTCTGACATAATGAAAAATAAAATACACATTTACACTGATATAATACGCTCATAAATATATCAGTACTGTGAGCATTGTATTTTATAATTAAATAAAGTACTAAGTTAAGAAAAAGTTTACTAACTATCAATAACCCGATAGGTTTGTCATGTATAAAAATTAACACTTACCTTGATAATTTATACGGCTAATTATAAACAAATCCTCTAAAATTAGTAAATTTGTCGCAAACTTTGTCAAGGTCATTGTATTGCATTCTAAAGCCTTAGGAATAATTTTATGGATAGCAGTGCACAGAAAGGATCGTACCTCTCAAAGACGTATATATACGTCCGTGGCAATTAACGCACTGACTGAGTGAGAGATGTTTATACATACAGATGGTACTTTAGAGCTTAATGTCGTATTGTAGCTTTTGTGACATAGTATACTTTTATTAAATTCAATACATTGTTATTGTATGGGGTTGCCATGAAAAATTAATGTATTATTTATAAGTCACAAACTTATATGAAATTATTCTCTAGTAAATGGGTTCTTCCTTGTTTGAATTAGATGAAGATAATTAATGTAAAGATCAATATTAGGAATATGTTCCCTATTTACAAAAAATGTATGTTTGTGTATGTTATCATTCATATCGTACTAAATTTCCATGAATCTATCTAAAAGTAAAATAACACACTAGTAAAAAAGCAAAAACAGCATGACGACATGCGATGAAGTAAAATATTCACAGATACACAGCAATAAACTCTGATACTTACTGCAAAATTTGCATTTAAACAGTTTTAAGACGACAACTTTCACCTTATGTGCCCATATTATTGAACTCAAATAATATTTGGTAGAGAAAATATACCTAAAAATAATGTTGAAAAAAATATAGTACAAAAAAATAACTGTAGGAGTATAAATTACCATAATCCAAAAGTACCAAAATGTAGTCAACTTACTGCGAAAAGTACTAAAAATAATTTGCAGAAAATAGTTTGTATAAATGTATATATACATATATATGTGTGTGTGTTTCTCTTCTAAAATATTATTTCTAAAAAAAATATGTTTAATATAAGTCTGAGTGCAGTTAAATCTAGCTATCATCAATTGTATGAGTATGTTCAGTAATGTAAATTATAATTTTAATTGTTAAATATATTGACTGTTTTATATACACGTTTCACTGAATTAATTCTTTAAAAGAACAAAAGTTTTTCGTAGTATAATTTTAGGTAAATCACCGTGATACAATAGATTGAAATACTTACTGATATTTTCTGATTGTCACAGCAAACCCTTATATTAATCAAATAAATATCCAATACAATATACTTTGATAACTTTCTTTGAAGTTTTTCAATCATTTACTTGGAAGACAGTATTACAATGGCTTAATGATATTATACGTTAAATACATTATGTTAACATTACAATATCGTCTTCGTAACGGTTCTATATTTAAGGTTTGAATAATGTCCCCTAATGTGACTAATAGTTATTTTTTTCTTAACATCTTTTTAGCAGCAATTCTATGAAAAAAAGAGAACATCAGGTGTTTTTTTTTTCAAAATTATTCCTAAAATTTGTTCTTAATCGACTTGAAACTTTTCTATTTTAGTTTAACATAATATCCACCTCTTATATAGTCAGTTTAATGCATATAAAAATACATCGAACTATTGTAACGAAGTTATAGAGATATATAACATGAAGAAGGTATTTAAAGATTTAAAATGCGAGGAATTGTTTTATTTTTCCAAAGGTTAACAGGTTTTCCAAAGGTTTTTTTCACAGGTTAGACGTGAAAAAGAAAATGAAATAATTGTGCACTTTCGTTTTTTCCCAACACTTCATTATAGTTATACTTTTTTCCTTTTATTTATTCATTCTTTTAAATTTGTTTCGGTTAATGTATCAATTTTTCCTTTTTGGATTAATTTTTAGGTCATATAAATCATATTCCCGTAGTATATTTTAGTTCAGTTTTTTTTTTGATAAAAATAACAGTAATGTCCACTTTGACAAATTTCCAGGACCTTCATTCATTTTTCATTCTCCAAATGAAGTAAATTCAATTCGAATACTAGCTTAAAATTTTAAAAGCTGAAATTCAAAATTCAAAAGCTATTTCCCATTTAATTCAAATTATTCTTACATAATATGCATGCGTAAAATAAATAAATTATTCAAATTTTGTGCTTTAAATTTTTTAATAGAAAGCTATGTTCTACTGTAGAGTATAATTGTTTGGTAGTCTAAGTTTAACGAGAACTGCATCTACAATCGCAAATCCTCAAAATCAATCTTCTGTCGCCAGTCCGCCTAGACTAGCTTTGAATGAAATTGCTCAAATCGTCTTTAGATAATTGCTTGTCGCATTAAGACTAAAAATTCCCACAACATAAGCTTACTCTTTTCAAGCTTTATAAAGACTGAAAAATTATCATATTTTTTCTATTTTTGGAATTTTCTCATTTTAACACTCTCAGATTAATGTTGTAATGATCTGTTTTGTTTATTTCTTAAAGGAGGCAATTGCATTACTATGCTAAGATTTCCAAATTAGGCAGCAGGAATATTTTCTTAATGAAGGAATTTAATTAAATGTATACTTGTTAAGCCTAAAATTTCTTGTAACGTGATAGAGCAATTGTGATTATCCTCCAGATTCAATAAGGGGTACGAATATATTTCAAATTCTATATTATTTTATGAGACCTTTAAAATTCTTTCATAAGCATCGGTCGCTAAACTTTTTGACCTCACGGACCAGTAAATCCATAATTTAAATCCCGCGGACCACTAATAGGATTTTTTAAGTGTTAAATTATTGTTATGAATCCAATTATGCTTCAATGCATCTTAAAGCATTGCTTAACGTGATGAGTAAATATATTCACATTTTTCTGGGAACCAACAAAACTTTCTCGTGGACCACCACTTTGGCGATCTTTGGCCATTTTGGCGATCTGTTAATGAGTATTAAAAACAACTTATATATATTTAAAGGCTTTCATTTTATTTTTTACAAAACAAGGGAAGATGCTAAACATATAATGTAATTATTTGACATAAGATATATTTTTTTATATAATACATATAAATACATACCGTACGAAATGATTTAAGCATATTTACGTTAAATACAGCCAATATTTCTGAAATAAACCTTAATATTTTATTAATTCTAGGAATTGCAATACACATTTAGGAAAGTAAACTTTTCTCTGGATTTTTTTTTTATCAACCGTGTTATACTCGACTATAAGCAACCTCCTTTTTTTAAATGGTAAAGCTAATCAAAATGAGATTCGCCTTAATTTCGAAGGCCGAAAAATTTCTTGGATAGGGGAATTTGAACGTAACACAGATGATTTGAGCAATTACAATATATATTTTAAAAATTTTTAATACCGGTAATAGTAATGAATTATCCATCTATTAATTCTCATTTTAATTTTTTTCAGATTTCTTAAATATCGGATACCGGTGAAATATTTTACACTATTTTCCATTTTTTCACAAAAATGTGTTGAGAAGTAGGGGTGTGGCTTAGAATCTCTGGTGACGTAGATTCTAATAAATGCGGTATTTCATTTTAGCTCTGATGTCGAAAAATAACAAAATGAGAATGGAAAATGTTAATTTATAATTGAAAATGTATATTTATAATAAATTAAACTACACATAGCAACATTTTTGTGTCCTATCCGTACACAAAGTTTTGAAGTGTATTAAATGAACCTTCCAACTAGGAATTCATTAAAAATTGCGAGTTTAATGTACTAGATGCCAGGTGATGGGGAAGACAAGTTTTTTATCCTTATTGGAATATGTCTTTATTCGCCAAAATAGACATAATCTAAAAACGTATTTGAACATATATACTTGGAATTAAAATGTTCCCTTGATGACCATATTTTAACTATAATATTTTTAACATAAATCTTCGCGAAGAAACACAATTTCTGACTTTCTAGTACTTCAGACTATGAAGATGAACGACCACAGGACAAAATCAATATTGTCCATATTCTTTTTTAAAATAAATTATTTCCTTTACTCTTTGAGACTGAAAAATCCCATTGTTCATTCCATTTCATTTATGAATTTTAATGAAGGAAAGAGAATGGATTTTAGGAAGTAAAATATTCAAGTTTAAAATGTGGACTCTTGATTACCTTTCCTCCTTTTTTTAATTTGACAAAAAAAATTTCTTAGATTTCCAGATGATACCAATTCTTCTAGTTCCCATGTTTCGTTTAATGGTTAAGAGTTTCTTAAAATTCAAGTATTCCATCGTGATAATTAATTTTATCCGAATTTCTAATATTTTCTTTTCTTTCCTTTTTTGCATTAGTATGAAATGTTAGTATTTTTGGCTGAAGAGCCAAAATAATAAACTGGATAGAGGTTTATTGGAATTCATTATAAACGTAATTAAAGTGTAATTAATTTTTGACTTTTATTTTTATTGTTCTGATTCAAAACTGAATGAATTTCGGACAGATAAACTAAATTAAATTTCTCCGAGTAAAAGTTATAAATAAATTTGTTACTTTAATTTTTTTAAATCTTTAATAAAATAATTATTTATCTATATATAAAATAGTGTTTAGCTTTAATGATTTTAGTCATGGAATGTATAAAATTTGCATGGTGATAATTTTTCTTACATAAATTATGATGGGAAACATTTCTTTCTATCAATACGTAATTATTTAAATGTATAATTCGTCGTAATATAATTTATATTATATACTTACAAAAATACTTATTTAATATATTTTATTTAGGCGAGTTTTAAAATTAGCTATAGTAAAGAGTGTTTTTTTTCCAGGTACAGAAGTTTAAGTTGGCATTACTTTCCAAGATGGCGACCGATTTAACAGCTGTCAAGTGATTTATTCTCAATTTGGTTTGGCAATTCATCAAAACGATCATCAAGCAAGGCGTAGATTCGTCGAATGGGCCTAAAACGAGATTGCCGTTGTTCCCGATTTTCATAAGCGAATTTTGTTTCGCGATGAAGCGCACTTCTGGTTGAATGGCTACGTCAGCAAACAAAACTGCCGCATTTGGGTGAAGCTAATCACAAATGTATGTTGAAACACCGTTACATCCAGAAAAACTGACTGTTTGGTGCGCTTTATGGACTGGTGGAATCATTGGTCCGTACTTCTTCAAAAACGATGAAGGCCACAACGTTACAGCTAATGGTGATCGGTATAGAGCCATGATTACTAACTTTTTCATTCCTGAATTGAACAATCATGATGTCCAGGAGCTGTGGTTCCAACAAGACGGCGCAACATGTTACACAGCTCGTGCCACAATCGATTTATTGAAAGACACGTTTGGTGACCGCCTAATTTCACGTTTTGCACCTGTGAATTGGCCTCCAAGATCTTGTGATTTAACACCGCTAGACTATTTTCTGTGGGGCTATGTAAAGTCATTGGTCTATGCGGATAAGCCACAAACGCTTGATCATTTGGAAGACAACATTCGCCGTGTTATTGCCGATAACGGCCACAAATGTTTTTAAAAAGTCATCGAAAATTGGACGTTCAGATTGGACTACATCCGAGCCAGCCGTGGCAGTCCTATGCCAGAAATCATATTTAAAATGTTATGCGACAAGATTAACTTTCGAATAAAAATTCATGTCAATCTAATAATACATCGTTGTTTTATTGCAATTTAAAGTTCTATACCTCTAAAAAAACCCCTTTACAATTAAAAAATACAGTTTAAAAAAATTTCAGCACAAAAAATAAATGAGTTTCCTTAACGTTTAGCAATTTTTAAAAATAGTATGCAAAAAAAATCAAGCATTTCCTTGAAGTTAAAGTGATTTAAATAATAATTTAAATTTTTCAAAAAATATGGATATGGGTTCACTATATCACTTCAATTTACATTTTTTTCCTTAATGTATTCTGAAACAAAGACTAATTATACTCCTCCTATTAATCCTCATTACTAATATTTCCATTTTCAAAAGAAATATTTAATCAAAGAATCCAAATCAACTCATTTATAAAAGTAACTTGCAAATCTTCTAAATGCCATTTAATTCTGCTGGAATATGGTAAAAGTTGAAAATATTAAATACTCGCCTCTACTGTTATACATTTTATCTTAGATTATTTTTTGTTATTATTAGATTATTTTTTGTCTTCTTCTTCTCAGAGTTTTATTTTTTCTGTTTTATGACTAATTCATTTCAACTATTTTTCTAGATAGGTATATTATCTAATTAATTCTACTTTAACATAAAGAACAATGCTTCGAATTTTAATTTCAGATTTTTTTAGCATTGCATTAATGTCTTATCTTACAATTTATTTTTAAAATATAAATTTCTTTTTTTACAAATAAGGCTTTGTCTAATACAATTGAATAGGATCAAAACTCAGAAAACTTTCCAGGTAAAAAAATCAATTTTTAATAACGTAGATTTAATATATTACAATATATATATATATATATATATATATATATATATATATATATATATAGAATAACACATTAAAATGTACCACACATAAACTTTTTGCTATCAATTCCTTTTGTTTTATATATAATGCTTTGAGTTTTTCTCTTATACTTAAATGTCGAGTGAATTATTAAATTTATTTTTAGGAATAGATATAAAATAAGGTATATCTCCGACTACGTTCTTAACCGTGGTTTTGCAAATGTGTACAAAGGAATATTATCTTAAAATTTCGTGTCACGTAAATTAGAATACACGTGTAAAATTGTTTTAAGAATATTATTACAATAAAAAAATTTTAATGCGATATTTTGGACAAAAATTATATACTTTATGCATTTTATATATATACCACCTTTGAAATATATGCCTTACAAGTGGATTTATCTATATTTTAATCCGTGATAGTGAAAAAAAATTTGCAAAAAACACCGATTGTTGTTTCAACTGGAAAGACTCTGAAAAGTAATGCGAATTTTTCTAAAAATCCTAGTTTAGGCTCTCTGAAGAAGTCTAAGCTATATTTAGGCAAATTATTTCTATTATAGAGGCATATTTCATAAAAAAAAGGTTAATGTTTTGAAAATAGCTAATTCTATGTTCATTTTTTGCCAAAATATTCCATTTAAATAGTTGTTTTTTAAAAATTTAATCTGAAATCCCACTTTTATACGTCTATTCTAATCTCAGTGACACTAAATATTAATAAAATATATTAGTTTGTACTCTTAGGGAAAATCATGGTTCCAAAAGTAGTCGGATACCTTTATTGAATTTTTTCAGGTTTTATGAACAATAATTATATGTAGGCTAATATTTAGGTTTCAAATTTTATGAACCGTAAATGAGTATATGTTACATAAGCAAGAATATTTGTAATTAAAAAAAATTGTTAAAATTCGAATTTTGCTTTTTAATATTACACTAAGAAAGCTTTAAATTAAACTGCATCTTTCCTTTTAGGAGTGGCTAAAAAGTTAAAGTCGATCTGAATGGATTTTCCCAGAGAAAACACATTTCCTCTTTTAACACTTCCGAAATGCTTTTCTTAGTCTGCACGAACACAAAGCATCAAAAAGCACACACAATGTATTGCTTGCACAAAGAAAAGTTTATTTTTGTGATTTGGAAGCGAATCTAAACTTAGGAAGTGTCTTGAAAAAGAGAGACCGACATTTTTAGATCAAGAGTTTAGCGTCCCTGGAAAGGGAGACGAAAGTTTTCATTATTCACTACATTGCCTCCTGTCACGCGAGAATAATACTAAAACGAAAAATAAAAACAGTGCCAGTAACTTTGGGGGAATGGGGAAAAGCTTTTTTCAGGATCAAAGCAAAAATAAAGAGTTAGGAGGAGATAGAAGGGGAAAATACTTTCCAAAAAGTCAACATTTCTGCAGGATATAGTTTATCTGAATTTTATCTTCGTATTGAAAAGGTCATGATAGAGAATTCTGGTTTGGAACCAAATCACTACATTTAATTCTAAATTCCCTTTAGGGAATAAAGTTTACCCACCTATGGACAAAGGACTATTGTTTCAGTTACTAATAAATTTCGCCTTAATTATGTTTAAATTCCTATATTCCCCTTTAACGAAGAATTTTCGAAATTCCTTGGTTACAATGATACATTTCTCTTATAATTGGTATTCGAATAAAATAAGCAAAATTAAGAATATTTTATCAATTCTTAAATTAAGCATCTTTAATCAATTCTTAAATTAAGACTCTTTTATCAATACT
Source organism: Trichonephila clavipes (assembly GCA_019973935.1). Lineage (NCBI taxonomy): Eukaryota > Metazoa > Arthropoda > Arachnida > Araneae > Nephilidae > Trichonephila > Trichonephila clavipes. Next base: position 261,007 of record BMAU01010297.1, on the reverse strand, counting down.
TAAATTAAATTAAGAATGTTCTATCAATTCTTAAATTAAGAATTTTTTATCAATTCTTAAATTAAGCATCTTTAATCAATTCTTAAATTAAGAATATTTTATCAATACTTAAATTAAGAATCTTTTATAAATTCTTAAATTAAAAATGTTATATCAATTCTTAAATTAAACATGTTCTATCTCTATTAAAATTAAGAATTTTTATCAATTCTTAAATTAAAAATGAATCAATTTTAAATTAAGAATGTTCAATTCTTAAATTAAGCATCTTTAATCAATTCTTAAATTAAGAATGTTCTATCAATTCTTAAATTAAGAATTTTTTATCAATTCTTAAATTAAAAATGTTATATCAATTCTTAAATTAAGAATGTTCTATCAATTCTTAAATTAAGAATTTTTTATCAATTCTTAAATAAAGAATCTTTTATCAATAAATATCCTAGTTATTTACATGTAATAAGGAATTCAAAAAGTATTTTAAAATAGTAATAAGATTTTTGCGACAGTTGTAAGACTGTATGTTTAACAAGAGAACTCTTTTTTTTTTCGTAATTTGGCTTTCTTCTTGGCAAATTTTTGAGTCAAACCATTGGAGAAAATTATTTGAGGAGGATGTCAATACTCAACTTTCAACGAAACACAATCGTAGAGATTCACTGTAACTATGATCAAAGTAAATGAAATATGAAGGGGTAATTGTAGTAATTTATTAACAGAACAAGAAAAAAACCCTTTGATTGATGAACCATCTTGTTTTATGCTTTATTTAAACTTAAATACAATTCTTATCATAAAAAATATAATTTCTTATCTGTATATATATATACAATCGAACCTCTATATTGCGAATTAATTCTACATAGTGAACTTTTTCCTGGAACCTTGAACATTTCAGGATTTTCTTCATAAAATATAACCTCTCTATAGCTAAGTACATTTTCTATATAACGAACTTTTAATTTTGTGCTTCAATTTTTGTTCTTCTTTTTTAAAGTATTTCTGAAAAAATTTCAAGTTATTTTTTCTTTAACGCATTTTATGGTGGTCATGAATCTTGAACTGGTATTATTAGATCCTAGCTCGCCGAGAGCAACAGAGATCTGGTCGTTTCATCCAAGAAGTGCAACCTTTAATTCCCATTGCCCAATTCACTAGAAATATTTTTGACATTCTCTTTCACTCCCAGTGGAGTTGTCCCGTGTCCCCAGGTTCTAATTATAAAACAATGCATGCTTAATATTACTTGTATGCTTTAAATTATAAAATTTCCTTAAAATTCATTCATTTTAGTATAAAATTATTTTCTTAATATTGAAAATATAGTGAATTCTTCGACATTCTTTTTTCTTGTTTTCTTTGCAGTTTTTCTTTCTTTCTTTCTTGATGGGTAAGATATATAAAATAAATATGTATTAATTTAAAAAAAGGTGTGAATAATTACTGAATTTATTTAAAATTTGGTTTATGTGGTTTATAAAGTACATTAAAAGTACATTAAAACTTTTTTCCGATGAACCTAACTATATAACGAACTTTTTCAGCAGACACAACAAATGTTCAAACTGTATATATATATGATTTCTAAAGCTATAAGAAACAAAAGTGAAGAATAACTACAACCCACAGTGCTAAAAAAGTAAAAATTAAATCTATCATATATTCAGCAGACACAACAAATTTTTTACATAGATACAAAAAACATTTTACGGATTTTTCGAATTATAAGAGAATCTATCTTAGTCATTCGACTAAACTGCTGGACAATTGCTAAGGGCGACCTATTATGATTTCTAAAGCTGTCGCTTTTTCCCACGTCTGTTCATCACGAATTAGGCCACCGTGTGGAATTAGGGTTTTAAGGAGTTTAATGCTTTGTTTGGCATCTTCCCGAACCTTCTCCGTACAAAGCGAAGAAATTTTGCTAGACATAATTGTTTCACGGAAAAAAACCAATGTTGAAAAGTTAAGCCGCCTAATACATCACAAAAGTGGTTGTAGAACCTAATAAAATCGTAAAACCAGAAACCGTTGAAAAAAGAGAAAAGTAATGAGCATCTATCATATTGTAGACGCCAACTGATATATATCGTCCAGAAAATATATATATATATCATGGTGTGGGCCGGCATCATGATCAATGGCCGCAACATGTTCTTTACATAATTTTGTCTAGTGTTCGTCTTTTCCGTGGTGCTGTCGGTGAATTTTTTTTATATAACGCATTTTATTTTTCAGGATTGTCCTTACTTTATATTCTCCAGTTCTATAATTAACATTTTACGGATTTTTCGAATTATAAGAGAATCTATCTTGTAATACAACCCCTTTAAATGTTGTCATTAGTGCCTGCTGACTGTCGATTTTTTCTTTCTTTTCACAGTTTTGTACTTTCCAGACAACTGCTGACAGTTGAAATTATTTCATGTCTAAGGTTTATAATTGTCCATAGTAATCCTACGACAGAAGCATAATCGTAGTGTAATCAGAGCAAGAAAAATAAATTTGATTGTTTTGCAAGAGAAATATACAGTTTCACGTTCTAATAAAATTTTAATTCATTTTCCAAATTTGTTTCATAAAAATCGTGAGTACAAATATATTCTCTCTCTGGCTGAAATTGCTATTTTTAAAGAACTTTTTTATGACAACATTTGAATTACTTTTAGTATCACGTAAATATTTGTACGGCAAAAATTTGAAAGTTCATATCATTTTTTTCTTATCACATAATAGATACATATATGCTACTTAAAAATAATTTCCTTTAAAGTTATCTTCTGACATCAAGTAGTAATTATAATTTTTAATATAAAGCCTGATTTGTATTATCTCTGCTGTTATTAAATGTGCATTCAGTATTTACTGTGCCTTGTGCTGAAATTTATATAATCCTTTAGAAGCAATGAAATAAAGCTTTTTTCTTTTTTTAAGAACAAGAAAGTTGTCAAACAATATAATATCATTAATTTTTGTAAATTTATATAATTGTTTTGAATTTGAGCCAATTTTTTTAGCTCATTTATATATATAGCTGTTGTTTAATTGATACACACAATTACTAAAATTGTATGCCCCAGTTTGTCTTCTCTTATACAGGCTCCATAGTAACCAAAGTTAAATGCAGTAATTTTTTATGCTGTGACCTAATGTCGTCAACTTGTTTTTAGCACATTATTTCTAGTATACTGGTTTCAGGACACTTGGATTCATTCAATCTGTAAGGTGTAGTAATCGTGAAGTCTAATCGTTATATTAGATCATAGGTTCCCAAACTTTTTTATCTCATAGACCCCTTACCATGTTTTTCGGTTTGGGATTGACCCCTGCGTAATCAATAATGAATTTTTGCAAATTTATCAACTTAAATGTCTTTTTGACAGCTGTTACTACTACTACTTTAAAAGAGTTAAATTTCTAACTGTAATGAAATATAGGGTTTAAAATTTAAAAATCACACGTTAATTAATTGTAAATTAAAAATTAATTAACACATAAAATATTTGTTACGTAAAATAACTAAACAACACACAAATCATTTTAATGGGAGTGTTGAATCTGTGTCTACAATAACAAATATTCAATATTTGGTATCAGTCTTGTCAAATTTTTGGAGATTGACAACCGAGCTGAAACTCCTTCTCACTAGAAAAAGCAATTAAAGGTTTTTTCTCGATATTCCGTGATTCGGGACAAATAACACGTTTGTCTCTTTAAAGCCAAAATTACTGACGTACGTTTTTAAGCTTTAAAATCTTCGTTAGTGCTTATTCCGATCAGTTCCTATTGTAATGTTACGTTTTTTTTCAATATCACCATATGAATACATTGCCTACTGTGGCATTACCATAGTCAAAGCACTCCCAAACCTGCTTTCAAAATCTGAATAAAAGGCAGTTAAATGTGTTGAACGTATGTTAAAACGTCCTGACAGATTGTCTGTGACAAATCGAGAAAATTCGGACCTCCAATATTATACTTCTTTAACTTAATTCTGGAAAGAAACGCTGAAATGGATCTTATTTTAATAAAGTTTTCCCTGACTCTTTGTACCTGCAAATTTACCTAATTAAATTTAGAAAATAAATATGTTAAATAGGTAAAATTTGGTTTCCATTTGATTAAATTTTCTTTTAAAACTAAAGTCACGATTTAGTTTAATGGGAGTCACCATCATAGACCCCCACTTACACCTCATGGACCCCAAAATTATTTTTTAGCTGGCGTGGACCCCTTGCAGGTCGCAGTAGACCCCTGGGGAACTATATAGACCACTTTGGGAATCTCTGTATTAGACCTTTCTACTTTTGTTCTATTAAATATACACAACATTTTGTATTCTTTTTTAAAATGGGGGAAGATATAACTTTATGCATTACATTCATACATTAGTATTTGTTATTTCGTGTAGATATACATTTTAATAATTGGGTCAGGTGATAAAATTTTGCTAGGATAAAAATTTACTAACGTGTCAAATTGTTTTTAAGGGGAACAGATTTAACTTCAAATGTAGTCATAGTTAAAAATTGCTAATGAAATACTAATCCTATCGAATTCTCGATTTCTAATTTGTATATTGTAACGTGTTTTTTTTTATTCATGATGGATTTTGTTTTATGAAATAAAATCACGATGAAATGAAATAAACTCCAAGATAACATTGCAATCGGAAATATTTTTGAATACGAACGAAAAAAATAAATAAATGAGTCATATATCAGTTATTTTTAATGTACAGCATATTCTTACTTAAGAGGAGGGGAAAGAAAAGAAACTATACAATAATGAATTTTTTCAAGAAAAATTGAAGGATCATTTAAAATAGCACATAGCGTGCCAAAATCTTTATCTGAATTCTCTTATCGATGTAGCATGTGTAAATGCACCATGCAGACATATAAAGAAAAAAATGTTTTCTTTAAATTTTGCAAGATTTTTTTTTTTTTTTGCTTTCAGCATTCATAAAGAGTATATTTAATTTATTCAAACTTAATCTTTGTCTCTTTTATTCACCTTACTGGATTGATTTCTATTTTAGAAAAATTACATTGATATTATGTGTGTGCGTGAAAGCAGACATTAATGAATACTTATGAAATACTTTTTTTTATGACTCTTTTGTACCAAAAACATTTTTTTTTTGTTTTGACATTTCATTTATTATGAGATTATAAGTATTTAATTACTTCGTGTTAATTAATTTCATTTCAGAAGTCAATTAATTAGAAAAGGGTGGTTTGTTTTATTCTGACATATTTAATTTTAAAGTAAATAACTCCTGCAAATAAAAATTTGCAATTATAAATTAAATTTTGATTAGAAAGATTAGATTTTAAAAAACACATAGCCCAAACTTTTTTCATAATAATTTGCTTCCAAAAATGAAATGGACTCAAAAAAGGTTAAATATGTAATATATTTTCGAAATATTCATTCAAATAATCTTTAATATGTTTTATGTCATTCATAAAATTTCTTAAAAAAGTATTTACGGCCTTTTAATATTAAAAACTGCTATTTTTCATACTAATTTTTGGTTCGAGAAATTAAGAATTAAAATAATATTTTTGTGAAATGTTTACTATTTAAACATAAAATAGAAAATTTTGGCAAATAGATTTTAATGTAATCATTAATACAAAGAAAAAAATGTCTTTTATATATTGTATTTTTTTTTACTCAGAATTACTTAAGTATACTTTTAGTTGAAAATTTTGTATTTAAACTATGAAAATCAAATCAAATGTTTATGTATTTTATGTAAATAATATTACAATACTCCTTTATTTGGCATTTATACAAAATGTTAACTCTGAAGAATATTTTAAACAAAGAAAAGAAAATGTTTTTTTTTTTTAGAAAAAATGTAATGCATGAAATGAAATGAGACTGAAAAGTATTAAATATTTAACGTAAAAAATACAATGTATGATTGAAAATGTCAACTCTAAGTAAATTTTGTTGTCATTTATTTTCAGCTCTTTATACGAATTTTAAATGTTGATCATGTATCATTCTTTATATTGTTTTTACCATCTATAAGACTTTTACTATATTAAGTTCTTTTAAACTAATATTAATAGAAATCGCAATTTCACAAAGTAAGAAACAAAAGGCATTTAAAACATAAGTTAATGGACGAAAGTATAAGTAATTAAAAACAATCATTTTACGTATTAAATAAGTAATAAATGAAGAAAAAGGAAGCAAATGCTTAGCCCCAATGTTCAATAAAAATACAATTATTAAAACAAGTATGTAAAAAATTAACTAAACTTCCGTTTTGATTCTTCCGCGTCCCTGACTCAAAAGTGTAATTTTCAATGAAACTAGATGGTAAATCTCATGAACTTATTTTACATCAGTATAAAAAATACATCTTAAAACTTTTACACATTGTTAAATATTATATAAGTTTGACTTGTGAGAAATATCAACGGCTAGACAAACTGTATGAAGTGTTTACTTTTTCATTAGATTATTGTTACATCTTGCTTCAAATTTTTTTCTATATTTAAATATAAACATTTTCATCATATCTTAAATAACAGAACATGAATACAAACAAAATTACAGAATGAAGTATGTACATTTTTTGCATTAGCAAAAAGTAATGTTTGAGAAAAAAACCATAAAATCATTATATAACTGATTATTAATTCTAACAAAGAAATGGAGGCAACAGAAAACACGGGTATTAAATAATTTTCTAACCTAATTGCATGGTTAAGCTGACGAGTCGGTTGAAAGAACATCTATCATAATGGAAACACGAAAAATATTGCTGAAATGTTGGAATTCAGGATATATTTTAATTCAAAAGTAAAGCATCCTCTTTAATTAAAGAAATAGTTTTCAGAGATAATACGCTTTTAAATTTGGTATTTTTTTAATGAAAGTAAGTAATTTTGATCTGAAACTACTGAAATGGACTAAATAAAAAATAATTATACCAAGTATGAATTATATTTATTTATTTCCCCCAAAACTATTAAATGTTATAATTTTAATTTTTTTAAAATATTCTGTGTAACTGGCGAGTAAAAATACAGTTGTCATAGTTTATTCTAAAATACTTCTTGTCTAATATGTATAACATTCTAAATGATAAAGATTTCGATACTAATTACTAAACAATTGATAATTTAAAAACAATAAACATAGTTTAGACGTTATGGGGTTAAAATCAGTTTTATGGATAAACAATGTTTATGCAACTGAAAAAAAATCCTACAGAATTTATAGATATTCTGAATCTCTATTATTAATAAAAAAAAATGTATGCACCAAAAAAACATTCGAAAATGTTTAGGCCACTTCTCAAAGCAAAGGACAATGAAGTAGTTATTGCCAGACTCAGTGATCTGAGTACTAAATCAAGAAACAGAAAACCCTATTAGTAACAGAATTGTTAATTTTAAAGAATTACAAAAATAATGCTTTGCGTTAAATGCCAAGTACGTATATATACGTCTTTCCGAAATACAATCCTTTTCTTTGTGGTGTTATCATTTCAACTATTCTGAAGGCTTTGGAATGCAATAAAATGATTATTTTAATTGTGTTTGCTCATGATTTATCTATTTCAGAGAAAAACTTGCTTATTTATGCCTTTTTCTTTCCCTCCAATACATCGCATATGTGCTCCTGTGTGAAAAACGCCTGTACTGGGGAGTGAATCGCTTTACTTTTAATTGATCTTTAAGGGGTTAAATAATACTAACTTATATAAACCACATTAAGAATATTCTTATAATTGTTTTACAGTATTAACAGTATAACAATATTAAATATTTCGGAAGTATTATTTCTATGATCTGCAGTGTTTTCATCTATGAATTGATAAGGAAAGATTTAAAATAAGAAAATCACACATACACGCGTGCACATGCAAAGAGATTTATCTCGCCAGCATCATCTTGTCTCCTAAAACGTGAATAATGGTACTCAGTCACTTTATCACATCCTTAAATACATGTGAAAAAATACAAATTTATCATTCTGAATTGAGACAGATTAAAATCCATTGAAAATATATACGAGTACAGGAATTCACCATCCGTCGCTAAAATACAGCAGAGAGAAAAAAAAACATATTCTTTCAAAAAATAGTTTAAAAGAAAATAGACCAAAAAATAATTATTCCATTTCGTGACTTCTTAAAACGTGTATATAAAGCGAAAGACTCAATTCTCCTCCCCAAACAGAGAAAAATGAATCTTTGCTTCAGCGCAGACATAAGTGAATAACGAAAATCCTCCTGATCGAATACTTTTCGCCCCATCGACGAAGCATCACAGTGAAAAAAAAAGCCAATTCCAAGTTAAGGGGTGGTGGTGAAACTGCGGTCGCTATCTCTTAGCGAAGAACATGTTTACCCATAGTAGCCAGACGACGGGCAGTTGGACCAAAGCCAAAGGATCGATCTGCTAGTCCATCTCAACCATTAAGCCAACCCTCCCTGAGGAGATTTTTCCGGGGACCACACACTTTCCCATCATGTGTTTTTGCGGGTGGGGCGACAACATCCCGGGACTCGAACTCGTAAAAGATCAAAGGAGCATACACTTGAAGAGAGCGTTAAATGTTACGGTCTGTCCGATATTGCATTTTTTTCCACTGTCTTTTGTTCAATAGTTTTTTTACCTTTTGTATAGTGATGCCTTTAATATAGATTTGTAGTCCTAATATGTGTAAGAGTAGGAAAACATTAATGCTCTACATGCTTTTTGTTAACATTGTTAAGACTTTGATTCCAGTTAAAGATTCATATGTTTTTCCAGCTATATAAAGTATTCAGAAGATTTCTATGGTTCTATAATGTTAAATTATGATTTTAATGTATTCTTACATTGATCTGAAAGGCAGTTAGAAATTTTTAGTTTTTTCACAAATATTAGAATATGAGTAGCAAAAACTAATTTTTAAAGATATATGTGTTATGCATTTTTCGATCCTTCCATATTTATAACGTTCAATTATATTTCCAATATTCAGTTTTTGTACAATTCATCAAATTTTACATATATTAGCCATCTTATATAATTGGCATCACAAAAATATGTGAGACAATTCAAGTTTTTAATATATTGCAAGAAAATGAAAGCGAATTTTTTTTAGAATCTCATAACCCGTAAAAGTACATATTTCCCGTAGTTACATGCTGCACAGACTAAAGGGTAATGAATTTCTAAAGGACCTCAAGAAGAAGCTGTAAAATTTAAAAGAAATAATACTGTATGAGAAGCATTAAATACTTTCATGATCTACTGTCCAGTATCTCATATTGATTCAATTGTTTTGATTCCAAAAAAGTTTAATATAAACGTCACTTCCTGAGTCAATGTTCACGAATACAAATGATAGGTTAAAAAAGAATTTTATTGGCACTGTGATAAAATGAGCAACATTATCTATTTCAACGTATCTAAGCATTTTTAACCGTTTACCACTTATAACACTAAACCGTCATGCTTTTGGAATTAAGAAAATTATTGAGTCGTTAAAATAATTATTGATTACAAAATTACAATAAAATGAGAAAGATGAATAATTCATTATTATTTAAAAAGTTTCATAATTGATACATTTAAGGAAATATTCAATTAATGTGTGAATGAATTTTACAAATTAACAAATTACAATACATTTGAATTAAAAAAATATGCTTTAAATCAATTACTAAATGTGCTCCGTAATTAGTTAAGTTTACTTAAAATGTACATCAGAAATAATAAACTTTTAATGTTTCAATTTTTTCCCTTTGGGGATATTCAAATCCCTAAGAATTGAAAGTAAGTAAATAATATTAAGCTCTTAATTCAGAAAAAAAGGATTTTTAACCTTACTTTCGCTTAAGTTCTTCATTTTTTGTCGTCATTTTCACATACATAAAAACATTGCGTGTACTGAAATTTAAATGAAGTTTGAAAATATTTTATTTTGTACTCAAAGCTTAAAACATCTTTATTATGCAAATATAAATATCCGTTGGTGACTTCTTTTTGAGAAAAATGAAAAATATTTACGTTTTTCATTTTACGGAGTTCATAAAACAAAAAATAATATGGGTAAGGTTTTTTTATGAATGTTTAAAATTTCCGTCCCTTCTTTTCCTTAAAGAGTAACTGATTAACTTTCTCATTGCAAAAAAAACTGTCTTTCTTCCCCAGAATTAAAAATTATAAAAAATGCAAAAGGCGAAATATTTTGAAGAACAAGCATTTCATGGTGACAAAAAAAATACATGACTTTTTTTTAGTCACAATGACAAACATCATTTATATTCCTCGTGGGTTAAAAAAAGTGCTTCCTTTACATCACATTACGAATGCTATCTAAATAGTGGCAAAACAATATTAACAACGTTAAAAAATATAATTGATGCTGTTTATGTAGAAGAGAATTATTAGCAAATGAAGAATCAGTGCAAAATTTAGAACAGCCTTAAAACAAAAAATATGAAAATAAAAAAAACAAGAATAAAAGATGAATTAAGAAAATAATTTAATCACACACACAGTTTCTACTAATATTTTAAGCAATGTATTTAATATGTATTCTGAGATGCACAATTCATAGTCTTTGTTTTCATTTTATTGTAAATAGAATTCAAGTTTTGTACAATATAAAATGACACATAGAAAATTCGACTTAAAATATACTTTTATGCTCGCAAATTATAAAGAAATAATAAGTAAAGTTTATTTTACGTATACATCTTCATCTCTAAATTGTTTGCAGAATGTACTTTAAAAGAGTTCGTAAATTTATAACAATACATAAAAATAATTACCACAGAATATTTCAGTTAATTTTTTTTTAATTTATCAGAAAACTAATAATAATTAGCAGTCTTTGCAGAAGTAATAAATTTTCAATGAGTTTTTTTTTCATATTTTGGTAAATATGAAAATATATGTCATGCTATAAAATACAACGCAAAAAATGATTGATTTAAAGTGTATTACTTGGAGTGGGAATATAAAAGTTAATTATAAAGGTATTAAGGCATTTCTCTGCATTTATCAGAATTAGAGCTTCTGCGGGCTAATACATTACTCCGCTAATACGAATGAAGTGATAATGAGCTTTCTTTGGAATTTTAATTACCAATTAAAGAGAATGATAATCTTTTTTATGTGTTTCTTTTCTCCAAAACATGCGTCTAAGAGGAAAATCTGATTTAAATATCTCTCTAAAAAACAACGTGACGAAAATTGCAGTTTCACTATTATTTTGAAATACTGTTTATTTTAACAAGCATTTTTCGATCATTTCTTTTTATATAAAGAATAATAACAGAGATTCTATTTCTATTTAGAATTGTGTAACTTTTACTTGATTTTTTTTAAATCTGGAAGAAATTTCTGACGAAATATTTTTTAAGGTGCACTTTTACACAAAGTGTAATACTACATTGCCGAAAAATGTATAATTAGTTACGATAAACTCACGAACTTTGTGATTAGCAGATTTCCTAACTTATTTCACATTTACGTCATCCAAAAATTCTTTAAATGTTTTATCACAGCAAAATATTTAAGTATATATTTTAATTTCACGATCATTTGCTTTAAGCATTCTTTGAAGTAATTTTGAAACTTGAATTGTTTCAGTAAACTCTCACACTAACATCTACTATTAACTATTCCGTATTAATATTTACATCAAATTGCTTTGCCTTAACATCTGTCTCTGGTGTTTGATCAATAGTTACGGAGTTGATGGGATAATTACAGTCGTGATTGATCGCTCTCAGATTTTTCAACCAAACCGGAATAACAATAGCGTCAGTGAACATGCCTAGCATTATTATTTGAACTGTATTATGCTAATATGCAGACAAATATTCTAGGGTACATCCTGGGTTCATTCTGGAGCAGAGACTGTTAATCTTCTGTAGTATTAAGAAATAGAGAAATTTTATATTTTATACAAGACTATTGGGGGAGAGGGGAGGCTCTGTCCATCTAAAGATTGACCAAACTTTATAACTGGTCATACTCATTGCTCGAATTGTAAAACTGTAATTTGCATGAATGATGAAGATATATTTATTTGTTCTTTTTACCCCACAAAATTCATTCTTTGCGCTCCTTTTCAGTTAAATTCATCACAGAAGCTGCATCATCCAAAACTTCATTGATAACGTCCTCAGATTTTGATAAACCCACAGCTCTTGCAGCTTCCTGGAAAATTGAGTATTTAGTTCTGTTGATTGTTAATAAATCTTTGTATGAGAGACAACGTCTTTTTTCTCATACAACGATTCCGGTCTAGGTAATAATGTACTATCGCAACCATATTGGCGACATTATATGAAACGAAGCACATGTTTGCTAATTTAGTGCGTACGACATATGCGAAATCGAAGTTGTCAATCAGGGTAATTTAAAATACGACATTAATGTTTTTAATAAACAACTAGAATAAGAACACTCTGAGATGACATGAAGGAAAATACGAAGCATTTGGTATCAAATCTTCACTACGATAAACGAAGGTAATTTTAAATGTTACCTACATAGAATACTATCCTCAATCAACAGGTTCATTTTGGCATAAATACTACAAGTCTTGTCCTGGGAAGGTATCTTTAAATAACTTAGAGAGGTGAATGCCTTCTACAGGGTTGTCGTTAGGAGAATTCTATTTAAGAAAAAATAAAATGGTTTCTTACATATTTTAAATGCTTTTTTAATTTCCACAAATTTAATCTTGTTAATTGCATGAATACCTATCTGCTTAATGTACCACTTATATATTATCTTTAAGAAATATGTCTAACCTTTTTGTAGCATTTGAGTGAATTCATAATTTTAGGTACAGTTTCATCTTCTAGCTATAAATAACATACCAAATGTAATATATTTTTGACAAAAAATTGCTATACAATAGTTAATATCAATATTCTTCCAAAAATATTCTCAAAGCAGGCGCGCGCTTGGCTTGAATTCTTTATTTTTTATATTATATTCCAAAAATAAATTTTGATTCAATATATCAATTTAATCCCAAACAAAATTTATTATTTTTGATTTAGTTCTTTCAAATAAAAAATTGCTTATTTTTGTAAAATTGAATATATTTATGTTATACAATATAACTGAAACTCTAAAAATGTTCTATAAAATGAGATAAAAGTATGGAGTAAAACTTCTGAAAATATTTTGATTAATTTGTCATTCCTTAGTAAATACTTAATTCTGCGTTTTGTAATCCTAAAACTAGAGACTTATATTAAAGTATAATAAAATACCGACTTGTGCCATTTAATATAGACTGAACTCTACTAGATTTGAAATACAAGTTAATTTTTACGGTAATGAGTACTAAAATCCTAATGTGATCATAAAGTGTAACTTACAGAAGCAGTTTACATAGCGTTTGATCCTTTATTATACTTTATTCAAAAAATATTTTTGTACTGAAAAAGTAAATTAGATCATGTAAATACAATGGTCAAAATGGCAACTTTGGGAAGCAATGGCAACTCACAATTCAACTTTGGAAAATAAATTTTAATTAACGTTGCTCTCTAAGGAATACTACCACCGGAAATATATTGCCGACTGACCTCATAATTTTGAACCATAGTCAAGTGATGAGGACGGCATCTGAGCTGGCACCCCACTATCCTTACTTCCATATCACACCAATGTGAGGACTTTGAGCCATGATAGATTTAACGTGTACCAGCCCCTTGGCGTTACGGGGGGGGGGCCTTCAGTCGCATCATGACCTGATCCTGCAACTCAACAACACCGGCCAAAAGTTCGTGACCATGACCACTGGGTTAGCGTGACCTTCTGGTCAACTTTGGAGGCTAATAAAAGTTCGATTATAGAAATATACGACAATTTCTTACCTCAAAGCTTTCTTTTTTATAAAATTCACTAATTAGTTATCAAAAATATTTATTTAAGTTTTTTCAAGAAAAAAAGGTTTATATTTAATCAAAATTGCTAAACGCTTTTGTTATCTTCTTAATTTATTTATAATCTATTATGAATGGTCCAAGAGTGAAAAAAGCTGCCTTTCTAGCCATTAAATCAGAAAGAAAACCAGTTAGGATCACTTGATACAATCCATTAAAGGGAAAAAAATAGAAAACCTTTATCGTCAAGAAAAGTTTTCAAGGTCAAGAAAAATCAATTGATAGAAGTAAAAGTAAACTGTACTGTGGGGTAAGTCATTTACGATAAAAGATTAATTTTTACTGGAATCTTTTCTCTCAATTTTTTTCCTGTTTTGAAAGAGGAAAGAGAGAAAGAAAAGTATGAAACCAGTAGCATTACTTAAGAAATTAACTTCCTAGTTTAAAAAAATTACGAAAAAGCAAAATAGTTGAAGCAAAGTAATTTCGCAAGAATTCGTAGTTGAAGCAAAAATATTGGAATGCTTCAATATTCTAATCCTCTGAAAAAGAATTATGCCTGTTACATTTCATTAAAAAAATTTAATAAGATTTTTTTAAATCTAATTTTATAACGAGTTTTTAATTATTACATCAAATTGTTTTAAAAAATTATGCAATTACTGCAAAGAGGATCTTAAAATTTTTTAAAATTTTATACAATTAATAAGAACATGGTCTTTAAATTTTTTAAAGGTATACAGTTAATCAGAACATGATTTTGATGCATAACAATTACAATTTGTTAGTACATTATAAACTTTCATACATATTACATTTAATCGTTTCTGTTAAAAAAGATAAACAAACATAAAATATTTTATAAAAAATATCAATTTTTAATGAATTTTTTATGTATATTAAAATGAAATTCTAAAAATTTTTGACATCATTTCAGTGTTTAAAACAGAAAAGGAAAAAATCATTTTCTTGTAATCCGCGAAGATTTATTTCACTTTTGTTTATTTATTAAAAGTTTTATGTGTATAATATTGATCTAGGCATAACTTTAATGATTTTTTAATGTTTTACTTTTTAAAAAGATATGTGTAAAAAATAATTTAAGAATTTTATTTCTCCACTTCTTGTTTTTAGTTTTTTAAGTAATAACTTATCAATCTCATCTTAATAATATCTTTACTCGTAAAATAAGTTAATTGCTTAAAATGTTTATTTAACTTAACAAGTACCTTAACCCCTTAAGCAGTTTGCCCGTACAGTGTACGTGCTACCCGATATTGGCCTCATCTGGTTTGCTCGTACGGCGTACGAGCATCGATATTTTCTCCTTTCCTTTTCTGATTTGCCCGCATTTTTCATTATTGAAAGAGACTATTTAATATTATTATTTTTCAACAGATGGCGTGGCTTGTCCATGTAAATGAAATGCTTTTCATCCGGGTTTTTCCATGTGGAAGAGACAAATAAATATGCTAAACAGTGCATCCAATCCAGTGTTGCAAGACAATTCTCAAAGAGTAAATTTTGGGTAGAGGAGTGGAAGAGTTGCATGTATTTTTCACTCTCAATATACTTCAAGGAATTGTAAAGAAACCTGGAATTGATCATTATTGGAGTAAAAGATATTCAACTAATACACCTTTTTTCTCTAAAATAATGTCTCATCGCCGTTTCTGCCTTTTGCAACGCTACTTGCATTTTTCTGATAATGCAGCATTTGTGACCCACAAAACCACGAGTGCCCCAAATTAGTAAAAGTTTGGCCAGTTCTGAAACATCTCAATGAGAAATTTAGTGAAACGGTGACACCAGAACGAGATGTAACAGTTGCAGAATGTACTTGAAAAAAGCAAACATTTATAGGGGGTTTTGTGTCCAAAACTATAAAATAAAAAAATGTTGTAAAAGCATTAAAAATGAAAAAAAAAATAATAAAAATTCTTAATATTCTTATTCTATTAAGTATGGTACTTAATTATGTGCAATAAAAAAATATGCCTTTTTTGGAAGCATTTCTGGTAAAATAATCGACCGCTTAAAGGGTTAATATCTGGCGTATAAAGCGCACCCGAAAGTTTCGATCGTATTTTTTGAATTAAAAGTGCGCGTTATACGCCGAATTTAATGGTATGTAAATTTAAATACATAAATAAATAAAATGCATATTGCTAAATAAAACATAACCAAAAGGAGTCTCACTTAAATAATTTACACTTATTAAAATAATTTCAAAACAATTTAAATAAAGTAATTCAATCGAAGAAGTTCTTTAATTATTTTTTAAAAATGAAAAGAAAAAAAGTAACACAATAGAAAGTTCTTTTCCCCCCTAAAACAAAGATAAAAATATATTCACATTTTTTCACTAAACTGAAATAAATGCAGTTTTTATATTTACAAATTCAAAGAACAATCTAAAACGTGTAGATTTTACGAATTTGGAACTGCTAGTAAAAATAAAGGAAAAGGTAACTCATTTTGAAACATGTATATATAAATATATTTAAAGGGGATAAATATTTCATACTTATAAAAGATCCAAATGTTCGGCATTCAAAACATTCGACAATGCAGAAACTGCTGAAACCCTTTTAAAATCCAGTCTAAAGTGCAATATAGCTAGACGAAATATGTAAACATAATGTTAGGAATTGAATGATTTAATTCAGTATAGGAGCAGTTTTATCCGGCCTTTTCTATAACTCACAGCTGTGCCAGTTTCAAATTCCCACGATTTTGTACTTTCAACATTATTTAGCAAAGCTTCGCAGTACATTGTAGACGTGAATGGACTAAAATAGAGTTAAGCCCGTAGAAATATACTTTCCGTTTAGTAAAAGGGGAAATTTATTGCGAAATTTACGTTGCCAATTTATTCTGTGAATTAACAACGTTATTCACTATTTAGATTGTATTCTATTCTGTATTGAAAATATTAAAAATGTTTGTATTTTTTAATTTTAGGTAGCATTTAAATTATTTAAAAACTGGTGATTTTATTAATCATTAAAGTATTTCATTAACTAGTTTTTAATATAAATATCTGTTATCTTATTCTAAAAGGTGTTTCAAAAAAAACTATTTCTATTTCTAATCATTTTACAATTAAATAAAAAATGTTTTCGATTAAATGAACAATATTACTATTTGGGCTGTTTCAATTGAATTTCTTTCATTTGAGATAACATACAATTCACACACTTGCTTTAATAAAAGAAAAATCTTTCACAAATGTTTCACCGACAGAATAGTTAATTATAATAATAATAAAAACAGAGAAAATGTTTCATCAACTGTAAAAGCCTCGATAGCTAAATATTGGTGATCACGATTTGTTATTGTTTTAGGCATAAACTCTTTATAAAGATTTCGCATACAGTGAGTTTGGTGCATGGAAAATCTTTCACACCCAAAAATCTTCACATTGTTATGATATGGAAGTTAGGAAAGGGAAATGCCAAAAATGTCGTTATCGAAACCTGAAAATTACGAGATTCATTGCCGATTGCCAACATGTTGTTTCAAATACAACATTAGTGAATCATAAAACATGAAAAATTCGAGAAGCATAGTTTTTTTTATTAATTTTTAATGTATTTAGCATAAATTTATTATTTTCTTTACTTTATATATATATATATATATATCTTTTACTTTCACCATAACAAGTATATATATATTTAGAATAAACAAAATCGTTCAGAAAATTTATTATTAAAATCATGTACAACAGTATTTCGTTACCAAATTATATTTCCGGGCTTAATAATTTTTATGCACTTTTCTTCACGATATTTCAACGAAATGCATTTAATTTTTTTAACTTTAGAGAACATCTAAAACAAACATATTGAAACGTGTTTGACACTCAAAAATGATAGTCGGCAAATATATTTATAAATAATGTATAGCTAACCTATAAAATATGATTGTTTTAATAAAAATTGCAATTAAATATATATAAAGATTTTAGAAAAACAAATTGCAGTGCTCATTAAAGACGATTGTTCCACTCAATATAGTGGAATTACATAACATTATTAATAATATTCCCGTTTCTTTTTTCTCAAGTTAACTTCGTTTCTAAAACAATTTATTTATTTTCAGCTTTCATAAACATAAAACTATGTTTCTTTAACCAGCATTTTTTTATTTTGTTTATTTTGACACACTTCATTGACAGTATTCTTTAGTAGTTCTACTTTAAGATGGTTTTGAAAAAATTTGCCAACTAAACATTCTTCTTCTGGAGATTTAATAAATCATATCATAACAAGTTGAAAATGCTTAAAAAAACATTTACATTATTCCCAAAAAGTGAGAGAGAAAAAATATCTGCAAAATTCAATTTCCAAGCAAATTTTAGAAATGAGTTGCATGTTCTTACCATTATTTTCTCTTGTTTTAATTGCTTTAAAAGGTATATTATAACAGATGAAAGACAAATGTCAAATAACAATTCCTTTCAGCTTCTAGTATAGAGTTTTTTCCCGTTAACTTTCTTGTTTGTCTATTTTTATATATGTATGTGTATGTATTTAAATTTCTACACGCAAAAATTCTTCCAAATCGAGTTATTAGAAATTTAAGCGATATTAGTACAAACGAAAATTTATTTTTAAATCAAAATGCTGCTACGTTACTCAATTTATTAAGTATTGCACGAACCAGCTAATTTGTTATTCTGCTGTAAAATTAATGTTATTTCAACGATATTCATCTTAGCGTTATTTTAAGAGTTTGTTTACGTTAATTAAAAGGGAAATGATTAGCTAAGAACAATGCAGACGCTATTATTCCAATAAGATTCAACTGAGCAAATGGCAACACTGTAATTAATTTAAGTAATGGATAATTAAATGAGTGTTTCAAAAATTCGTTTGAATGGAATTTATTTTCTTTTAAAGATTTCAAATTGAAGTTATTTCTGTATTCAGTGTCTTTGCAAATTAATATTTGTTTATTGAGTGTCTGTAAACTATCAGAGTTGAGTTAAGAGAATTGCGAACTCAAATTTAAATTGCAACTTATATGTTGGTTTATAAAAGTAATAAAGATTTTCCGAATTTGCAATTTTATTTCGGAATTTTCTTTTTAATAATTATGCTACCTTTTTTAGGTTTACATTTTTCATCCAATTCTAATATTAAATGAATGCTTGTAAATTAGGATATAATCATTCTGATTAGTTAAAATTAACTATTACATTAAACCAATTCTTGTAAAAAAATCATTCCGAATTTCTAAATTCAAAATATATTTCTTTCTCTTATATTTATTTTTGAGTCTTTTTATGCAGATTTTTTTAAACAATTCTTCACAACTTGTTACAAATATTTTCTTCATATTTTCCCATCAATAAATGAACAATAAAACAATTGTGAATTACAATTTTCTTATGAAGAGTAAACAACATAGAACTAATGATGTATAAGAATACAATAAACATTCGAAATTTTCTCATTTAAAATTTAATTTTAATAAATGTGTGTGAAGGGGGGGAATACTGTAATATCTTAATTTGCAGAAAATCTTTTATAATTTTTTTTTTACAAAATTTGTGTATTTTTCAATACATTAGGTACATGATTACAAATTAGTAATTACCTGATTAAATTTAAATCTTTTCTTTTAGTCATTATTATAGTAAAATGCAATAAATGTTTTCAATTTATTTAAATCACTTTACCTATTATTTATTTATATATGCACATTGCTTTTTTTAAATTTTAAAAGGAGTTCCAAAAATTAATACAAATATGTGTTTAGTATAGTGGGAATGGATTAGAAATTTAGCAATTATTTCATATAATATAAAACAATAGAATAATAATTTAATATTAAATATCCTACGCATATATATATATATATATATATATATATATATATATGTGTGTGTGTGTGTGTGTGTGTGTGTGTATGTGTGTGTGTGTGTGTGTGTGTATGTGTGTGTGTGTACATATATGTATGTATAGATAGATATATAAATATACATAATGTGTAAGTGTGTATGTTTGTACTTAGAAACATTATTTCAAATATTAGGTGTACAACTTTGCTTCCGCCTTTTTTTTTCGAAATCCGAGGCTTTATTTTGTAAAAAACTGATAATACATTTATGATTCAATAATTGCGTTCGATAACGATCGCCTGTGATTGTTTCAGTCGGTTTTAACAACTCATAATATACAACGCCGAGCTGGTCCCATCAAATGCCATGCTGGTCTTCGACGTCAAAATCACCTTTCTTGAAGCGTTGAAACCACTCCTGCACGTTCTTTCACTAATAGCGGTCTCACTATAGGTATTTGAGAGCATTCGATGAACCTCAGCCGCAGATTTCTTCATATTAAAGCTGAAAATTAAAACCTCCCGCAAATGACGAGAATTAAGCTCGTAAACTGACATGTTTAATCGAGAATAGCTTTATGATGCAGACACAAATCGACTAATATTTCGATGGCGTTATGTTTACAAATACCTAAGCTTATTGTATGACATCTACGATCTATTTATTTCATCTACCACTTACCTCTACAGCCATCTATTGCAAAACGGCGGGAGCAAAGTTGTACACCTAATATATCTCTCATTCACTGTGACCTTATAAACTTTATTATAATTATAGTTATCTTTTATAATTACTTAATAATCTGTATTCACAGGTAAGGCAATTTATTGCCAAAATTTTCTGTTTCCTGCTTTTAATTCCCTTTTGAAGAAATTTAAACTGATGTTAGAAGAACTAGCATGAGTTTTATATTAGAAATAAGAACATAAATGTTGTGTGTGTGTAAAATAGTTACTAAAGCTTAATTCTACTGAGTTTTGTACACATTTAAATGCTTTCACTGATCTTGATAAGTTTTCCTCTTGACGTGAAAAATAAATGTATTCATTACAAACATTTTATGCTGTAGTATGTGATATTTTATGAAAATATTACATTATAATGCTTTGAGATAGTTTGAAAATATGTAACCTTCTTTTATGTACGTCTGAACTACTATTATTAATAATCAGTTTTACCAAATTATGGTTGCAAGTGCTGTTATTGAAAAATATTCAATATTTCAAATTTAAATTATCATATGTGCAGAAGTTTCTAGAAAATTTATTAACCGTAAAAAAAATACTTATTTTTAAAAATAAATAAAATAATTATGAAATTTCTGTAATATTTAAGCTAAAGTTTAAAATTTAATTTCTCATATCCAGTAAATCTTTCTGGTATAAGTGCGCCAAGAAGAAAAACAATCATAATTTAAGTATTACTTTACCTTTAATTTTGTTTATTTTATTTAAGAAGAAACAAAAAAAAATGTTTTGTAATAAATGTTGTAATGCTAAAACAAAAACAAGTGCATTTTTTATATTGCGAATTATAAACTTACAGTAAATTTCGATTTTAATTAAAGAATTCAAAAGACTTAACCTTAAAAATATATACTACTTCCATTTGTACAATGTTTTTAAAGGAAATTCTTTTAGACACCTTCCTTTTTTAAAATCTCTTCACTATAACTGAATGAAATTTTTAATTAGTTGTTACTCTTATTATTGACTAGTTATTTTTTCTTAAAAAGCCGTATATAAGAAAAATTAAATTGCAGAAATTTGTAACACACACATTACACAACGGAGAAATAAAACATTTTTGAGACCTTTTTTGGAATAGCATTTTATACAGGAAACTTACAGATAAAATAAACTGTTTCATTAAATTTCAAGAATTAAACTACGCATGCATAAATGTGAACCGTAATTTTTACCTGGTTCTTTTTTGTATGTAGTATTACAAAATAATATTTCTATGCTATTTTTAAACAT
The DNA here is from genome assembly GCA_019973935.1 of Trichonephila clavipes. Taxonomy (NCBI): domain Eukaryota; kingdom Metazoa; phylum Arthropoda; class Arachnida; order Araneae; family Nephilidae; genus Trichonephila; species Trichonephila clavipes. The sequence goes on along the minus strand of BMAU01010297.1, from coordinate 239,295 downwards.
CTCTTGATGCAATTTTTTTTCTTTCTTTATTTTTTTACTGGCAGTCATACACGACTTGTTCGATTTTTAAGGATAGCTTCATTACTGATTTTCTGAGCAGTAGTTTCATTAATTATGAGAGAGAAGAGAGCAAATTCTTCTTTAATTAATTACCCTACTTACTAATTTTCATCTTTTATTAATGATTCTGCCACAAATCCTCTTTAAGTAATTATCTCATTAAATTTATCATTTTGCATTATTAATTATTTTCCAATCATTAATTAAAGAGTTAATCCATGTGGCCAATGATAAATTTTGATGAAAGTTGATTAATCATTTTAGAAAATTACAGATATCAGGGATGATTTTTCCAAATAAAATATTTCGGAAATGATTTTCAACGGAACTAATACAAAACTATTTTCTTCTCAAATGTGACTGTAAATTCTTGGAAACCGTAGCTTAAATAATAAAAGAATAATTTTTTAAGAAAAATAGCTTTACCTAAATTATTTACAAATTAATTTAATTAATCTAAATCGTTCAAATTTTGTAGTTTCAACTGCTAATAAGTTGCATGACTCGAGTATCATATAACTGAAAGAAAACCCAATTTATGATACAATTTAAGATAAGACAATTATATATTATAAAAAAGTAAATAAAGCCTTTTTATGAATATATAATTATATTTTATCAATTCTCATATAAATGATTTAACAAAAATTAATTTTTAATTGTTAATTATTAAAACTTTTACTTCTTTTTGTCTTAACTAAAATCTAAGGAAAAAAGAATTATTCGAAACATTTGTAAATCAAGATAGTTTGATTATTTTGATTTTTAATGAATCCAAATCCCTTTAAATTACGAGAAAAATGTATAAGTATTGATTAAAATTATAAACAACACAATTACTCTCTTAATTTCCCTCACAATTTGAATTAATCAAAATTTCAGAGAAATTATTAGATTTTATTAATCATTTATTTCCAAATATAAATCATTATATCTATATAAGTATTTTAGAACATAATCTTTAAAGATTGAGTTTATAATACTTCATACAAGATAAATTCTTTTTAATTGATTAATATAATCAGGGAATCTTATTTTCTCAATGTTAAACTTTTACAAACAATTGTGCTATGTATTTATTTTCTTTAAAAATTCTATTAATTTGCAATGTATAAGCAAGAAACAACGTATTTCTTTAATTTCCATACTATTTATTTTATAATCCAAAAACAAAAATCTCATTAAAATCATCTAACCTTCCTAGACAATCTAAACTACAGTATCTAATTTATAGATTCATTTATTTAATGCTTAAAGAATTAATTTAATTCCTATTTGCTCGTTGTTTCTTTTTAAACTAATTCCGTTGGTAACCGTGTTTGAGTCTCGGTGAGTCTATTAGCATTTTCCGGTTACAATGCAAGTCAGGTAAAGGGGGAAGAGGAAGATTTTGGAGGGTTTGTGTCTGAAATGTAAATAACCGCAGTTGAGCCCTTCTACCGTTGTTCCTTCTAGACTTTTAAATTTAGCGAGAGTTGCCGGGATAAAAATAGTCCATTTCCTCGTCTAAAATTTCCCTGGCCTTCTTTGGAACAAGGAGAATTATTTTCGCATTATGGATTTTCGCTTTGTGAGATTAATAGTTAAATTTTCCTAATGAACCATATTATTTCGAAAGTTTCTGTATTCATAAAAGGAATCTGGATTTACAAAACTTATCTGAGTACACTGAACATATTTTTTGGCTAATTTTCAAACCTCATATCTAAAAAGAAGTTTTTGTATTCCTTTGTCGCATAATTTAATACAATGATTTAGTGTACGAAAATGTACTTAAAGCTAACGAGCAATTTACTCTATGATGATAATTATGCATATTTATGTACATATTTATACATTTTATTTGTTTACAGAAATTCTATACATAAGTTTCACTACTTCACCATATCAAATATGTGAGTATAAAATATATCATAACAAGACACATTCATTATAAAATAAAAATAATTATTTAATTTAATCCGTTTTTTAGATTGCACTAAGTACATATAACTGGTTTTGGAAAATACGATTAATATAAAGAATTTTTTCTGTGAAAAAACGCTTCTATAGTAATAATATTGCTAGAACTTCTATATAGCGCCTGAAGGAAATATTTACATTGTTTTTATTGTTACGATCAATTTAAAAAATAGCTCGTGTGCATTTTGTTTAAAATTTCTATTTGAAGCATTAAAATATATGAATGAATTCTCTTTAAATATACGTATTTCAAAAACCTTAATTGAGATTTCTAAAAGGAGAATTTTTTGAAAATATATCATTTTTTGCCAAAAATTGCATTTAATTAGTGCTTTATTGTAGTAATATTCTTTAAAAAAATTTCAGTAAGTATATTCTAATTCAATTGACACTAGAAATGAAATATATATATATTTATATATATATATCTGTTATATATATATATATCTGTTATATATATATATATATATATATCTGTTATATATATATATCTGTTATATATAGAGCATATATATATAGAGAGAGAGCATCTGTTTACTTTAAGAACCGTAATTACGGTTTTTAAGAAAACAGATGCTCTAACAATTCTTTAATTTCATTTTTGTAAAGGAGCGTCAACTATTTTTAAACATTTTTAACTGGTCAACTAAACATATGCAATCAAAAACAACTTTTCTTCTTTAATTACCCATCCAAGATGAAAGGTTTGCATTAAAGTATCCGACTATCTCCGACATTTTTTTTAAAAGAGAGAGAGAAATGGGGATTTTTTTGTGGATTTTTAGATTTTTTTAGTACATTTCAAGAAAAATAGGCAAAAATTAAGAAGATAAAGAGAAATTATTATTACTAAAATGGGAAAAAATTGGTAAAAATTTACAAAAAATTACATAAATATGGATATTTCTGTACAAAAAGTTAATGAACAAATTTGTAATTTTGATTTGTTGCTTTGCTATTCATTTTTGAAATCACCTTCAAGATAAGAGATATTTTATTTTTAAAAAACTAGAGCACTCTCTTTATCTGAGTTATTAAGAAATTGCTTAATAAACAGTGATTATATTCACATAAGAGACTGTAAATTATGTAATAAAACAGTGACTGATAAAGCTGAAGTTTAAAACATTTCTATTTTTATCAGAACATGCAAAAAAAAATTCAGTTAATTATTCTTAAAACTTTTTTGATCAATCACTGTCCCCATTTGAGGATTTTCTAAAAAAACACATTTGGAGTAAAACTCATTTTAAAGTATGACATCTTGCTTAAGTAGTGACATCTCTTTTCACTAAAATGCTTGTAGTTTTTGTTCTAGTGAATGCAAAAAAAAAACTTGGTATTTTTATATAAAGCTAATAATATTATCTCTAAAATAAAATCATAAAAAAGTTCGATTTCTGGCAAAATTCACATTTTTAGGGTAGTCGAATACCTTAAAAATGCAAACTGAGCAAAAAATTCGTGAATAATACAGGCGGGGCTAATGTATGTTTTATCAGGTATTAAAAATGTATGAAGACATTTTTTTTTCATTTTCTGCGACAAATATTAAGAGCACAAATTGAAATTAGCTCACAGAAATATTTACTTTTCTAACATCTGTCCAAGATACGGTTCTCCTTTTAATCCCCCTTTTTTTAATCGCTATTTGCATTCTCTAGGGCAGGGGTGGCGAAACTTTATGGATCAACGTGCCATTTTTTCTAAAGAGGTGCATAATGAAGTATAGACGTGCCATCGAATAGTTTTGACTTGTGGTTATTGGAAAAATAATATAACTCACTAAAATAACACTAATAACTAAAAACTCTTTATTTACTAAGAAAAAATACTTTTTGTACTGTATAGTTGTAAATGTTTTAGTTATATGTATAATTCAAATTAAAGTAACATTAGTGTGACTTCTGTTGCTGCAAGTTGTGGATGACAAATAACTTATATTAGGATTGTACGATGTTACTTTCAGTAGAATGCATCCTGAATTGGAGTCATCTGCCAAGTAGTTTCCAAGCAATTCATTATTTTTGCTGTGGTTTACTTTTTTGACAAGAGGTTTTGTGATTTGCTTCAGAATGTCGTTTTACATTCGATATTCTGCATATCACTGTACCAGAACATAAAATACACACCGCTTTTTGTCACCTTTATTAATAATGCCATATTTCTAGATTCATGAAGTTTGAAATTCTCTGTTACAATTACTATTTTGCAATTTTTGTTCTTTTACTGAACTAGCCATATTAAATATGTTAAAAATTGTAAATATAACACAAATAAGCTTTAAAATATAGTTGTGTCAATGAAATTGACTTTGCTTTGCGTAGACAAATTTTGCATCATAAGCAACTGTTGTTCGTGACGTAACTAAGGTAAGACAATAACAAACAAGGGTGCTCACCGCCACCCCGCGACAAATCATTCGAGTTTATTCGTAATACTTCAGAGTGAACTTTGTTATTCTGAAATAAAATGCAAACCATTTTGATCACTGGCGTGCCCAAACTATTGTGTCGCGTGCCAATGATGGCACGCATGCCACTGGTTCGCCATCCTTGCTCTAGGGTGTAATAACAGTTCTTACACTATCATGCAGCTTAGCCAGAACTAGCACTTGCGCCAAAAACTCCCTCCCCAACTCACTCACTTATATTAGCATTTTTTCCCTTCATCTTATTTTACTTTGTAGTTTATTTATATTGTTCTTGTCGTTGTTAACAGAAAGACAGAAATAGTTTCCCTACTTGGAATAGGAGCATCAGTCGGAAGTCGAAAATTAAGATGCAATTCACGATGTGTATTTACAGACGTCGACCATTTTCTCTCAGTATGTGCTATAGCACCAAATTTACATTGTTCTCCACTTTATTGCTCTACTGGAGAAAGAACCTAAGCTCTCCCATGTAGGAAGCATGAAAATCCTGCCTATTTTCACCACCATATCCAAATCTACCACACAGTCAATCAAGCAACATGCGTTTTGACTGCTCCCAACCTTGAATCAATTCACAATGTACATGTGAATCAATTCCCAAAAGTACAATGTTTCGCCACGATAGAAATTTCTGAAAATAACACAAAATAATGCCAAACATTTTCAACAGAAATAAATTAAATGTTTCATTTTATAAAAACCTTGCATATGGTTTCATGGTCATTTCCATCATTAGAAATATTATATTTTTTCTTTCATTTTTATTATCTCTAAAAGGTTGAATCCTACTTAGTATATCAGTATTTTTTTTCACTGATATTTGAAAAGAGATTTTAATGTGAGGGTACTATTGTTATTTAGTTTCAAAAGTGATAGCGTACTCGTTTTAAATCATTCATCAATCCCAAAAGCGTATGGTTGTCGTAGCCTAGTGGCCACCGTATGATTACTAATGTTTCTGCCAACCCGCATATTCTACTCTAGATTCCCCTAAATTCCCATCATGTAGGGAGTCTGATACAAATTTATTGGAGTTTAAGTTCTATCATGAGTGTGACGGGGAAGTTAGAAGATTATGAGCTGATGTGCTGTTGACCATAACTCAAAATTAAGAGCCCTGCCATCCATATCCTTCCCACTGATTCCGTTTGAGACTACATAAACTTATAAATCAAATTCGTGAAGTGTTTTTGAATGGTTTTGAGAACTTTCGGTTTTTATTCATTTATTTATTTATTTTTGACAAAATATGCCCAATTCTTTTTTTGCACAATACATACGTTCCTTAGAAAACCGAGCAAAAAATCGTGTAAAAATACATACAATATATGGTAAACAAGATATTTATAAATTATAGCCTATTCTATAAATTACAGCCTATGTGATATTCTGATGTATAATCTATATTTCTGTAAAGTTTCATTAAAATCCATTCAGTTGTTTTTGCGTGAAAGACGGACAAACATCCTCACAAACTTTCACATTTATAATATATATCTAGAATTTGGAGTTGTGTTCCACAACTTTAAAAAATCGTGTAAGATGAAATTTTTTTTAATATTTTCCCCTAAAGAAAACCATGCAAAAAAGTATTAATGTGTGAAATCCACATGTTACATATTTATAAAACAAAAACACTTTTTTTTGTTACAAAAGAGAAAAAAATTAAAATCAGTGAATAGTGAAAATCAAGTCTATAAGTACATACAACATATAAAAGTTCAAATAAATTTAGGAATAAAGCTACTAACAACTATTCATCGGTACTTAATAACAAACATGCACATTGATTACGAACTTGAATAAAAATGGTTTTATCAGTAGATGTGTCAGATATGTCTTGTATAACTGTCAGTTTTGATTTAAATGAAGAATTCCGTTCGTTATTAACGACCTCTGTTGATTTTTCGGTTGTTTCAAAGTCTTATTAGTGGTCATTTTTTTTGGTTTCTCGAGATGATTATACAATATTTGATATCCTTCTACACAAGATTTTGTAGAAGTTTTGATGCACTCTCTATTTCAGGATCATGAGTAATAAATTGTTGTTCCATGCTTCTAACAAAGTTCAACTCCTCACGAATTAAATCAGCTATTAATAGCTGAACTTCACCTTAGACATCTTTATTGTCATAAACTGTCTTAAAATGATTGAAATCGTCCTCATCAGAATCCCCAGTTGTTGTTTTTTTTGGAATTCGTGCTAGAATAAAAAATTCGTTAAATTCGTGTACCATGTTACTTCAAAATCGTGTAAAAAAGACCATGTAAAAAAAGAAAAAGAATTGGGTATATGCGAAATTTCGCCGTAAATTTGAGAACTACTTTATTGTAAGCCATGTACATTTTAAAGCTGTATAGCAATCATTGCACCAATTAATGCTACTTAAAGCATGTCAAATATGTCTACCTTTACGAAACTTAGAAATAAATTTCATCCAAGATATAAGATTTTTAATACATTATTCCGTTGTAAAACAATTTATGTATAGCTCATTGTCCTTATCCTTATTTCTATCGTACATCATTGATTAAATTATTTTCTAAATGTTTCATTTATACTGTTTTTAAAATGCTAACTCCTTTTCAACTAAATTCTTAACTATTAGAAAATTGAACCCATTTTAAATAGCTCCCTTGAAACGAATAAACTACTTTAAATGCCCTTTTAGTTTCTTTATTTCTTTTCAAGCTGCCCTATTTTTTCTTCCATTAAGCGTAAAAACATAATGTTGTGAAAAACACAAAAAAGCAATTAAGATACTACAACTGTGCCTGATGTTCTTTCGATTTAACGGCGTGGGATACTGAAGGTGTTGGTATTTTATTTTTTTTATCCATCTTAGTTTCGCTGTGTTCGATTTCCAATGGATGCTGAAGGTAAATGATGTCTGCCTGTAGGGAATAGGAAAGAATATTGGATAACGCCTTTCAAAAGATGTCATTTCTTCTCCTTCACCTGGGATTTTTTTTTGTTTTACGCATTATGCTTTTGAAATAAGAAATTTATTGCTTCTTTTCATTTATTTTTTATATGATAAGACTCATTTTAGTAAAATGTTATTAAAAATACGTATTTATACGTTATATGAGAGACCTTTTTAGTAATTTCTCATATATTTGTTATTATTTTACAAAGCATGTTTTTGTTTTGTTTTTTCCTCTATCGCTAGTGATCGTAGCTAGGTATTGCAATATTGGACCAAAAGTTCAATACCGGTATTCGGTATTTTTTAGGTCTTAATACCGGGATACCGGTTCGAATACCGGTAGTAGAAATTTTTGAAAAAGAGAAAAAACAGGTGTTTCTTTGTTTTATCTGCCAGTTTTATCAAAGAGTGTAAATAAAACAAACAATAATGTGTAACTTATAAATTATAACAGTACATAAAGAATCTGAAAAAAGTAAAGAAACATCTTATTTATTTAAATCACAAAAAAGTGTAAATATCACTATTCAGTCTGGGGTTTTCTTCAGATAAATAATGAAACCAAACCGAAGTATTATTAACTGATTTTTTGCGTTCTTTAAAGTTATTCTTATTCATTATTATGCGTTATTATTTATGAGTATGCATATAATAAATCTGAAAAAATATTTTGAATTCTAAAGTATGTGATATGCAAACACAATGTGAATAACAAACTCATAAATTAAAAAAAAAATGTCAAAATAATACGCATTTTCTTCTCAACTACAGTCTAGGGAAAACAAGGCTATAATAGGATAGTCTTGGCCCACCTCAATCGATAATTCATATATTTTATCACGTCTCTTGATTGTACGACGAAACTTTGTATTCACAGTCTAACTAATTTAGCCCGTTAGGGAGATATAAAAACAAAAACGTATATTATTTTTTCCATGTTGGTGATCCTTTAACATACAGTGAAGGCAATTTAAAATTTTCTAGTAAAAACCGAGAAAGCGGTATTTAAACCTGTGAATACCGGTATTACAAAAATGTACAAATGGCCCAAAATACCGGTATTCGGTATCCCGGTATTGCAATCCCTAGTCGTAGTAATCGTGTGGCCTTGGCAGTAAACGCATGCTCGGCATTGTTTTTGTCGAGTTTTGGGTTTGAGTTCTGGTGTCACTTAAGACCCGAGGTGTAAAGGAGCTGATGCACATTAAATTTGTCTCGGAGTTTACAGTCATCGCAGCAATGTGGAGGTTTGAAGAGTCAGGTGGCAGATTAAGTGACGTCTTCGTCACTTAATCGTGACTCAAAATTATGAGGTCCGTCACCAATATCCTTTTTTGTATTTTCAAAGTACAACGTTGATCGTACTACTAAAGATTTTCTAATAGTTAAAGATTCAAGTAGTCTTTAAGATATCCGACTACGTTCGGAACCGTGATTTTAAAAAAGCGCATAAATGGATAATTTTCAAGATATTTAGTGTCACTTAGTTTAGAATACATGTATAAAATTGTTTTGTCATTATGACAAAAAATTGTTTAAATACAATAATTTGCCAAAAAATTAACTTAGAAAAAAAATTTTCAAAACGTTCTCTTTTTATAAAAAATGCTTCTATAATAATAATATTTTGCTTATATAAAGTAAAGACTTCTCCAGAGAGTCTGAACCAGGAGTATTGAAAAATCCACATTATTTCAGAGTTACCACCAATTGAAATAATTATCGGCGTTTTTTTCTTAAAATTTATTCCCTGTGTTGTCGTAAAATATGGATAAATCCACTTCTAAGTTATATATTTCAAAAATTCTAGTTGAGCCTCTGAACAGAGGTTTGAGATATATACAGGCGAAATATTATTATAATAGAATAATTTCTTATAAAAGGAAAATGTTTTGAAAATTGGTCATTCTATGTTGATTTTTGTCAAAATATTGTACTTAAATATTTTTTGAATATAATAATATTCTTAAAACAATTTTACATACGTTTTCTAATCTAAGTGACACTAAATGTTCTAAATATTATCCATTTATAAGCATTTGCAAAATCATGGTTCCGAACTTAGTTGTATACCTTAATTATGGGAAAGAATAAGTATTTTTGTGCGTTGGGAAAGTTAGATAAAATCTAATATCAAGTCAAATAACAATGAGCTTTTCAAAAATGCAAAACTTTATTGCGATATGACCTGAAATGCTTTTATTTGAGCTTATCTTATCAGCTGAAGTATTTTATTCACCAATCATAAATTGTAGTAAATAGAATTTGTTTCTTTTTCTGCCTGTTAATGTACCCTTGTAAGATCCTGAATTAATTACCATACCATTTACGATCCCTTGTGAAATTCATAAATCTAATTCTATTTATTATGTATAAATAAGTTCATACGCACTTCCATATGCAGAAAATCTTAAAAACTTATTCTATATTTGAAAGTGAAAGATCCAATGTGCTTAAGGTATCCGACTACGTTCGGAAAAGTGATTTTGCAAAAGCGTATAAATGGAAAATATTTGTAATATTTAGCGTCACTTAGATTAGAAAATGTATATAAAATTGTTTTAAGAATAGTATTACAATAAAAAATTATTAAAGTACAATATTTTGCCAAAAACTTAATATAGAATGACCCATTTTCAAAATGTTCTCCTTTTGTAAAAAAATGCTTCTATTATAATAATATTTTGCCTGTAAATAGCTCAGACTTCTGTACAGAGGCTCAACTGGAATTTTTTTAAATATATAACTTAGAAGTGGGTTTTGTCCTTGTTTTACGACTACAGAAAGGAGAAATTTTAAGAAGAAAACACCGATAATTAATTCAATTGGTTGTAACTCTGAAAGTAATATGCATTTTTCAAAAAAAAAATAGTTCAAACTCTCTGGAAAAGGTTTTACTTTATGTAAGCAAAATAGTATTATTTTAAAAGTATTTTTTATAAAAGGAGAACATTTTGATAAAAAGGTTATTCCAAGTTCATTTTTTTCCAAAATGTTGTATTTAAATCCTTTTTTTTGTCAAAACACCTTAAAAACAATTTTATACATGTATTCTAATCTAAGTGACACTAAATATCATGAAAATTATCCATTTATGCGGGGGTTTTTTTAATCACGGTTCCGAACGTAGTCGGATACCTTAAAAGAAAATTGTAATTAAGATCAATGGCGAAAATTTGGATTTGAGAACTGTTACAATAAAATCTTGGAAAATAGACCTATCTCCTCTAAAGACAAACCTTTATTGTAAAGAAAAAACTTAAAATGAATATTTAACCCCAATAAAATACTAAAGATTTAATTGTTTAACAAGTGTTTGACATGGGTGAAACTTTAAATTAATTACATTATTAGATATATATATTTAAATTTTAAAAGGTTATTAAAAATATGAGAATTATACACAATTTGTAAATGTGTAAATGAAATGTTTTAAAAAGATTAAAAAATAAAATAAAAAAGGGAAGGTGTCTTTTTATTGTACAGCAAAATTATATCTCAACTATTTTATATAGTTGTCAAATATTTATTTTCTCTGTGAAAAATCCATACCATTATCAAGCATAGAAATTGACATAAAATGTAATAATATCTTTTAAAACATTCAGTTTTACATTGAGAAAAACTGCATTACAGTGAGTAAATTACAGTACTCTATTACAATGAGGAAAAACAATGCTGCAGAAACTGAAGAGTATTTATCCGACTAGACCGCATATTTATTTTACAAGAAAACTTTATCCAGACAGTTATTCACGTTTCATTATTTTTCGAAAATTCAGTGTTATTCATTATTATTTCGAAATTTTTAACTTAATTTTCAAAAGTAAACTGTGGGCCCCATAGAGGGTCTAGAATATAAGTAATAGGAGTTTTTTTTAAAAAACAGTACCAAATTTTGTTCCAGAAATTGCGCAACGGGGAATTCAAGATTACTCTAGAGAATAATGCATGACTAAAATTTAGGATCACAAAAAGATATTTCGTTAACTTTATGTCTTAATAGATTTGGTCCTCTTGGCCATAAATATAGTCATAAATGTGCAACATCATTCATATATAATAAGGTTAAAAAGTGAGTGAAATACACATGGTGTGATACAGAAAAGGAAATTGTGAAGAGAAGAAAGCACTCTGTAGTGAAAATAAACTCTATAATAAATTGTTCTGTAAGATTTAAACCAACTATGCGCCAGTACAGTAAAAATGCATTTTTCTCTTCTTTTTTCTCTCCATTTCATGAAAAGGAACAAAAATGATAAATTATATAAATAAAATTTATCCTCAAGATTCCATTTCTTTTCTTCTTTCCATCCAACATTGGAAAATATTTATAAGGTTTGACACCCTAAATGTATTTTTATGGAGACCAAATACTAAAAATCAAAAAAAAATATTAATTTTTTATAATTTATTTATAAATATTTCAAGCAACAAAAGATTTTAAGTCAGGATTACTTAGAAGCAAAATGAAAAAATGTCTAGAGTTTTGAAAGGCAGCGGAAATGTGTGTGATTCATTTTAAATTCTACCCTGATATAATTAAATTTTCAGTAATGGCTGACGTTTAATTATGCCGTTGTTGTTATTGTTTTTAATTAAAAACTATAAAGATATTATTTTTCTAATAAGTAGCTGTATTATTATTAAAATTAGAAAGCTGAAGAAAGAAAAATATTTCTCTTTCTGGAGTTATTCTTCAGTATATAAATAAATTACAGAATGAACTTTTGTTTTTAAAAAATTCATTGTGTGAGAGTAAAGCTGCGTAAAAAATGAACATTTATTATTTTTTATATGAATTATTTTATCTTTTCCTTTATTTTTATTTCTATAGTGTTGCATAAAAAAGTTTCCGTGAGTTCGTAAAATAATTGAAAAAATTAAATGTGTTTTTATTTGCTGATATAGCAAGGTAACTTTTTAAAAATATTCATTGTCTTTTTTAAGTCTTGTTCGAACCTTCCATTTTCTTAGAAGGTTTATTTTTCAAGCAAATTCAGCTAGTAATTTATCGTTCCAACAATTTAATAATGTTTCATTGTTTGCTTACATTTGTAAGCATTTCTATATTTATATCTATCTTTCTAAAAATCGTTAGTGGCATATTTATACTGAATAGGAGCCATTGTCAAAGGATCCAATATCAGAAAAATAAAGATGACTGACTGAGTTCTTAACTGTGTTTCTGAAAAATGTATAAGGGATCTCAGGGGTGTTAAATTTCTCTAGAGGTCTGAAAATATAAACAATTTTCAAACAGGTATAATTCTTTTAAATTTAAATGAAATAATTCGAATCTTATACGCATTATTTATAAAGGAATGGGGCTTCAGAAAAGCTTAAAATGTTTAAAATATAATCATAATTTTAAAAATTACAAGCATAAAAAAATAAGAAACTTCTATAAGAAATATTTATTAAGTTTTACGTTGCGCATGCTATTTTCTAAAATAGTACATTTTATTACTAGCTATAATTTGATTCATAAAGATAAATGTATTCTTATTACACTGTAGCTACTTTTATATAAATAGAATAATAACTTACATATTTTAATAAATAAAAAATACATTTTAAAAAGTATTTAAAAAATTGCAATATTTTACAAATATTTTGAAATACAAAAGATATATAATACTAAAATTAGGTAGGGTTTAAAGAGTACGGTGCATTTTTTTTTATAATTATATAAAGTTTTATACATCAGAGGCTATTATTTTAGGAAATAGAGTGCGCAACGCAAAAACTACTTAATATTTATTAGAAACTTTCATATGCTTATGATTTTCTGAAATTATTATTATATTATAAACATTTTATACTTTTCTGAAGCCCCATTCTTTTATAAATTATGTGTTCAAGATTCGAATAATTTAATTTAAATATAAAAGAATTATACCTGTTTGAAAATCGTTTATATTTTCAGACCTCTAGAGGAATTTAACACCCCTGAAACCCCATAAATGAATACTTGGTTTGATATTTAGCATCAGTTGAATTAAATGTCGATAAAAAACTGTTTTAAAATTGCATGCCATCTTTTCAAAACATGCTCCTTTCTTTAAAAATGCTTCTATAATAATTAAATTTTGCCTATATACATCCAAGAATACTACACTGGGGTTTAACTAGGATTTTTGAAAAAAATCATATTATTTCCAAAGTTGAAATCAAATGGAATAATAATAAGTGTTTCTTGTTTAAAAAAATTTATCTACTCTGATATAATAAAATATTAATAAGTTTCCTCTTAATTATATATTCAAAAGATCCTGATTCAGGCCTTGTAGATAAGTCTCTGCTATTTCTAGGCAACATATTATTATATGGCAGTATTTTTTCCATAAAAGGAGGATGTTTTAAAAATATCGACATTTTTTTTCTTCATTTTATGCCAAAAAATTACATTTAAGGTATCCGACTACTTTCGGAACCGTGATATTCAAAAGCGCATAAATGGATAAATTTCCTGATATTTAGTGTCACTTAGATTAGAATATATGCATAAAATTGTTTTAAGGAGATTTTGACAAAAAAAAATTATTTAAATACAATATTTTGGCAAAATATTAACTTAGAATAATCTTTTTTCCAAATGTTCTCCCTTTAGGAAAAATGCTTCTATTATAATAATATTTTGCCTGTAAATAGCTCAGGCCTCTGTTCAAAGGTTCAACTAGAATTTTTGAAATACATAACTTAGAAGTGGGTCTATTCATATTTTACGACATCAGAGGGGAGCAATTTTAAGAAAAAACGCCAATAATTATTTCAATTGGTGGTAACTCTGAAAATAATGTGAATTTTCCAAAAATTCTAGTTGAGCCTCTGTAGAGAGGTCTGAGCTATATACAGGCAAAATATTATTATAATAGAAGCATTTTTCCAAAAGGAGAACATTTGGAAAAAGATTATTCTAAGTTAATATTTTGCCAAAATATTATATTTAAATAATTTTTTGTCAAAAAATGTCCTTAAACCAATTATTTGCATGTATACTAATCTGAGTGACTCTAAATATCATGAAAATTATCCCATTTATGCGCTTTTTTAAAATCACGGTTCCGAACGTAGTCGGATACCTTAAATAATTTTCAATATAATACTATTCTTAAAACAATTTTACATGCATATTCTAATTCAAATGACACTAAACATAAAAAAGCAAATTCTTCACTTATACGCCTTTACTAAATAGCGGTTTCGAACGTAGTCAGTCTCATTTTAATGTATATTTTACAACATAAAGACATTTTTATTTTTAATTGTGACCATTTCTTCAAACTAATACTCTAAAGAATGTACTCAGCTCAAAATTTTCACAAGTATCTTAACATTAGTGAAATACTTTTAAAAGAATTTTGATGCAGAAAGAAAATTGTTTGCATCGTCACTGAATCTGGAAGAAATTTTATCTTCTATTTTGTGTGTGTGTTTAAATTCTGCACTTCCTGCATCAAAATTCTTTCTTCCTTAACAGCAGTCACCCTTAGGGAAATGCATTGGAGGCCTTGCATCCATTTACGTGCACCGTGTCTTCTATTTTATCGATAAGGAAAATGTTTACGGTACCATGTCGGAGCACACCGATTGTAAAATTAGGGCTATGTCATTTTGCGTTAAGCTAAGTTGTGCAATACTGCGTTATACTTTTTCCAGCCAAATACTCCTTATTCGATCCGTTGGGCTGGAAATATTTACCTTTGATGTTGGAGCAGTTCCAAAACAACCGAACCAGCAAGAAAAAAATAATAAATAAAATTGTACTAGTTTAAGGGAATGTATCATAAATCTAGAGAAAGGAATAGCATTAATAAAAACACAGAAAATGGAAATGTAACAATTTCTTAAAGATTAATATATAACTATCAATATGACATTTGTAAGGTTTTTCATGGTATCAAAAGTATTTTAAAGTATAAAAAGAATTATACTGTCCTCAAAGTCTGCAACGATTCTTTTTATACATAGCTACCAAAATATAGCCGTTTTATATATAATAGACAATCAGGCTTAGGATTTCGATGTATATATATATATATGTGTGTGTGTGTGTGTGCGTGATTATTTAGTGAGCTGTGTGTGTGATTATTTTGACAATGTATAATTAACAAATAATTATATATATATATAGCATTAAATTAGAATTAATATAATTTAGTATACTATTAACAATTAAACATATATATGTAAATAATCTTGATTTTTAAAAAGAAAAAAAAAAACTAAATGATAAAAACATTTTGATAATTTTAATTTCGATAGACTCATAGACAAATATATCCAAAATGTATTCTCTATGTCGAACAATCGATTTTTTTTGCTCTGATGACGAATGTCCCTTTTATTTTGAAATAAAAACAGTGATGACACTGTTGAAAATTTCTGTCGGCTTAGACAAAACAGAAGGGATAAAAAAAGATAGATGAATGCGACTTTGCAAATGGCAAATTTTTTCCTACGTTTCGACAATTGTCATTATTTTGTCTTCTCAAAATATATTTATAAATTTTAGCCTATGTTTATTCTGAAATAAGCTATATTACTGAAAGTTTCATTAAAATCCATTCAGTTGTTTTTGCGTGAAAGACCCACAAAGATACTCACAAACTTTCGCATTTATAATATATATTAGATTAGATAGACAATCAGGCTTAGGATTGCGATGTATATATATATATATATATATATATATATATATATATATATATATATATAAAATATATGCTGTGTGTGTGTGTGTGTGTGTGTTTGTGTGTGTGTGTGTGTGTGTGTGTGTGTGTGTGTGTGTCGCAGTCTTAACTCTGATGTTTGCTATTGAACAGAATGACTATTCAAATCTGTATTGTCTTGATACATTCTTACAAACGATGGATTGTTAAATTAAATTAGAATTAATATAATTTAGTTTAAATAATCTTGATATTTAAGAATCCAAAATATCTATGTATTCTCTATGTCGAACAATCGACTTTTTTTTTGCTCTGATGACGAATGTCAGTCCAGTATGATTAAATTTCTGTCGTAAAAATACTGTATTGGCGACTTTGGGAAATAACGTTCGCCAAGTCACTGTCTTCTTAAAACAGTTTAAGTGGAAATAAGACTAAGAAGAGAGCCTAATTAGGAAAAAAAATGCTGTGTTCTTGGTAGAATAGCGGCCAAAAGTTTATCGTAAAATCTTTAATAATTTAATTCCATTTCCATTATTCCTTAAATTCATGATAACGAATATATTTCTATAATATTCCAATGGAATGATAAAAAAATTGCTTTCTTTTTTTATGTTTTATATTGGTTTAATAAGAATTGTAAGATAAATGCAAGTTTTATTACTGACAAATTTTACCTTTCATAGGATTTTATTTCTTACAGTTTGGAGCTGAAAATTAGGATTAAACTTTTTTTAAATTATCATCTAACTTTAGTTAATATTAATAATGTTAAGATTGACAATAATTCCTTTTAAGAAAATGAGAAACAGAAATTAAAATTATTTATTACAACAAGTTCCTTAGAGGAAAGATAAGTTATTGGAATTTGAAAGTGTTGAACAAAATTCTTACTGTGAAATCATGTTTAATGCTCTGTTTATCAATATTAATTTTCTAGTAAAAAACTGTAACGCATTCTATAGAAAAAAATAATTTCATTAAAATATATGAAGAGAATTATTTACTGTTATCAAGTTTTTTTTTTTTCAAAACTTTTGAAGGAATAAAAGAAAAAACACGTGGAAATGTAAGCAGTTTCTCTTAATAATGATTTAAACTTTTACATATTTAGCATAAACCCAATGGCATATTAATTCAATAACACAACTTATGGCTTTTAGCATCTGCAAGTGATACTCGTGTTCTTTATTTTTGTTCACCTTAATCTTTGATTTCCAATTTATTATAGTTCTCATAAAATTTATTTTACAAAATCCTTCTTGTTTGAATGTTTAAAAGGAACTAAAAATTTTCTTTAGATTTCTGAACATTTTTAACAGTTGTTTGTTTCTTTTATTTTCCAAATATTTCTTTAAAAATTATTAAATATTTTAAATTAGCCACTACATTTAATACATTAATCTCACAACAACAATAAAAAATGTCCAAATAACACTTTTCCCATACAATATGCATTGATTTGATCTTAAAAAGTTTTATGTTAGTTCAAACATTCAACAGGAAACTAAATATATCATAGTTGCTGCTATTGAAAATTACTATTAGTTCTTAGGCCTTCTGTCTTTCTTCTCATTTTCTGTATTATTAGTTGCATAGCAGTTCTTATAACTTTTACTGGTTGAAGTAACCAGCAGAATATTCCAGGAAACTATTAAATATTCAGTCCATTATTTTTTTAATATTCTGGCAACAACCCCGAAATGTATTGACGATACATTAATTTATGTAATAAGCATATAAATAAGCGTGTCACGTTTTCGTTTTTCGGATTTTGTATGAAAATTAAATATACCTGCACAGAATACAAGGGCATTAAATGCATTAAATATATCGAAGTTAATTTTTCTTCAGTTAAAACCAATTACATCTCACTTTCACTTCCAAAATCATAGTTATAAATGTTCCAAGTTAAATATTGTTTTTATTCTTTAAAAAAATAATTTCTATTATTACGATTCTTCAAATGTTATATTACTTTATTATCAATTGATAACTAAACGCGATGAAAATCGTTTGGTCGATACAAGTTGGAATTCATCCCAATTTAGCATCGTTTAGTGTATGTGAAATTTTAAAGACAAATGACACTATTTCTCTTTAAAGCATTTTGTGCTTTGCGTACACTCATACTAAGAAGATTGAACTAAAACTATCTGAAAGAAGTGTCTAAAAGCATTAAAAAAAGGAGTTGAAACTGAAAATTATTTAAATAATGCTTCCTCCAAGAACATATATAATTCATAATAGTCATCATTTTAATAATTTGACCTAACTTTAAAATTACAATATATGCTAATCGTATTATCAACATACCATAGACATTTGAATAAATTAAAATGTTAGAATTCATTTCATACAGAAATCTAAAGGATTATTATTGAAATTTACGAATCAACGTTTCCCTCAACATTTAGATGGAGTTATTTTTTAAATTATTGCAAAAATTCTTAAAGGTGTTATTACTAAAAGTTTTCCCTTAAGTATGAGAAAAATTAATCTTTCAATATATTTTTTATTAAATTTATTTTTAAAAAAATT
Organism: Trichonephila clavipes; assembly: GCA_019973935.1. NCBI lineage: Eukaryota > Metazoa > Arthropoda > Arachnida > Araneae > Nephilidae > Trichonephila > Trichonephila clavipes. The sequence goes on along the minus strand of BMAU01010297.1, from coordinate 220,693 downwards.
CAAAATACATAGATAATTATTAGTTTAAACAGCATACATTAGGCATTACTATATGCAAGTTAAAATAATAAATAATTAATAGTCATATATTCATAACTAAAATGCACATAACCTAAAATTTTATTCCTTTAACTCTTAAAAATAGGAAGGAGATAAAAAGAGAAAAAATGTTTAGCAAAATCTTATTGATTGATCTATATACATGTTAAAAATACCTCCATAAAAATATCTCAAAATAAAAACGTTAAAATAGTTTTCTTAAAGTAGCCGTGAAAGATTTTTCTCATTGTATTGTGTAAATTGTTACTCCAAATAAAGGCTTTTTTGCTACAAAGGGAACTATGCTCATAATACCGTAAAATTATTGTGAACGTTGTACCAAAAAAAAATCATATCGTCTTTTTTATTTGATCCACTTAAATCAACTATGAGCAGCGCCTTAAGCATTTGAAGCAGTCGGTCCAAATAATTCATATTCTTGGTTTCGAAACAGAATTTGAAACTGAATAACCGATTTCCTTTAATTCGTATGTTACACCTCGTTAAACATTCATGTTTTTGCAAACTTAAGAAGAAATATATTCAAGCTCAATGGTTCCATGCAGTTTTTATTTGGAAAGGTTATATTTGAAAGCCCATTTGTCTGTATAAAAACAACTGGGTTTTTCCAGTGAGTTACATTTAATCCATTGAATTTCATAGAATTGATGTACACATATTTTAAAATATTTGATGAATATTTATATGTAATACTCACGAGGGATTTTTCCCTACACATTGGAATGTCCACAATGAATCTATTGCTGCGAGTACTTTAGTTTCTAAATCATAGGCGTTTGTGTGCAATACCACATTGAATCACGATCATGAACAGCCTAAAATCATGACATTGTCTTTACTGACGAATTCCACTTTTGCTTTTCGACTCCACGATAGTCGGATTACTGTCGGGAGACACCATGAAGAGAGGTTAACTGTAGTACATAATTTTTTCATGAGTTCACATGTGTTTGTTATTTATTGTTATGCGATGATATATATATATATGATACTGACCATTACTCTCCCGCTTCACTGCGTATTTTATAATGTTGTATGACTAATCACTACATACAGTTTTAAGTTATTTATATCTAAATCTTAGCATTAAGCAGATGATATTGAAAAAAGTCCTCGCCTCTCCATTAAAAAAAAGACAGGACTCGAATTTTTCTAATCCGGAAGTATAATTATCTTTTACGCTCCCAATAGCCACGGCAATTTTCACAAAAATCGTGCTTAGTGGATCTCAACTAAAAAAAAAGAAATATGCTTACCAAATTTTAAGTCAGTAGGCCTAAAAGCTGAAAATTAGGGATTTTTTTGTTGCTGCACTCCTTTGAGCCTCTTTGGAAGTCGATTCCCGCAAAGCCTTTCCTAAGTGGATCTCTACTCAATTAAAGAAACATGTTTATCATTTTTTAAGCATGTAGAGAGTTCTAACAGTTCAAAAATGAGAATTTTTACCTATAACGCCCCCCCCCTTAACCCCCCTGGGAAGCAGATTTCCACTAAGTTCGTACTAAACGGATATCTGCTAAACAAAAGAAACATTACCAAATTTCAAGTTTGTTGGTATTGTAGTTCCGCATATCTCGTGATTAGTGAGTGAGTTGCTTTTCTCCTATGTATACAGAAAGATACACATTTTAAGACTGAGTAATACTTTAACGCCATAAGTTTAAAATCGCATTATCTATAGAGTTAAGTTGTAAAGGTTGGTATTAACAATAGGCATTAGTATTTCGACGTGTTAAACAATAATTCAGCGCCAGGATGGCGCTAGTATTTTAGTAGGGGAAAAATGTCCATGGCACAAGTATGTATGACTTTCGAGCAGCGAAAAAGCATTTTGATTTGGCATTTGAAGTTTGGGAATATCAGTGAAGTCCAACGAGATCGAAGACAACAATATGGAACGGAATCACCAACACGCTTAAGAATTGCTGACCGTTCCAATAAGTTTGAAACTGATGGAACAATAAAGAATATCCATAAGGGAAGATCCAGCCGGCCACTCACATCAACAAGCGAAGTGTCTTCTGCTGGAGTATTATATTCATTCACACGGTCACCACAAAAATTGACATTGCAAAGTGTGCACGTGAAACAGACTTGAGTAGCGTCAGTGTAGATCCTATTTTGCAAAGAGCAAAATGGAAAGTTTACATACCAAAACTGTTACACACACTGAACGAGGACAACCCAGACAGAAGAAATCAGTTTTGTGAATGGTACCACCCGCAGGTTGAAAATGATTCAATTTTGTTTCCCAAGTTATGTGGTCTCTTTTACTTAAGGGGTTACTTCAAGAATGTGGTGTACATTAAGAAACAGTGCACACTAGAGAAACAAAGCTATGAAAATGAAACGGCTGGTTATAGACTCTGAAAGATGTCTTCAATAATGTACGTCATCGTGCTCAAAATTGTTTGAAGGCGGGTAGATTACAGTTTGAATACTTATTGTAACTTTGTCATTTTTATTCACTGTAATACTTGGGATAATATATACGATTCCCCCCCCTCAAAAGGTGTGTATTAAATGGATTGATTGTGTTTACTGTGGCACTTTTTATCAGCACGAGGGCTATTGGCAAGAATCTCCTAATTTTGTACCACGGCTAATTAATGAAAACTTCCATATTGTATCAACAAAGGGGCTTTGAACTTCAATATATTTAGTTGCATCGTTTCCACTTTAAGTAGAGTCTTAAGTGGTATCTGGACTCTAACTGAAGACTCCACTGCAATAAGGCCCATCGTGAACTGTCACAGTTCTTCGACTGCTGTGCCTATATTGATGCATTTTTAATAAATTAAATTATTTTATTTATGAAGGGCTTAGAAAAGAGATCGGTTTCCTTCGTTACTAGATTAAAAATGTGGGAGAAAAATATATACAACCTATACGGTTGGGAGCCCTACCGAGTGATTTATTTTTTTAATTAAGTATAAATTTTTGTTTATTTGTTTTATCCTGAAGAAAGTCATTATACTGCAGAAAATGCAGAAAAAGAGGGAAAAGCTTTGGTTCGCTTTAGAAGAAAGCCCATTTTTCTATTATTTCTCGATCCATTTCTTCCAATGAAAAAGAAAAAGTATCTTGCGTCCTCGGATTACAAAAGGCTGAATAGATGCAGCAAATATAAAAGCCTGCCTTTATTGATTAGGTAAAGACAGTATCCGCAAATATTTTTTTTGTTATATTTTTCACGAAGGACAAAAATACGCCTTCTTGCATTGTAATTTTCTATGAGTCTCTTCCCTATACTTCTTTTAATTAAAAAAAAACCCTGTAAAATTGTAAGCGCGCGCAGCGATATATAAAATCATGGTTTGACACACAAAAACGTTTTTTTAAAATTTTTATGGTAAATTTTATGTTTATTAAAAAAAGTTCCAGTCTTTCATTTGAGACTTATTTAAGTTATTCTTTTCATTGCTTAAATAGAAAGGGGGTATGCAAATTTACTTATATAATAATTTTTTAAATAATTTTACGATGGTGAGAGAAATATTTAACCCCAAAAGTATATTAGCATAAGAAAATGTGCATGCATTTTTTAAAAGAGAAATTTAAAAAGAAGTTCAATATTTTTAACAAATTTCTTTAAAACTAATTCCAAATTGTATGTATTAATTTTATACTATGTATGTCTAGTGTTACATATATATGAGTAAAACTAGAGATAAATAATGGTTTTGTAAGTAATTTAAACCTGCAACATTGTTGAATGAAATTATTAAAAACCGATCTTCAGGAAATAATTAATTTGGAATAGATTCACTTTTCCGTAAATAAAATCAGACAGCATTAATATTATCTTTGACAATTTATTATATAATCCATCTTTAAATAAATATACTTAAATGCCAAATGCTTTAAGTATTTCACTCCAATTAATCGTCAATAAATTTAATTAAAATTTTATAATGTTTCTACCTCATAATAAGAAAATGCAATTGGCTTTAAAGTTTTGCTTAAATTTTACGCAAGTTTTGTGTGGTTTTTCGAAGCATCAATTTCACATTCCTTGGGAAATTTGATGCTTATTACTAAACGTGAGTAATTCAGAAACGAAAAATATTTTCCTTTGTGTTACATGTTTTTATATTGTTTATATTCAGCTTCATCAATAAAATTCGTTCTTTTTTTAAACTAGTCCTCAAGAAACTAATAGAAATTATATATTCACTTATGGGTTCAACTGATTATGACTATTTATAACATTCGACTGAAAAAAGGCTAATTTAAAACATGTCTTGTTCAACATCGCATTCATTCTTTCACGTGTTACGAAAATTCGTATTGATAATATTTCAAAAAGTTAATTGTAGTTTAATTTATATTTCGTCAAAATAGCTTATTTAATAATACTAAATGTGAAAAATATTTTACATCATTTTTCAGCATTTTTAATGGACGAACTTAAAACACATTTTTATAAATTTTGAATTTATTCATTTTAGGACGATATGGTGTGTCTACAATGCACAGCAACAGGAGAAAGAGTATGTTTGGCAGCGGAAGGTTTTGGAAACAGACATTGCTTCTTGGAAAACATCGCTGACAAGGTAAACAAAATTATGATTTGTAAATAATTATTAATGGCTTTTGAAATTTTAATCTGTTTACTGTTCGAAGAAAATTTTTTATTAAATAAAACTGCGTTTAATTTTTAATGCATGTGAATTATGTCCAAGATCAAGTTATGTAATAAAAATGTGCGTTCGCAGAACTTAGAAAAAGTTGCCCAATGTTTTAAATATTTCAATTTGTCAACAGAAAAATGAAAATTCACTTTTTAGTTATCATTCGTGTTTTGTTAGTGTAATTAATGCATGATAAATTCAAATTTAAGTTAGCCTTAAAGTACTATTGTAGATCTCGTAATATGTAATACTAAAGATTTCCAATAAGAAACAATCAAATAATTTTAAATTTAACAATTTTAATCAAAGAAATAAAGTAATATAAAACAGCACAGAGAGAACAAGAGAAGGAAAAAAAGAAATAAAAAAATAAAAGCTAAAATAATAAATAAGAAATTATTAATTTAAAGGTATACAAAAACTTAGGCACTTTTTCATATTACCTAGTTTTAAATTAACATTCTCTTAATTATGTATTTTAATGTAATATTTATATTAATATATATTTAATATTATATTTATTACTATATATTTAACATAATATTTATTAATATATATTTAATATAATATTTATTAATATATATTTAATATAATATTTATATTAATATAATATTTATAATTTAGTAATATAATATTTATATTAATATAATATTTATAATATATATTTAATATAATATTTATATTAATATATTTTAATATATATTTATTTCGTTTCTAATATTCCCTTTTCTAAAAAAACTAACTATATTTGCAAACAAATTTTTTTTAATTATTCATGAAAAAAAATGAGATAATGAGAGAATTTCTTTAAAAAATAGTTTGAATATAGAAGTCAGCATTATTTCTTTAAATATAAAAACTCTATTTTAACCACAAAAAGATAAAAATAAAGTATTTTTACTTTTACATCTAAAAAGTGAAAAAAATATCGACGATAAAATCTTTTATTTACTTATTTGTAAAGTAACAAAAGGGTAGCATTTTCGACGATGGAAGATTTTTTTCAGTGTTTCTGCTATTTTATATTCGACTCAGTTTCGCAAATTTTTCTTTTACAAATGTTAAAAGTTTGCTTTTATTGGGCCATTTCGGATTTTTGAATTGTGTTCTCGAGCTTCATAATAGCTGTTCTTTGAACTATTTAAAAGAAAAAGTTGTTGAAACGCAGAAAATAAAACAGATATAAAACAATTTATAATAGAATATAGAATTAATTGCTGACATTTATAAATGTATTTATTTTATTTTATCTATCTTTTTGATAAGCACTGTACAACAAAGGCGAAAAATCCCAATTAAACTTAAAAAGTAATTTTTGAATGGAATTTAATACATTTGCGCAGATTTCTAGTTTTCTGAATCTTCAATATTAAATTTAAGCTTTTCTATTTTAGTTTTTTAAAGAAGTTATGTAAAAATGCAACGCTTTGTGAAAAAAACACACATTGGCAGAAATATTTTTCATTTGTCTTATACCATGAAAGTCTCGAATGTTTGGTAGTCATTTGTACTTTTTCAGTGATTTAATTATACTCATAAAGGGAGGTTTAATTACCACCGTTTACTAATTAAAAGTCAATATTGGCTTTTCTTTCTTACTTAAAGATATAATTAACCATTTTCAATGGCTTCTGATTTTTTTTTATGAAATTTTTTTAACTGTTGGAAAATTGATAATAGTATATAAATTGTTCAGCTGAAAAAACTAATTATGAAGATTTTCTTTGATGTATTTCTTTGTAAGCTTAAATATCATATTAAACAAGTATACTATTTTAGGTGTGGTATAATTTTCATGTCATTTTAATATTCTAAGTTTTATTATTATTCATTAGTTCATAAAAGTATTAAATTGGTTAATTATTTCATAAAGTTTCTGCAGTGACGGTAAATATTGAAAATACACATTAAAAGTAAAATTTATAAATGCAATTTGACATTTAAAACTGCTTAAAAATAAGGAAAATGTTTATTAAATTATTAAAATTCTTTTGATATATAAATAAATTAGTTATTACTTCCGAAAATCTAGATTAATTATTTTTTACCGTGTTATAATTGACAAATAATTAGAGTTGACAGTTAAATACGTATGATACTCACGGTCACTTGTATTCTTTAATGCTCTTTTTTCATAATCAGTTAAGTGTAAATTTCGGCCCTTGCGCCAAGTTGAAATTTTGTATTTTCATAATCAATTTAATTTCATAGGAAGTTGAACATTTTGTTTTTCACATATTTTTTCATATTGAACATAGTTACATATTTTTATTCTAATATATATATATATATTCGATTTTCCTACCTTTAAGACCTAATTTTTATGTATAAATTCTTAAAAAATGTTTCTCATTTATCAACCCATAGAATTTAAATGCAAATAATAATCTGAGAGCTTGCTTTGAAATTTCAAATTATCATATTAATCTGAAAAGTATTCAACAATATTTTCAATTACTTAATATTTTACAAATCAAACCATACATTTAGTACTCTAATAGTATTTTAACTGAAATACATTCATACAAGGAACAAAATTATATTAATTATATATTTTTTTCACCATATTTTACAGAATACTCCTCCAGAGATGTCATCGTGCGTGTTTGTTATTGAACAGGCTTTGTCTGTTCGAGCATTGCAAGAAATGGTCACAGCCATGTCTTCCGAATCAGTAAGTTTGTGTAATAATTTTCTTTTAGTTCCTTTTAACTCTTAAAGGAAAAATAAACTCTTCTAAATTATTATAAAAAAACTCTTCTAAAAAATTATTCTCTCTGAGAATAATTTTCAACAAATATATACACATTAAGTACTGAGGATACGGTATAAAGATTTCAAGTTACAGATTTTGCTCATATCCGGATTTGAAAAAAACAGCGGTGGAATAGGGAAGTCGATTCTTTGCGAAAAAAATCGATTTTTAAATCGATTCACAAAAAAATTGAGGTCTAAAAGATCCATTTCTGAAAAATCGATTTTTTTCAAGTCTGCATTTACAATGCAAATAAAAATCCATTTAATGAAAAACAAGAAAAATACGATAATAAACCATCTCTTATCAGTATAATCAGGGGATTTTTTTAGTTAAGGGAATTCGACAATTACAATTATTTTTATTACCATATCAAAGTATCAGGTATAAAAGAAGACATTTATTTTCTAAATGTATTTGTTGCATTAAAAAGTTTAGAAAATAGATTATGTAGCTTATATTTTCCAATGATTATTATCTAAACTTTTTAAAAACAGCAGTCTGTCAAGTCTACTGGGATCCAAGTGATTACCGTACTTCACTTGCGATGTTTCCGGCAATCGAAAAAAGGCGCTCACAAGGAACAGATGATTTCACGATACTCATATAGATCATGGCTATTGAGCGAACGTGATAATAAATAGAGCTTTTCTTTTTTGTTCTTGTCTTAAAGCATATGATCATAATTCAGGTGCATAGCTGCTTGCGATAAATAGTGTTTAAATCCTTCCTTTTTTATGTTTTTTAACAACTTCATGGTTTTTATCAAAACGGAAAAAATCGAATGTCGATTTTCTAGAATGAAACATCGATTCACTGAATCGATTCAGTGCTACACATCGATTTTTCAATTAATCGATCTCAAATCACCATCCCTACCATGGAACTTATTTTTGTGGAGTACAAGAATTCGTAAAATTTGTTTGTTTTGAATCAAGTAGATACTACACATGCAGATTCAACATAATTCTTCTTACTCAAGCAACATGTTATTTTAGGTCACTTTCGATTATTTCGAAAAAACTGATGTCCACGATTTATGTTGAAGATTTTAAATCTTGAAATTATAGACATTTCTATGCATTAAAAGATTTTTTTTCTAATTTGTAATAGCAGTATCAAATACAGAACATTCAAAGTTTTACGCCTAAAAGTAACACATAATACTTTTGTTATAATTATGGAATAAGTGTCACACACATCCACTACATAAGAATAGCAGTTTACTGGAATGTTTTTTAAATGCCAATATTATTTAAAATGTGAATATTTGATATAAGAAACGATACATACATATAAATTAGTATCTTGAAATAAATTACAAAAGTTTTGTTTGATTTACTAATATTCTTTTTAAGAGTTCACTAAAATATAGGAAGTCCTCAAGGATAGATATATATATAAAAGAGTAACTTTATCAGCTTTATAAAATATGTATGTATAAACTTTAGATAGATAGATATAGAGACAGAAATTTGGACTCTCTCTCTCTCTCTCTCTCTCTCTCTCTATATATATATATATATATATATATATATATATATATATATATATATATATATATATATATAATTGTTGAATTTTCCTATATAGAGCAACAATATCTGAAATTTTAAGGCTAAAAATGACAAAAAGGAAATGTATAAGTCAAATTCGTCTCTTTCTTAAACATTGAGGCAGTATCCACAACGGATTAATTCTTCAGGAAGCTACACTTATCAAAAAATACGAACTGGAAATAAAATGCGTATAAAAAATTTCCAATCTATCTTATGTCATCATTTTCTCACGCTACTGAATTTCCCTTTCCGAGTTGATGCCAGTAGCAACGAATATATATTGGTCTTGTCTGGAAGTTTTCCAAGTCATGAATCATTTAAATAACGCCGACCCAAGCCAAAGGTAAACAGTTACAATTTTATGTTTTATTAAGATTTTTTTTTATTTCCGAGAGAGAGTGCTCACCATCTTTGAGTTCCATATGAAAAAATACAGTTTTTGTATTTAAATTTCTTTATAAATAAATGTTCAGGGAAAGATTACTAAAACTTGTATATGTAATTAGAGTTTTTTACTCCTGAATTCTTATAAAAAATTTAAATACATAGTTTGACCTTGAAAAAAACATTTTTTTTAGTTTCAATGAGAAAGTAAAGAAACAAGTGTAAAACCTTACAGAAATGTATTAAAAAGTGTTGCAGAAATTAGAATTTAAATACTGGCCTTGACCTTTTATTGAAAAATTGAAGGAGTAACTTGTGGCTGTTTCCCGTAACTAATTCCATATTGTAACCATATGATAATAACAAATAATCTGTGTTTCATGATTTTGCTTTTTTTTAAACCAGAACAGCCGATTAACTTGATATTTTTTCCCTTAATTTTGGTCTGCGAATATAAATATTTTTACATATTTTTTATAGAATAAACTCTATAACGCGAAACATTTTTAAACAAGAAATATAATTAACGAACTAATCATAGTAAACTACCATGAAGAATTTTCACATATAACTATTCCTAAACAAAAATATTTAAGGAAACATTTTTTCTTACTTATATTGTTCTATCACTTTCATTGTCTATCTACTAATATTTTCCCAGTGAGTTTCTTTGATACATAGTATAAAGATTTGAAATGGAATTTAAATTGTGTATATTCTAAAAGAAATAAAAGATTGGATTAATAAATGCCCACGTCTTTTGAATCACAAACTATTAGAAAAGAATAAACAAAAACTCTGGAGCAAAAACTCGAGATCTATTCTTGATCTATTTTTTCTGCCGTATGTAGAATGTAGAATTAGCGTATGTAGAATTAATCTGAGATAGAAATTACTAACGATATCATCAAAATATTTTATTATGCCTTGTTTATTTTATTTGTAGAACAAAAAAAAATTTAATTGCATCTTTGAATACTTGAGGCATCACTGTTTTAAATTTTTAACGCATTTTCAAAGTTCATAAAAAGTAGAAAAATTAGATGTAGCAATTTTAAAGGGGAATCGAAAGCAATTGATATATTTTTTTAATACTTAAAAAAATTGTATTTCTGAAAAATTTATTCCACATAAATTATAAGTATGCACTATGACGAATTTAAACTTATATTTAAAAAATATAATACATTTAAAATAGATTATTTTTTACAAAACAAAACGTAACAAAAGTAAATTTTCAAAAAGAATGTTTTTCTCTTTTTAATAAACAAAATAATACTTTCGAAACATTTAGATTCCCTCCCTTTTAAAAAAAGGTACCCATTTAAACACAAAATCATGTTTAACAACAAAACTATTTTAAACCTGCATCATATTGAAATCAGTATATAAAAATTACAAAATCGTGTATTTATTCATTGTTATTTTTCTTTTTGTTTTATTAGGGTAAAAGTACCCAATCCGGTCACAGAACCCTCTTGTATGGTCATGCAGTTTTGCTCCGACATCAAAACAGTAATATGGTAAGTGTTATTTATAAGTTTTAACGACCATTGTCTTAGAACTTTTTTTGTTACTTTTGTATGCGACTCCAGGAGAAAGTATGAATGTAATTCTTAAACTAAGAACTTTCAACCACAAATTTATTTTACTAATTTTTTCGATATTCTTTATGTCGTTATTGTATGGTATTTTCCGATCAATAATGATTTACTTAATTGTTCTGAATTATAATTGTTTAAATTCTTTAAGAATAAATACATGTTGAAATTATTTTTCTTGCAGTACCTAGCCTGTCTATCCACAAGTTCCTCCAATGACAAATTAGCATTTGATGTAGGCTTACAAGAGCACAGTCAAGGTACAGTATTTTACGCAGAAAGATGTAACTTACAAACTAAAATCTAAAACTATCAAAACAATACTGAAGCCAATTTCTTTTTAATGTGCAGTGTATTTTTAAATAAATATAATCCATGTTTAAGTATATTATCATTACTTTGTAATGCATATTTATTATACTGTAACTTTCTAAAGCCTTTTTTAATTTTTTTGAAGAATAAATGACTATTGAATTAAAAATGTATTAAAATGTATATAATTATATCACTACTTAATCTTCAAAACTGTTTTAAAATTTAGAATTAAAAACTTATTTTTTAATGGTAGCCAATTCGAAAGATATCTTCTTATAAACATTTAGCATTTTTAAAATTTATTTGGTATTTAACATTTAGATGTGACAGAGCCTTTAAAGTAAAATTATTGGAACTTGATTTTTGATAAACTATTTCTTCATAATCATAACAAAAAAAAACACTAGAATTAACTAACACTAAAACGTATTCTTTATCGTAATCACGATAAAAAGCTAGAAATAATTTATCAAAATAAATATCTTACCTTATACAGCTTCTTCTCAACTTACAACCACAAAAAAGTAAATAAAATAGCAAATAAAAAAGGCAACTACGCTAATAAAATCAAAACGTTACCAGAACTGATGCAGTTCGTACATGAGAGCGCACATTGTGTTCTTCACATTATATGTTTAAAATTTATACATACTTATATTGAATTTTTGTAACCTGTTTGAATAAACATAATGACTAAAAATACATATACAGCTTATGATCTGATAGTCGGAATGGAGAGCTTGTATATGAAAATTTTGCCATTTGAATAATAAACACAATTTTTTTTACTATATATATAAAATAACTTTTAGTTTAATTTACGAAGCTTTCTTTCCACTATCATCTTTTGAATGAGATTGGTTTTGTGTTTTTGTTGTGAACAGGGGAAGCGTGTTGGTGGACAATCCACCCAGCATCGAAACAAAGATCTGAGGGTGAAAAGGTCAGGGTCGGTGACGATCTAATTTTAGTCAGCGTGGCTACAGAGAGATATCTCGTGAGTATTGACTTTTTTTTTCTTTACATATGTGAGTGCTATTATTATTATTATTAAATCTTTGAAAAGGTTGAAATGTAAAAGTCTATAAGGCTTCTTTTTCCTAATGTTAAATAATGGAACCGAGTACAGAGCATATATTCAGAAAGTAAAAAACAAATGCTAAAAATCAATATTATATATGTCGCAGGAAAATAATGGAATTAGGAATCTCATCAAATCCCTAAGGGACATGATCACTTGACGGTATATGTTAAAATGACGTCTCTTGAAGGTCATTTCGCAGATAAAAGTAAGGGATTTGAACAAATTCTTGACATGTTTCAGTGAAATGATGAAATAATACTGTCAAGAGTTTAAAAGTGTTAGTTTAACAAATATGGCGCATTATTAAACGTAGAAGTAAGAAACACAACAATAGGCAATGAAATACAAATTGTTTTCGAAACTAATTAACAAATAACTAGAAAATTAGGCTGATATTTTTTTATGTGTAACATCTTTTCTCTCGGTTGCTTACACACTAAAATATCAATCCCTATGTTAATCGTATGGTGCCATTTTTTTAAAGATATGGGGTTGATGTTTAAGGGATCGATATTACTACCTGTATGGTTAGGAAGCACAAGGACTAGACCCCCTCCAGTTGTTCCCACCCTCGAACAGCGTTTTGACAATGCAAATCCTGACTAGTTCATTTCATCATTTCACTGAAACAGTTCAGGGTTTGATACAATCAATTACTTTCATCATGGAAATGACCTTGAAGATACGTTATTTTAACATCTTACATGAGAGAGAATTGATTCTACCCCTTAGGGATTTCATGAAATTCCTAATTTCGTCATTTTCCTGCGACATATATATTCTGACTTCACTAAAGGAAACAACACATTTTTCTGTACTTAATTCTGTTTCAATAGTTCATTACACTGCACAAATTTATATCCCCATAATTAATTAATTTTCGGTACCGAATGGAACTTTGACCTTTTTCATATTAAATTGAGAGCAAAATGGTTAGTTAATGAGAATTTACAAATTTCAAAGTCATTTAGAATAAAAATGATATACGTTATCATAACATTATACACAATATGTAGGCACTTTTCTGTCTGGAATTAAGTTCCGAAGTTGAGGTGTCTTGTTCTTTTACACAACTTGAAAAGAGTTAAAAAAAAGTTTCTAAGATGTTCTTTTGAAATTTCAGCATACAGCACGAGAAGGCACCGAAACTATTGTAAACGCAAGTTTCCATCTAACGCACTGGTCTGTGGCACCTTTTGGTACCGGATCGAGCAGAGTAAAGTCAGTTGGTAAGTCGAATCGCCTCCGATGGCGATTCCCTTTTTCCACTCCCTCAAGCCCTTCACTGCATTTTTACTAATGAGAAGTCTTTCACAACTGTGTTAACCAAAGGTGTTAACTGAATTTTTTCAGTTGTAAAAGACTTCGCATTAGTGCAGATTAAGTTAACATCGTTGGTCTATTAGGACCTATAGGTCGATTAGTGACCTTAGGTTAGATTCTATTATCAATATTAATTTCACGTGGCTGAAAGGTTAGTGTCAGAATAAAATCCACTGTTTTAAATACTCGCTTTAAAAAAAATTGTGTTTTAACTTTAAAATTTATTTTTAATTAATCTTCATCATATACATACATTAACAGGGTCTTGTGTTTCATATGAATTAAGCTCAAGTTAGTTGAAAATCTAAAAATAAGTACCGTAAAATCCGGCATATAACGCGCACTTTGAATACAAAAATAAACGCCGGTCATAAAAACGATAGCTTTAAAAGTAGTAAAAAGAATGGGCATAAAAAAATTTACTTCTAGATGTATCGAAACAATGTTTATTTAAACGAAACGACTTGCCTTATGAACAAGAACAGTTGTAGTTCTAGAAGTATACCATTTTTTCACATGTCTGGGATAATACCTCGAAAAAACTACTTCAAAACATAAAAAAACAAGGCATACTACACAGTCCAGTCACATTAATGTGACCACCACGTACTTTCCACTTCAGAGTTAAATAACCAATCACAGAAGGCAGGTGGCAGCACAGTGCAGTTGAGCGTATATAAAGGGTGTGTGAGGGCTTCGGAAAACATTTCAATCGTTGGCGTAATGCAGAAACGAAGTGATTTATCCGACGTCAAAAGGGCATGATCATTGGCTTTCGGGCCAAGGGTGGAAGCATTTCCGAAACGGCTGAGTTTGTGAACTGTTCGCGTGCCACCGTGGTAAAAGTGTACCGTGCATGGCAAAATGGGACTGTTCAAAATCAGCGACGTGGCAATGTGGTGCACCACGGGCCATAGATGACAGAGGCGAACGACGGTTGCAGAGATGTGTTCGGGCAGATAGACGGACTACCGATGAGCAACTGACCACCAAAATGAACCAAGGGCTACCAAAAGTGTCTCCCACACTACTATTCAGCGAATATTGCTGCGTCTGGGCGTCCGCAGCAGACGCCTGGTTCGTGCACCTATGCTGACTGCTGTTCATCGACGACGAAGGCTAGAATTTGCACGCCAGTACAGCAGCTGGACGTCCACAGAGTGGCGACATGTAGCGTTTTTAGATGAATCACGTTTTATGCTCCATCGGACAGATGGACGTTGGCGTATAAGGCGTGAAACCTCTGAAAGGAACCACCCTGCAACCATTGCCGGAACGGTCCAAGCTAGAGGCTGGAGCATTATGGTCTGGGGAATGTTTTCCTGGCATTCTCTGGGTTCACTGATCATTGTGGAAGGCACGATGGATCAATACAAGTACGCATCTGTCCTTGGGGACCATGTCCACCAGTACATGCGCATTGTTTTTCCTCAGGATGATGGCATCTTCCAGCAGGACAATGCGAGGTGCCATACAGCTGCCAGTGTACGTGCGTGGTTCGAAGAGCACCAGGATGAGTTAACCGTGCTTGCCAGCAAACTCACCTGACTTAAACCCAATCGAGCATCTGTGGTACCATCTCGATCGAGTTGTTCGCGCCATGGATCCTCAACCGCGTAATCTAGCGCAGCTGGCCACGGCATTAGAGTCGGCATGGCTCAACATCCCAGAGAACACCTTCAGAGACCTAAGTGACTCTCTTCCTGCACGTCTCACCGCAGTCCACTCTGCGAAAGGTGGTTATTCTGGCTTTTGACAGATGGTCACATTAATGTGACTGGACTGTGTAATATTTCAGTTTTCTTCATTAAAAAGGGGTGCGCGTTATACGGCGAATATAACTAAAAATTAAGAAATTTAGCTTGAAAGTATAGGTGCGCGTTATATAGGCCGGATTTTACGATTGGTTGAATTGATATCGAAGTACCCGCTTCCCGCAGGGAAGCTCAAACTCCTGCCATGGGAAAAATGGGAGTTGCTTTGGTTCAGCTGTACTTTAGCCCTTTTATACATTTCATGATATTAATGATTTAGAATTAAGTTAACATTGTTAAAAAATGACATTAGAATTAAGAAATTAAAATCAAGTGTGAAAAGTATGAAAATTTAGGTGTGAAAAGGGGAACATTGTTAAAAAATGACATTAGAATTAAGAAATTAAAATTAAGTGTGAAAAGTATGAAAATTTAGGTGTGAAAAGAGGTATAATTAGCTTTATTTCAATATTGTATGTGTAGGATGTTTGTGTTTGGTAGTATGATTGATTCTATGTCAGCCACGGACTGGCCAGGCAAGCCGAGATGCAAAGCGGTCGACTTGATTCCACGTTGGGTAAAATTAAACACTAGCAAAGCACTCATCATCACTCAAATATATTTTCACTGCTGTGTTTTAATCTGTTGGATTCTTTTTTCAAATAAGTAACTTTTGAAAATGTCTCATATATTTAGCTGCAAACAAATAATTTTTTTTTCAATTTGATTTAAGCGAGGCTTTTAATGTATCATCATAGTACGTAATAGTTTTTTTATGATTAAATTTATTTTGTTGTGACTGATTTATTAAAATGGGTAAAGAATTTTTGAAAAAAATATATAGTATTATACCAATTTTTTGTTCTTTTGGACAATTCTTTGTCCAATCTTTTGTTCTTTTGACTTTGGACTGGTATTTTAACTAAAAGGCTTTCAAGAAGGCTTCTTTAAGCAAAATACATTAAAAAAATTCTTGTTTCTGTTTAAACAAAGAAGTATTCCTAAGCAAGTTAATAGAAGAATGTAAGATTAATGAGAGAAGTTCTTAGAATAATTTATGCATTTTACTGTGATTTATGTGTGTTTTCGAGACATTCCCTATATACCTCAGTCAGACTCAACGCCACGCCCAAAATGTACTTCCTCTTTGAAGAAAAACTAAATAAGTATTAAATGCGAAAAGAAAATAAATTGTGGGCTGTTATTTTTTCCTAGAGGATTATTTTTAAAATAAGTTCCACAAAAAAAATTTTAAAAAACACATTTTTGACGCTAAGAAATAAATAGAATAATCCATTTTTTTCTTCGGAGAGGATAACGAAAGTTGAATATTGTATTCACTGTTGTGGTAATAATTCAAAATGAACTGTTCCAAGGAGCAGAAACGCCAATAGCCATCAGTCAAAACGAGTTACAATTTAGTACAGGCCAACTGCTATTCATTTGTGTGTTCGTTGGAAATTGAATCTAAATATGTACATATCTAAAACCAAGAATCATGCTGAAATAAGAATATCGTCGTATTACGAGAAAAAGCATTCCCGTTTCTATTTTGGAGGCCCCAAAAGAAATAATAATTTTAGTTTCGTTAAATACATCAATGAAAAAAATGTGTGTGTATATTTATAACATTTTCATGCTTTAATATCGATTAATACAAAATGTTCACAAAAATGAACCATAGAATATTTATTAACTCTGTATTTGCGAATAATTTGTTTCATTGTTTTGAAAATTTGACGTAAAAGTTAATGATGGCCAACGACGTTCTTAATCTCTTAGAGTGTTAATTGAGTATGTAATGTGATAACGAAATTTGATGAGTTCAGTATCCAAACTAAGTAAAGTTTGGGAATATTTGGTATAAACTAATAATCTTTGATTCATAGGTTACGTGTTTGGTGGTGAAGTATTACGATTTTTCCATGGAGGAGACGAATGTTTGACGATTCCACCAACCTGGTCTGATGCACCTGGACAAAAGTAAATACATTGATTTACACATTTTATAGTGTACTTTAAATCATAACATTTAATAATTAAATTTTATTAATTTATTTTCCTATTTGCATGATTTCTCTGTAAATCTGTTTAAATTTTATATTTCATTTTTAATTTTAAAAAAATTTTACTTATTTTCGGTAATATTTACTTTTAGTTAAAATATTCTTAATTTATTTATATTTTTTTCTTATTTAATTTATTTGTTATATATATTAATCCTTCAATTGGAATGTGTGTTACTCTTACTATTTAAAACAATTCCCTTTCACTTAAGTTTTGTTCAGTTTTTAAAGCTCATTTTTTTCCAATATGCACCAAGGCTTATAAAAATGGATTTAAATAATTCTTTTTCGGGATATTTTATGTTCGGGTTCGAGAATCAAAATTAAACTAAACTTCATTAACAGTTTAACCCTAAAATCAGTCAAAAATTATACTCCAAAAGCTTTTTTTAAGATTTGTTAGCATTATAATAATGAGATATAATCAGCGGTGAGTTAAGGTATCCGATTACGTTCGGAACCGTGACTTTAAAAAGTGGATAAATGGATAATTTTCATGATATTTATTATCGCTTAGATTAGAATACATGTCATTGAGAGAGAAACGCTTTTGCAAAATCGCGTTCCGAACGTAGTCGGATACTTTGAATAGTATTCCTTAGATTCTTGATGAAGATAACTTTCATAAACCATAGCTTTACATGCTCTTCGTTTTACAGATAATTCAGGGAAATTACAGTACACTAAGTTTATTATTCAATGATTGATTAAAGAAATTATTGAAAAGTAAAAGGCGCCGAAGAAAGTTTAACTTATAAGATAAACTTTCTTCCGCACCTTTTTCTTTTCATTCAAACTGGATTTAATGCCTTGAATTTTATTCCAGCATTGTTGTCTACGAAGGAGGAGCAGTTTTAAATCAAGCCAGGTCTTTATGGAGATTGGAACTCATTAGAACAAAGTAAGTCATTTTAAATACTTTCTCATATAGAAAGAATATTTTTTAAATTTATATTAGATCTGTATGACACTCTTAATTTTTGACAATCTGCATTGCTGCCACAGTTTAATTTCCTTGTTGAAATGGGTTTTAACTTGTAACTATTTTGTTAACTTTATTAATTTTTGTTATCAAGAGTTATAACTTCAAAGATACCTTAACTATTTAACTATAACCTTTTAAATTACATTTTTTCATGTTATTTAAAAATTTAATTGAATGGACTGCAAGAAGAAAAAAATAAAGGTCAAAATATATATTTTGTTTCCTTTAGTAAAGAAACGATTATAAAACACTAAACAGAATGAATATTGGGAAGTTACAAATAAAATTCTTACATATAAAACGCATACAAAAATTACATTCATTTATTGCGCAGATTAAATGTTAAGATGGTTTAAGTAACGTATAAGTGCATAATGCTTAATAAGTAAAGCTACAGCTTTTCTCTGAAAACATATAGTTAATAACTTTCTAAAATTTAACCATCTTACAAATATTTTATTTAAATCAACATTAACTATATTATTTGTTTCGTAAAACAGGTTTTTGTTTAAAAACGCATTACTTTACGTGTGTGTGCATTACGATCTATTCTTAAATAATTACAATGAATTTCTGACTTCAATGTAAAAATTAACAAAATGATGGCTCAAAAAATGAATTCCTTAAAACTTTTTTAAAAGAATATTTTGAGTGATCCCGTAACACTGAATAATTTGATAATCACTTTTTTGTGAGTGCACTCAAGTAACAAAATACCAAAATAAACTTGCATGCATAAAATAAGATTTTTTTCTCAAATTTTAAGTAATTTACGAAGAGAAAGGAATTAAATTATCAGAATTTCTAATAAATAATTTTGATTAATATTCTATCTTCTTTTTAGATGGGCTGGTGGTTTCATCAACTGGGGTTATCCTCTTCGAGTACGTCATATCACCACAGGGAGATATTTGGCTTATAACGAAAATCGAGAAGTGTACCTAGTCAACAAAAACCAAGCCCCTGTCGCCGCTACTGCTTTTGGACTTCGCCAAACAAAAGTAAATTAAAACTAGGATAAAAACAAAAATTCAATCTAATGAACAGTTACAGAATTATATATATATATATATATATATATATATATGTATATAATTATATATTATAATTAAATTTTATATATATGTTACAATTATATTTAGAATTAAATTTTTTATATTTTATTATAAATTTATAATTTCAATCATTGAACATTTACACAATATGCTGTTGAAACATATTGAAAAATAAATCTTTGTTCAACTGTATCGTTTTAATGCAAAAAATTATTCATACTCGAAGAAACAAGCAAAAAACTCTCTGACTGTCAAAAAATTACATTGTTGTTACGAAACTATAAGACAGATATTTGTAGTTATTCTTAATTATTTTTCATACAGTCCCACGAATAGTTATGCTTATTAAACATTCAATGTCTCCTTTATGAAAATAATTCTCTCGTGTATTAAATATATAAAACGCTCGTCTAAAAACTTTTAATTGTATTTTTGAGAATATAATTTTTTACGGTTATTTTTAAATTTCTATTTTGCATAATCATAAACAAAACTATTTCAATTAGGAGAAAGTAAACAGGAACTGTGTGTGTTTTTATTTATAAAAATAAAATAATTGCAATTTTAATTTTACCCATAATTTTGCAAATTATTTTTTTAAATTATTGTTCCATTCTTTCTTGACTATTCTCAAATTAATTATCTTAGAAATATCATTATATTTATTTATTTATTAGTATCCTTCTTTTTTCCTTATAAAAAGTATTTAGAATACTATTGATTAAAAGTAACAATTTAAAATAAAAATAACTTTGGGAATTGAAATTTATTTGTTAGCTTAACTTTTGTCATAGACTTAGACGAAAACATTTAACTATCATTTTAACGAATTGAAATTACTTAAAGTTTTAAAAACTGTTGAAAATTTTCCAATTTGTGTGCTTTATACTTTTTGTTAGATTGTTTTTATCGAAATGTTTAGAGATCCTATGAATTTTCCAGAATTATTTAAACACACTTTCCTTATACGAAGCATATTAATGTTCTTTCTTCTGATTTAAATACTTTATTTTTCATGTTCCTTGTAGGACGACAAGAAAATTGTACTCGACGAAAAAGAAGAGGAGGTTTTAGGAGCACCATTGATAAAATATGGTGATACCACAGTATTCTTACAACATCAAGAAACTGGATTGTGGCTCTCATACAGAGTTAGTATAAGAAGCGAAATTATAAATCGATTGTTTATGCTTACAACACTAATATCGATTCTCGATAACTAAACTTGTTTTATCTTTCCAGACGTATGAGACGAAGAAACGAGGTGTTGGTAAAGTTGAAGAGAAACAAGTAAGTTATTTTTATTTCTGTCGCATAGTATGAAATGATATCCAAATGTATATATCCTAATGTATAAACCTGGTAGAAGCTTAAAATATATGGGAATAAAAAAGAGCAGACAATATAAATTGGCGAAGCATTGCTAGGCTATTTTTTTGACAATAACAAATTCATTCTCAAGCAATATTTTATAAGGTGTATTGAACGTAATGCTTTCAATAAAAATATAATCATTTAGAAAAAAAATAATGACTTCAAAGTAACCGCTGGATAAAGACACTTTCATTTTTTAGTTGATTAATTAATTTAATTGGTTCGAGAGCTTAATGTGGATAAAATGTGTGAAGCATTTATTACTTTTCGAATTATTAAATTTATCATATAAATAATTACTTAACACATATCTGAGATCAAGAGTGAGGAGTAAAAAGGAAAGGAAACGTAAATATTGTTTGGGAGAAAGAATAAGCAGGAGGGTAAAAAATATGCAGGGAAAGATTGTTAAAGAATTAAAGGAGAGCATTGATCTTTTTTATTAAAAAATATTTGACTTCATCGTAGAGGAAAAGGTCCCACTAGTCATAAATACTATACTTACATAAAAAAGATAAAAATGGTAATTTTACCACTTTTTTTCTTGCAAAAAGACGATTATAACTTAAAAGAGACGATTTTTAACTTTTTACTGCATTCTTTTTCTGTTCAACCATTAATTACCAATTTATTTATTTAATAATTTCTTTTGGTTGAAATCTCCAATAATAAATTTTCCGAAATAATTCAGAGGAATTTAAAACAGTTTAATACTTTCAATAATTATTTAATAATTAATTTTAATAATATCTTAATGCTTTGTATAGTTTTATTTTAAGAAAAACATTTACAAGGTATGCTTAAAAGAAGAAATAGGGCAATAATGCGTTAAAAATTATGATCTCTATTGGAAGTAATTTTCAGGTATATATAACTCAATTATTAATTTATCTATTATACAAGTTCTTTATCCCTATTTTGTACCTTTTATGTGATTTTGGATAAGCTATAGATACACTTTTCGCTACCTTCAGGTAATCAACTAGATTCTCAGCTGAGGAAATCAGCAATACAACATCTGTCGCTATGTTGAGTCTTGTAGATTTTTTTCGCTAAATTTAGAGTAAACATTAATATATATTTTTTTTATATGAGCGTGTATGCTAATGGTTTTTCTGTTATTTTTATTCATTTATCCTTAATAAGAGAGGCTATTATATCTTATTCACGTTATAAACTTACAAGATTCGACTTTTTTTTTAATATGCGCTGTAGATCTAATAACATAATGTTCGATTACAAACGGGCTTCTACTGAAATTTTCCATATATGGGGGCATTTTTTCACATTAACATGTGTCCGTATAACAAATCAGTAATATAAAATGAATGGTATTTCTAGGCTATCATGTCCGAAGAAGGAAAAATGGACGACGGTTTGGAGTTCAGTCGTTCGCAAGAGGAAGAATCACGAACTGCACGTGTAATCAGAAAGTGCAGTTTTCTTTTCAATAGATTTATTACGTAAGCAGAAATCCTTTCGGGCTATTTATTAGTAACTCAATACTTTTTGGCATAGTAATGTGGGTGGTTTTCTAACAGTAAAATTTTTATTTCAGAGGATTAGATTCCCTTCAAAAGCAGCAAGGGGACGTAGTTCAGTTCACAGCTGCAGATCTTGAAGAAGTTATTCACTGTTTAGAAGATTTAATCGCTTACTTTGAACAACCTGAAGATGATATTGGTTCGTTTCTGTTTGTCACTCTCATTTTTAAAAAAATTTGTAACACTTGATTATACTTCCTTTCTAAGCTCTAAATCATAAAGTTATATCATATATTAAATTTATGTCTACATGAGTAAAAGTATTATAAATAACAATACAGTTGAATCTGTTTTTGTGCGGTAGATAGGAACCGCATAAAAACACACAAAAAAAATTCAAAAATTTCATAAATTCTTACATATAATGAACTAATTCGGGGAAATACTACAAAAACCTTTTTTATGCGTGGATAGGGACCGCATAAAAAGTCGCATTTATAAAATATGCCAATTATTTACGAAATTTATGTAAGAATACTTCCATAACAAAATATATAATTAAATATTACACGTGGAAACATTTTAAAAACATATAGTTTCTCAATGTATACACGGATCAGTTTTCAAAATGCACATACATAATTCATTGCTACTCATCGTAATCTAAAGCCCTGTAATGAATAAGCTCAAAATCACTTTCTTCACTTGAAGGTGCAATTTCAATTGATTTACTTTTTGGCAACATAAAGTAAGAGATAAGTTTTTGGTCGAAGGTCAGTTGGTCAATTGCTTGTAAATGTCACGATAACCAGATATATACGATTGAAGCCTTTTGGAATTTTATACTCCTTTCTTAACTGGTATCTATTTTAAGAAAATGTTTTTCCAATTTGTTGGAAAGCTGGATCCCTGCATATTTTTATCCACTCTCAAAGAATCTGGCTACTTGTTCATCTTCATAATTTATCAAATTGTTGATAATGTCACTGTCATTGATAGTTTCGTCTTTAATCAAGCGCGGGCTGCTGGAGCGTTGAGAGAAAGCAACTGAATGCGCATTGTCGGGAGACTGTTTATAACAAATGAACAGAGCGTCTTGAAGTGTCTACATTTCATTGGCGTAACGTACACCCCCAGCATCACGGGGGGAAGGGGGAGGCAGGACTCTAGGGGACCAAGGCTTGACTAACGCTAAATACGTATTTACCCAATTTATAAAATATTAAAGGCGAAACCTGACTTTCAGAGGGGAGGGGGGTCTAACATTCTCCGTTACGCCACTAGTAAATAGATAGAAAACATAACAGTGGCACCAAAGCCATTGAAATTCATACACCGCATAAAAAATTATCGCACATAAAAAATCGCACAAAAATGAAATCACATAAAAAAGACCGCACAAAAACAGGTTCGACTGTATTCAGAACAAATATAATATAACCTTTCAAATAGTATTTCTAACAGCATTCATGACACAATGCATACAAAATCATGCATTAGGAATTTCGATTAAAATTATTATTCTGAAAGGTTTTATAAAGTTTATGTATAATAATTTTTAAACTATACGATTGTACGTGTTTTTGTTAGAAATTCATAAAAGAAAAATGAAATATCAAAAAAATATGTGAAAACAACATCATTTTTAATAAAAAAAAATCAAATCATTACAATTAAATAAGGTTCTAAAATTTTGAAATAAAATAAAATTAGAAGTAAAAATATATATTGAAGTGATGTTATCTTTATATTTTTGAGGTACAATTTTTTTATATTAATATGATAAACACAATATAAATAATAAAGCTTAATTTGAAACGATATTTCAAAACTTATCTAACATTTCGAAGTTAATATTAACGTCAAATTTTAAAATTTAGATATAAATGTATTATATCTGAATACATTTTACCAAATGACAAAATGTTCTTCACTGTCCCTTATTATTCTTTCCAGAACACGAGGAGAAGCAGAACAAATTGAAAGCTTTGAGAAACCGACAAGATCTATTCCAAGAAGAGGTAACAAAATATACTAATACAATAACTATTGTTATGTTTTAAAAATCTCCATTTCAAAATAGAAGTGTTATTAAACGATTAAAAATAACATACTTTGTTTCACAGGGTATCCTCAATCTCATTCTTGAAACTATTGACAAAATCAACATGATCTCAAGCACAGGATTTTTAGCTGCTTATTCCGGAGAAGAATCCCAATTATGGGATAGCATTTCCGGTTATTTGTATCAACTGTTGGCAGCAGTCATCAAAGGAAACCATACCAATTGTGCCCAATTTGCTCAGGCAAACAGATTGGATTGGCTATTTAGCAGACTTGGAAGTCAGCAGGCCGCTGAAGGCACAGGTGAGCAAAACATATAAAGCATTCGAGATACATACATTTCACTTAAACTGGTTCCCATTTTAGGTATATTACAAAACAAATAGAATGGTAATAGACACAATGAAATTCATATTCTGTGACGCTCAAATCGAATCCTCAATTCAAATCCTATGATTTTTTCAAAGACGATATTTAAAATAAGGGGAGGGGAAGGGTGCTCTTTGAATTGAATTGAATGTTGATGCCTCCAAGGTGTTTTGATGAAGAGGTTAATTAAAAAGAATTCATAAAATATAGTAAGAACCTTAAAAGTACATAAAATACAATTCTGAAGATAATAGTGATGTTATATTTATATCCATTTATGTATGCGTATTTATATAAAAGAGAAAAATCTATGCCTATAAAAAAGGACTTATTACTTTATTTTAAAAACTAACATTACAAACTATAACTTTGGTTTCGTATATCAAATTTTTATAACATTGCATTATAATTCAGTAAATCACATACAATTCAATCTACAAATATGTGCATCGAATTGTGTAAAGTCATAGAGAAGGATGGCGAATGAACTCATGGTTTCTGTTTCATTCACATGGGATTAATCCTTTGTTTAACTGTTCCAAAATGTACATAAAATCTCAATTGATGTATTTTTTAAAAGTAAGGTAGAAAACTCTTAATTTCTTGACAACAGAATCAAGAAAGTGAAAAAACGCATCAATGAGCGAATACTAAGGAATAGATTATGAAATATTAACTAATTAAAAACATTTTTTTTTATTCTATGTTACAGGAATGTTGGATGTACTTCACTGTGTACTGATTGACAGTCCTGAAGCCCTAAACATGATGAAGGAGGATCATATCAAAGTCATTATATCCTTACTGGAAAAGCATGGTCGAGACCCTAAAGTAAGACATTTTTTTCATGTGTATTATGATATCAATCGTTATTTTCGATTCAGTTATGTTCCAAATTAATATTTTTATTAAGATTTCGTAGCATGGAAAAAATTCAAAAGAATTTCATTCAGTTTCCCTTAAATCTAAGAATGAATCGTAGTTAATAGCTTCTTTTTTTAAATTATCAATGACATTTGATAAAAGTACAAAAGAATGTTAAAATAAATTATGAGGAACAAAATATTTTAAATTATTATAAATTCGAATAGTTTTCGTAAGTTCTAATATATAGAGTATTTAATTAATAAATTATTTTAATAATTCTGTAAATACTGGGGATTTAATTATTAAATTTATTGAAATTTATAGATCTACAGATTAAAAAAAAATTTTTCAAGAAAGATAGTTTTGTTGTAAGTAATAATGCATTTCAAAATCTATATCCTAGTAAGTTTTTGAATGACGTAAAACGTGAACGTTATTTAAGAAGACATAAAAATAGATAAGTGGAGAAAAAAAAATTTTACGTCATGCGCTACGCATCTTTATCGTAAACAGAAGCGTTGAGAGATATTGAACTGCTTATATGAAGCAATTTGTAATTTTTTTAACTTTGGAAGCACTTAAAAAGGCAGTTATTAGGAACATAAAGAAATGAATAATGCATATTTTCAGTCAAATATAAAAGCTTTTACTAACTGAAATACATTTTACTGGGATCCATTTTTTAAGGAAAAATTCATAATTTTGGAAAATCGAAATGTATAAAATAACTTTAAAAACATTTCATATCCAATGAAATGACAATTGTCTTCTAATACATTAATGCAACGGAAGTGTTTCAAAAAACTGTGGTAAAATAAGAATAAAACCTTCCTTTTTTAATATTTACGAAAACTTTACTTTTTTTTCATTGTTGAAGTTTTGAATTTGTTTTTAGTTTGTCGTTTTTTTTCGCCTTCATTTTTAAAAAATAAGTTTTTACTAATGTACTCTGAAAAATTATTAATTTATTCCGATTCGAGGCCTTCTCCATTTCAATGTGTGGTACATGTTTGGTGTATGTCATTTTTAAATAATGGAATTTTATTAATGAAAGAATATAACTAAATGTTTGATACGTCTTTTTTTTAGGTCTTAGATGTCCTTTGCTCACTGTGCGTGGGTAATGGAGTCGCCGTTAGAAGCAGTCAAAACAATATCTGTGACAACCTGCTTCCGTCGAGGAGCTTGTTGTTACAGACGAAACTTGTGGACCACGTGGCGAGGTAATTAATTTACTTTTATAAATGCTGAATTGTACAGCTTAATTAATAAAAATGTATAGAGTTTCAATGCACTATAGATCAAGAACAATGTAAGATATAATATGGGATTGTTTTAAGTTTTGTGAGAGACTGTCACAGATGTTCTATGTGTGGATCCTTAGTTACACGAGACGTATCGAGCCGGTAATCTATTTCCCCCTGAATGCATGTTCAAAGGGGTCTTAGGGGTGTTAAATTTCTCTAGATGGCTGAAAATATAAACAATTTTCAAACAGGTATAACTGTTTTAAATTTAAATTAAATAATTCGAATAAATTAAATAATTTATAAAGGAATGGGGCTTCAGAAAAGTATAAAATGTTTAAAATATAATCATAATTTAAAAAATTGTAAGCATATGAAAATTCTGTAATAAATATTAAGTAATTTTTCCGTTGCGCTCGCTATTTTCTGAAATAGTAGTCTCTGATGTATAAAACTTTATAGAATTATAACTTGTATCATATTCTTTAAACCCTATATTGTTTAAGAATAATATATCTTTTGTACTTCAAAATATTTGAAAAATATTGAAATTTTTTAGAATAATTTTGAAAAAGTAATTTTTTTTTATTTTTTAAAAAATATAATTTATTGTTCTACTATACTATAATATTACTACAGTGTAGTGGGGATATATTTAACTTTATAAATCAACTTATAGCTAGTAATGAAGGCTACTATTTTAGAAAATAGCATGCGCAACGTAAAACTTAATAAATATTTCTTATAGAAAGTTTTCTTATTTTCATATGCTTATGATTCTTAAAATTATGATTTTTAAACATTTTACACTTTTCTGGAGCCCCATTTCTTTATAAATAATGTGTAAAAGATTCGAATTATTTAATTTAAACTTAAAAGAATTATACCTGTTTGAAAATCGTTTATATTTTCAGCCCTCTAGAGAAATCTAACACCCCTGAGACCCCCTTAACGATATTTGAATCAAGTCTGTCGAAACGGCTTGATACGCCGTTTAAGCTCAGCTAAATCAGCAAAAGGGGAGAAACGAAAACCTTGTCCCTTACATAACTTCTCAGGAAGATATGACAAGGTGATAAGTGAGGACTTTTGGTTGGCCATTGAGTAAGTGGCAGTGGGGTAACGGAGAATATTAAAGCCTCCCTGCAAAGTCAGGTTTGGGGCCCCAAGCCGTATCTTACAAAAGATTGGTAGATCATAGCATAACATATGATTTGCCCCTCCCCCTAGAATCCTGGCTATTTCCCGCGATGCGTGGTTTGTGGAGGTGTACGTTACGCCACTGGTATGTAGCTTGTTGTAGTCTGCGGCGCGTCCAATCTATTAGTGAAGGATATGTTCATTGAAGTAATCTCGCATATAGGTGAACTAGTGAGGTGTTGCGTCATCCAATTGAAGAATAAAGGTGCCATTGTCGTCCTGCATCTGTGACATCAACCGAAGAGTTAACATAATCTAAAAAAGCGGCTCTAGAGACCGTTTGCTATTGAAAAAAAGGAGCCAAACAGTTTCTTTCTGTACACTGCACAGAACGCATTTATCTTAGAGGAATATCGCACGCGTTGCATTGCGGCTATTGCCTGCGTCACTTCCTTCAGGGGCGCAACACAAACTTAAAGAGCACTTCTACTTTACGGATCGCTGTGGTGCACGATCGACTGTCACTGTCTAACAGCATCAGAAAAGTGTATACTTCTTTATGAATCTCCCTGTATTACAGTGTTTCTCAAACTGTGGGGTGCGCCCCCTAGGGGGCGTGATAACCCTACAAAGGGGGAGGGCGAGCATATTGAAAAGTCTTAAATAAAATAATTGTTTTAAAAAAAATTATTGTTATCCTGAAAGTAAACAAATAAAATGCATTCTGACATAATAAAAAATAATATACATATTTGCATTAATACTGCGCAATCATTAATACTGCGCAATCATTAATACTGCGCATCATTAATACTGCGCATTGCATTAATACTGCGCATCAGTACTGCGCAATGTATTTCATAATTACAATACTATGTTTAGAGCAAGTTTAATAATTACCAGTGATCCTATAGGCTTGTCATATATAATATTAAAAACAAAAATTAACACTTATCTTGATAATTAAACCCTTAAATGCCAGTTAAAAGTTACGCGATTTGCTCCCCAATGCCCCTGTTTAACACTTAGGCGACCGTATGTGGTGTATCGGGGGATTAGATAGAAAAGAAATAAATAAGCAAATCATCTAAAACAAGTATATCCTTGCCAGTACTGTCAAGGTCCTTTAACTACATTCCAAATCCTTCGGAATAATTTTATCGATAGCAGTGCACAGAAAATATGGTACTTCGGAAATGACCGAACACGCTCACTGTTGGCTTAGCCTTCGAAGTATAGTATTATTGAATTCAATACATTGTTAATGTATGGATGGGGGAGGGGGGGGCGATGAAAATTGTGATTGAATATTGGTTCGTAAATATTGAAAGTTGGAGAAGCACTGCTGTATTATGAAAACATTGGTTTTATATTTTAATAAAAAAAAAAAACATATTGTGGTAAAAAGTGAGTAGTTTTCTCTTCTCTGAATAAAGATTTAACGATAAACATGAAATGCGGGTTTTGAACCATACCGTGCTAGGATTTATTGTTTTGTCTACTGCTTGCCTTAATAACACTTATTTTGATAGATACTGTATCGATTTCTTTTCTTTACGCATGGATTCGTCACTGTACTACCACAAAGCCAAATAGAAAGCAACAATAATTTTTCAATGACTTATATTCGTGAGCCTACGGGCATAATAGGGCTGGGCAGACTTTTCTAGGGTACGAACTTCTAATTTTTTCAAAAGGGTTGCAATCCACATAGGTGTGGTGAGCTAAAAAAGAGCTACATTGTAGACCATTTTTAATTGTTTATCTGACGTCAGTGTTCCATAAATACCTTTTTTTTAGAATGCGCATCTTATTAAAGGTGGTCACCCCCAAATGCCTTGGTGGTCCAGTGACTGATAGCTATCGTTTTAATGCTTACCCTTAATGTATAACCTACAAAATATGCGCTTGAACAACCTAAACTAAAGTGTTTAAAAAGAATCCCCTAAATTATAATATACAACAGAATGTTTTGGTGGAATGAAAAGTAAGGACATGTGTGATTGATCTTTTTGTACCTACTCAAAAGAAATTAAATGCGCAATGTCTCCTCTATTATGATTTTAATCATTTTCAAAATTAAGTTATGAAATAAATTTTAATTTTAATGTAAAATAAATTACACTTCGACGTGTAAGGTGGAATATAAGGTATTTAATATATTTTGAAAAAACAAAAAAACCAGAATAGGGGAAGTTTTTGTAGTATAAGAAAATTCACTTAAATAACTGAATTACCTGCATTAAAATATTTTCCTATTTGATTCCTTCAATCTAAAAACATGATCATTTTCAGCATGCATCCTAACATCTTCGTGGGTAAAGTAGACGGATCTGCGATGTACCGTAAGTGGTATTTCGAGGCCATGGTTGACCACTGTGAAATGAAATCTCATCTAGAGCCACATTTCCGAGTCGGCTGGGCAAACACCAAAGGATATGTACCTTACCCTGGAGGTGGTCTAAAATGGGGTGGCAACGGCGTTGGAGACGATATCTACTCATATGGTTTTGATGGAGCTTACATGTGGGCAGGTATGCATTTATAATTCTAATATTTCTGTATAATAATTAGCAAATGATATTTTTGGGTTATAGGACAGAATTAATATATATATATATATATATATATATATATATATATATATATATATATATATATATATATATATATATATATATATAACTTTCTTGATTTTTGGAATAAAAACTGATTATTTTTCATAAAATTAAGAGTTTTTTTTTTAATATAGAACCTTAAATATTTATAAATTAACAAAAAATTTCGAAAAAAAAATGTTACTGCTAGAAAAATGACCGAATCTACGTTCTAGATTTTTTTCAAAAACTTCAAATATTATAAATTGTTATTAAGTTTGGAATTATTTTACCTATAGTTAAGATCAAAATGATGAATTGCAATTAATCATGTTAGTTAATGCAAATACATATAAAGTACGATAAATTTTTCAGAGATCTTTTGAGAGATTTGATTTCTTAATTTCTATTTTCACAACACACCACTGTATTGCATTATAAAAAATGCAATGATGTCGAACATTTACAATATATTCCTAAAAATTCATAATTTTCTTTTAAATAGTTAGATACGTTGTGTATAAGATACTTCTATTATTCAACGAAGATTCTCAATACACACTTATTAACTTAATAAATAAGCAACTTTCCTCTCTGAATAAAAAAATGAAAAATCCTTCTAGCTCCCAATACTAAGTAAACTCTATTTGTTATAGTTAGAAGTTGTGACGGGTTCGTTTCGTTTATGGTAAGAGGCATGACCCAATGAATATCAGAGTTTTAAGTTTTAGTTTTTTTAAAAGTTTTAATGTTTTATTATAATTTTAAATTTTTTTTAGAGCTGATCAAGTAAATAATATGATAACTGTCGCATTCTTTATGAAACCATTATTTAAATAACAGGCCATAATAACTCTGAAAAAATATTCATGCAATAAAAAATATTTTTGTACATATTTTCTCTGAAAAATAATAGAAATACATTTATACCATTTTAAGCTATCAGACTCACCATGATTGATTTTGAACAAATTAAAAACCCACTTCCGGTTTTTCTAATTTTATGATACTGATTGTAATTGGCCTCTAGATAGAGTAGAAACCAAATAAAGTATGTTTTGTAAAGCCCCAGAAGATATCTCTATTTAATAAAATAAAAGACAAAAATTATGTGTTCTAACCGAATTTAGTCACACACACACATTTCAGCATGTTCCTTAATTTTAACTACATTTAATCAAAATGAAAAGATTATAATTAGATTCAGTGACGTAACGGAGAATATTAGAGCACTCCTGCAAACTCAGGTTTCAGGCCAGAAGCTCAAATACGTACTTAGCGTCAGTCAAGCTTTCGCCCCCCCACAATGGGGGGGTTGCGGGGGCATACGTTACACCGCTGATAAGATTACGCTTTTTTTGTGACATCTCTAATCAATGTAGTATATATAGAGAGAAGAGAGATTAATTATGTGTGTGTTTTTTATTATGAACATTAAATGCTCATTAGTAACGTAACATAGATCTTTTGCTGAATGTTTTTGTTACACTTGTCTCCATAATACTGCAGCAAATATTTAAAGTAACCCATGTTTTTATTCTTCATTTCAGGAGGTAGATGCAATAAAGTTCGACCAATTGATACAACTCCATTCATACAAAAAGGAGATGTGATCGGTTGTATTTTGGATTTAAATGTTCCTCTTATGACTTTCACTGTAAATGGCATCAGGATCAAAGGAGCTTTCAGAAATTTCAACACTGATGGAATGTTTTACCCAGTCATTAGTTTCTCAGCAAAACTCAGGTGGAAATTACTTTAATTTTCCTCTACTTATTTATAACACATTTGGCCAAGTTCCAAAACACAAGGGGGAGAAAAATGTTTCGCTGTACTTTCAGCAAATAATGCTTACGCCCAAATTGACAGAGCCAAGTTTCAAAAATAAATAATTATAAAACAAAGTCTCGAGCGCATTGTGTGTAAATACCAAAAAAATAAATAAATAAAAAATAAGCATGCAAAAAAACCTATAGTTTGGAAAATTCTGCTTTCAAGCTTAAAGAGAATTGATAATTATTTCATTCTATAAGTCTGGTCATTTAGTTTTTGAACCCAAACTTTTTGTACCAATTTTAATTGTAAGATGGTTTGTATTTTTTCTGTATATTTTTATACAGCAAAAACAAAAGTTTGTATTTAGAATTTTAGAAACCTTTTTTTTTACAATTTAAATTAAGTAATTCAAAATTTCGAAGAATTTAAAACTGATTAACTTTTTTATAACTACATAATTAGTCTGAGAAGGATTTATTAAAGGTTTATCATTTAACGATTCCATTTTTTAAGAGAAAACGAGATGAATTAATTCAAAACGTAAACTGAAATTGAAAAACTGAATAAATTAGCACAAATAAAATTGACCAAGACAATGGTCTCATACAGTAATTAAGAAATTATATCACGTGCCTCTAGAAATCATAGTAAAATAACTTGGATCCAATTGGAAGAAAATCATTTTTTTTAGCTATGCAATGAAATAAATCCGTAGGTTTGAATTAAAAAGCGTACATTAGCACAACCAAATGTGTTGTTTTGACTTCCTTAATGATATGATTTGTATTGCTTTTATTGTTTTTAATCCCACTGTATGGCCAAAAGCCAGGACAAATCCATAGGACCATTCATGAATATGATCGTGAGGGCAACATCTGTAGGTTTAAAAACGTGTATAACTCAAGGATTGAAGTTTTGAGCCTACCATGGTTACCTTGAACCATTATCACAAGATGAGAATACTCTATTCTGAATGCATTTTACGATTTTTAGTTTTTAATATTAATTCTATTTAACTCTATTCCTTTTAATTCATTCTGTTTCAAGATTCTTAATACTGATAATTCCTTTTTCAGTTGCCGATTCATTATGGGAGGTGATCACGGAAGACTTCGATATGGACCTCCTGATGGCCATTCTCCTCTTGTTGAATCCTTACAACCAAAGCAGATTCTCTCAGTTGACCCTTGCTTCGAATTTGGTGAACTGAGTAAAGGAGTTATAAGTGGACCTTCACTGGAATTGGATGACACTGCCTTTGTCCCAGCCCCAGTAGAAACTACTGGAGTAAGTGGTCGGGTGCTCTTATAAATAATAGATAAAAATAGTACACATACATTTTTTTTAAAAATTAATATAAGTTATTGTGCTCAACTATGAAGTGGAAACATCTAATTTTAGAAAAAATTGTGAAACGTTTGTTATTTAATATGATTGAAATAAATAACCATCACCCAATTAATTTAATTGCAAGCTAAAAGACAAAAAATTTTAAAATAATTATGTCTTCATATAATAACATTTTTGCACGTACCATCCGCATCTTTACGTGCACCTTGTTATAAATATAAGTAACGTTCCAGAACAGAGGAACGCAACCTTTTTTTTTCTGCCCGGCCACATACGTACGTTAGTTTTATCGCGTGGGCCTCAACATAAGGATTAATGGAGGAGGGGGAGAGAGAAACGCGCTTTAAAACCAAAATAATATAGAAAATTTTAAATGCGGAAAGTTGATCAAAGTATTAAAACTCCTTTTTTGCTTTTTGTAATTATTATTTTTTATTTATTTTTGTCACTGAATTTTTCTTAATTGGTAGCATTTAAGAATCACTCCTCCACAATTTCTGCATCAGTGAACGGTTTCATATGATTACCAAAAATGTAACAAATTTCATACGGTGCCTTTGTTACCACTGACAAAACACTTTTTTGCTGTTGTAAAGATCATTCAAGAAAGCTTATTTATCACCTCTTGCAAGAGATATTCAAGGAAAAGTGTCATTGGACGATTCCTGTTTAATGGTACTTTTTAAAAACAACACTTTCGTGACACATCAAACAATTACTGATCTATGCTTGTTTTTCACTACAGAATAGTCAACTTCCCAATCGTCTTGAAACAACCCATTTTCTTCGAATATTTTTCTCTCGCAATATATGAAAGATAGTTAAAATTTAGTTCCACTCCACTTCGCTACTCTTATTGTCTATATTATTATTATTGTATTATATTGTGTTACTTCGCTTATTGTCTATTATCACTAATCAGAAAAAAATATATCAATTCGCACCCATATGACATCGACAGTAAAAATTGATGTATTTGATTTCTTAACAAATAATTTCCCACCAAATTTTATAAATAAATGATTTTTAAAAGCAATGGGCCATGACCGGGCCACTTAAAAGACCCAGTGGGTCGCAGGTTCAATATTGCTGTTGTAGAAGATCGTTTGCAGTTCGAAGTGTTCGTCTGTTGTCATTCAAATATTATTTGTATAGAAATACACAAAATATAAAAATTATTAAAAATCCAATTTATCGAGTAAACGATTTTTTAAATTGAAAAATCTCTCTACTAATAAAATATAATTGTATAAAAATGTAATTAATAATACTCAAAATTTCGAACCACTTAAAATAAGAGTAAAATGTTCAAAGAACACTTTGAAGATTTTTAAACTGTTTAAAACCTCCACAGATGATTATTTTATAAATTAATTCTGAATAACTACTGTAACAAATCTTTTCTGCAATTATTACTTGTTGACGAATTGAGATATCTTTTGAATATTTGTAAAAGGAAAAACAAATAAATGATGACAAAATAATTAAGTGTGATGATGTTAAGTGTGTGATTGCTATTGAAAAATACTATATAATTATGCTTTGAAATTCCCAAGGCATGAAATTATTGAATTTCTATCAAGCGTTAAATTATATATATATATAAAGTAAATACAAAATTTCTCAAAGATACATTAAACTAATTTTTTATACATAAATAGAATATGTAAAAAATATATTTGTTTGCTTGTGCGCAAGAAATTTTTCGTTTTTAAAATTGTAATAAATTGATAGTCTTTTCTTCATAAAAAATAGCACCAATTATGAGTTATACATTTTTAAAAAATATAAGTAGATTTATTACCGTAAATTAATTGCATAGTATTTTCATAAGCATTTGCACGAAATATTTTATTGAAGATACTGTGTATTTTTTCTCATCTCTTTACTTAAAAACACTTTTTGCTCTTACAGATAATTCTTCCTTCATATGTTGAAAACGTCCATGATAAACTTTCTGAAAATATTCATGAAGTATGGGCTATGAATAAAATTGCTGCCGGTTGGTCTTATGGCGAGGTAAGATTTATTTCTGACAATGATTTATGTTTAACGATTGATTTTGTTCATGGAAATAATGTTTTATGTATTCAGATTGAATCGATATTAAATGAAAAAGGATACTTAGTACAAAATGTAAAGTCAGTTGAAACTTGACAATGTTATTTTGTCTTCAATATAACATTGAAGGAAAAACTCCAATGAAGCAAAATACATTGCACATTGATTTAAACAGCATATATATTTATCAGTATAATGATTCCTTCTTGAAATTATTATAATTGTTACAGTAAAAATGATCTTGAAATTTTCTATGTCTTCTACCGTCCATAATCACAAAAACAATATATAACACTTTTCCCGATTGAAATTTATCAGCCTCGCTAAACACTTTTAATTTCTTAAACACCATATTTATTGGAATCTAAGCCGCCATAGATTCTAAGCCGCACCTCAAATTTTCAACATGTTTTTGTAAAAAAATGTTGTTATCAATTATAATTTGCACCCCAAATTCCCTCCCCTTTTTTTCGAAAAAAATAATAATTACAGTGTAAAAGATTTATCGATATCTGATACTAAAGAAGATGTTATTATCTTTAAAAACTAATAAAAAGTAAACAATTATTTTACTAGTATAAATTTTTAAACACATAAATGAGCCCTTAAATGCTTTAACCATCAATATCATGTTCCGAAAATGATTCGTCTCTTCCACTGTCACAGTTGACTTCAGGATTGGAACCGGTGTCGACACTTTTCTACTCGATGTCATCTTCCGTGCCATCCAATCCTTTTTTTTTTTTTGGTCCAGTGAAATGCATTGTTGAAGATTAACAAGCAAAAATCATATCACTCTGCTTACGCCATCAATGTAAAGGGTGTTTTTTTTAGAGGTATAGAACTTTAAATTGCAATAAAACAACGATGTATTATTCGATTGAGATGATTTTTTTTATTCAAAAGATAATCTTGTGGCATTACATTTTAAATATGATTTCTGGCATATGACTGCCATGGCTGGTTCGGATGTAGTCCAATCTGGCCTTCATTGTTTTTGAAGAAGTACGGACCAATGATTCCACCAGCCCATAAAGCGCACCAAACAGTCAGTTTTTCTGGATGTAACGGTGTTTCGACATACACTTGTGGATTAGCTTCACTCCAAATGCGGCAGTTTTGTTTGTTGACTCAGCCATTCAACCAGAAGTGCGCTTCATCGCTAAACAAAATTCGCTTATGAAAATCGGGAACAACGGCAATTATTTTCGAAATAAAAATGCACAATTTAAAAGCGTTGTTCAGGCGTGAGTCTATTCATGATGAATTGCCAAACCAAACTGAGAATAAATCACTTAATAGCTGTTAAATCGGTCGCCATCTTGAAAAGTAATGCCAACTTAAACTTCTATACCTGGATAAAAAACACTTTATATTTGTTTCATTGATATTAAATGTTCTGGCATCTGTGCTTTGTTTCCGTTTTCCTCTGCATATAAAATTGCCTTCTTGCGTCAGCGTGAACTAGTCTTGATATTATTACCGGTATATATGATGTTTAGGAGATTAAAAGAAAGTGTATG
Organism: Trichonephila clavipes; assembly: GCA_019973935.1. Classification (NCBI taxonomy): domain Eukaryota; kingdom Metazoa; phylum Arthropoda; class Arachnida; order Araneae; family Nephilidae; genus Trichonephila; species Trichonephila clavipes. Next base: position 183,266 of record BMAU01010297.1, on the reverse strand, counting down.
CAAAAAAAAAAAATTCTTAATACAAACAGAATTCAAAATGGACTGCATATTGAGGATAAACTGCGGACTGTAATAAATGGTCGATGCAAGTGGCCAGAATGGATGCTTACATTTTTTTCTTTTAAAAGGTTTAAAAACTCAATTTCCCAATCAAACGATTTTTTTTACCTTCGATTCTAAGTATCATTAACACTGGAAAAATTGTGCGGCTTAGATTCGAGTAAATACGGCAATAATATATTCATAATGGGCAAAATTGCGAACAAAATAATGTTAAATATTTACTCGAACATCAAAATGTAATGGTGTGTAAATGTCAGTTATTTATACTGACGCCTAGTGCATATACTTGAGCATTTACCCTAATCGTCTTCTACCTGGTTACAGATTAGAGATGATGTTCGAAAGAAACATCCTTGTCTGACTTCATTTGCCAGGCTACCAATGGCAGAAAGACGATATGATACTACATTGGCATTACAGACACTGAAGTAAGCTTTTTAATTACCTTAGCAAACGAGCATTTTTGAGAATTATCTTATTTAAATAAATAAAGTCTTATTTACTGCTATTTTTATAAATTCCACGTAAATTATTTGTTCATTTCAGAACTATTGTATCTTTGGGATATCATATTACAGTGGACAAACCTCCTGCTAGAATAAGAAGCATTAAGCTGCCAAACGAGTAAGTTATAATTTTATTTTCTTAAATAGTCATAATTTTAATATAGGATTAAGTATATTAAATTGAAATTTCGAAGAAAAAAAAGAAATGTGAAAAGGTAATATAAATATATTGCAAGATATATATATTTTACATACATAAAACAAATTTTTTAAAGAAAAAAAAAATGTTGTTTGCAAGAATTTTTTCAAACCAGAAATGCTTTTATATAAAAGAAATAATATTTTCTTTCTTTTTAAAAATTAAATGTATCTCAAGTAAGATATATTGTAAATGTTATAATTTCATTGGAACAAAAAGTATTCAAAAACTACATGTTTTAAAAAACAAAATGTCTAAGAACAGGAAAAAAACATGGAAGATAAATTAGCTACCTACTTTTTCAAAACAATAAATGCTTCTAAGAATAATATTTTCCGAAAGAAACTTCTTTGAAGTAAAAAAATTTTGGTCTCACCAATGGAAAACATAAATCAAAACTTATATATTATCTAAACGATTTACAGTCCGTTCTTGCAACCCAATGGATACAAACCAGCCCCTTTGGATCTCCACGCCATTACCTTGACTTCAAAGATGGAAGAACTTGTTGAATTATTGGCCGAGAACACGCATAACGTTTACGCTAAAGAAAGAATCCAACAGGGTTGGACCTATGGTCTGAGTGAGGTAAATATATTGCACTTTTAATAACATAAAATTGTGTAAACACACATACTTGAACGATATTACTCTGATAATCTTCAATCAAAGCTGCGAAAAAAATACCTCCTAAGAATATAAAGATTCAGGACTAATCATCTTATTCTCGTATATCTAAATATACGATTAATATATCTCAGAGCTGTTTAAAAAAGAATTATTTTACTTTTAGGATTGAAAGAATGCATTTACCGTAAAATTCGGCGTATAACGCGCACTTTTAAACCAAAAAATAATATCGAAATTTAGGGGTGCGTATTATACGCCGGATATGAAAATGACAGTTTTAAAATTAAAAAGAATTAGGCTTTTATATATATCGAAATACTATTTATTTAAAAGAAATGACATACCTTATGAGCTTAAAGAGTCTTAGTTCAAGAAATAACACTATTTTTTTCAAAAACCTGAGACAATACTTCGAATAACTGACTTCAAAACAAAACAGCATTGTCTACGCACACTTCAAGTTCCTTCGTAAAAAAGGGGGATGCGGGTTATACGGCGAATATACCTAAAAACCAAAAAATACAGCTCAAAAATGTAGGTTTATACACTACTGGACAATTGCTAAGGACGGATCACTAATTGCTATGTAGCATACCATTAAGCGAGACATGAGGCCTAGTAGGATAAAATATAGTTGCCACACAGTTCAGACATTAGAATAAAGAATATTTATTGTTCTGGAAAGTACAAAAACTGTGAAACATCTGAAAGAAAAAAAAATTTCATTTGATCTGCGTACGGAGAAATGGAACAATGCATCTAAAAGTCAGCAGGCACCTTAAAGAAAGGTATCAGTACGGGATATGTCCACCGTGGAGTGTGATGCAACATTCCACACGTCGTACCATACTTTGCACAACATTATCCAGCAGCTGTCGAGGCAATTTATCCCATTCCTCTGTGAGTGCACGGATGAGGGTGTTCTTGTTTGTCGGAGGATAGTTTCGACCAACAACTTGCCTCCCAAAGCATTCCACACATTTTCAATGGGTTTTAGATCTGGAGAACGCGCTGGCCATACGAGACGTTGAATACCCTCGCTGTCTAGACAATCCTGAACAGCGAGTGTTCGATGACATGTTGCGTTGTCGTCCATAAAAACAAATTTATCACCGACAGCACCACGGAAAAGACGAACATGAGGAAGTAGAACTTCATCAATGTATCGTTGGCCCGTGATAGTCCCATTCGCAACCACATGTAGGTGCGTGCGGCCATTGATCATGATGCCGGCCCACACCATGATACTGCATGTCGGATATCGGTCCTTTTCCTGGATATTTTCTGGACGATAAGCAGTACCACTCTCGCGCCAGATCAGTTGGCGTCTACAATCCGATGACAGACTGAACCTACTCTCATCTGAGAATAGTACGCATGCCCAGTCCTGTTCAGTCCAATTGTGATGCTCACGACACCATTGCAAACGGGCAGTACGGTGCTGTCTGGTCAATGGGACACACACAACAGGTCTACGTGCGTATAGTCCTCCTCCCCTCAAACGTCTGGCAACAGTTTTTCGGGAGATCTGCTTTCCTGAGGCAGCAAGAAACTGATTTGCCACCTGCTGAGCTGTGGTGCGCCTGTTCCTTTTTGCTGATATATAGGACGATATATCTGTCTTCTGCAGGCGTCGTACTTCTAACACGACCTCCCCCGTGCCGTCTACTACATATTCCAGTAGTTTTAAATGACATCCACAGCCGTGAAACAACGCTATGAGCGATGTCGAACTCCCTGGCAACATCTGTTATTTTTCGCCCTTCTTCGATCTTTCCAATAATTCGGCCACGCATAAAACCATCTATGTGATGTCGGGAAGACATGCCAAAAATTTTAAGTTCGTCTATTAAATCTTTCCTGTAAAACTTTGACTTGAAACAACAACTGTCCACACGCGTCAAAACCTTTAAAGCTCTTATGAACGCTATCACGTGATGAACAGACGTGGAAAAAATTTGCATACTCATACTTCTTCTTACTAATATCCCGCACTTATTCTAATTTTCCACATTTTGCTTCCTTTCATTTTGTGGTTGCTATGGATGATAGTGTTATCCGTCCTTAGCAATTGTCCAGCAGTGTATTAAATATATATAACTATATATAAAGTTTTAATCAGATTATTTTGTCTGCGACTTTTTAAAATGAAATATGACCAATTTAAATTTGGATTGAAGTTTCTGAGATTGTTGAAAAACCTTATTTTTAACTTTCTTTTTTATTAATTTTAATTTTATGGTTTTATATTGAAATATTATAAATTTGAGAGCTATATTTTTAAAGATGAGTAATAGCTACAATTAGGAACTTAAGTGACAAATATATAGAAATATTAATAACTTCTCTTTAATTTTACCCTTATCCTGAATTTATTGCAGAATTCGGTCTTCTTTAATGCGCAAATTTTTATGATTACAGTAGAACGTCGTTTATCCGAATCAATTGGGAACGGACACCGTTCGGATACGCGATTGTTCGGATAACAGAAAACCGAATGCGATCCTTGCAGTATATGAAATTGGACACTATTTGAATATTGAAAATCATCACATGCGGGCAAGGCGCTTGAAGAAAAAGCGAAATAGGTACAGAATGTCGCAATTTCACCTTTATTGTGGAAAATAATCACTTATTTTTCGCTGTACCATTGAAAGCTTCCGTTTTTTCGCTGTGCAAGGTTTATGATTCTCTTGTACACCAGTAGTTGAGTAGGATAGCACTCTGATTTTTTTTCGTAGCACTCCATATCTATCTCTAATGCAGGAAACGTGTCAGCATTTGATGGACCCTTGCTACTTTCGTTGTTGTCCTCGTCTTCATCCGTTTCCTTATCTAACAGGGTCGGATTCTTCTTGCACGGAAGTCACAATCTCGTCATCATTTAGCATTTGAAATCAACAGTCTTCAGCATTGCATGCCATCCAGATGTTTACCAAATCAGACAACTGAAATTCCCCAAATATCCCTGACCTTGGGTTTTCCCGTCATTTTCAGCCTCACGCGAAACATTTGTTGAGCATTGCACTGTTCGAAAACGTATTCATTTACAGTACATGTAGTTAACAAAAAAGAAGAAAAAACTAGTCCGGATATTAGACGCTCCGGATAATAAACGTTTGGATAAAGGACGTTCTACTGTACTTGAAAAAATAGATGCTACTTTGAAAGAAAAAAAAAATGGAATAAAAGTCACTGCCTCTAAATGTCTTTTTATAATTATTCACAGGACAGCATTTTGAGGCGTAGCCCTCATCTGGTGCCATATAAGAATGTCGACGACGCTATAAAGAAAGCTAACAGGTTCGTGAAATATTTGACAGTGTTTGGAAAAAAATTCTTTTGTAAATTAATATACAGCTTTTTTATTTTACATTATTGAGTAATTTTTAAGGCATATATTTTTTTTTATTTTAACTAAATAATGATACATACTAAGCTCATATTGATATATTAATGAGAGAAATAGATTTATGTATTCAATATATACAGCAACCAAATTATTTTCTATGTGAATCAATATGTTAAATAAATTTTATCCCGTAACTCGTAATATATTTTGAAAATATTAATCTGAAATATATATCTTAATTTTTTTTGTGTCATTTTTTGAAAAAAAGTTATTTTCTCCTTTTATTATTGTTTCATATACTTAAGATAGCTTAAAGATATTAATGCAAGATAGTATTTTTTAATGTTAAAAAACCCAGTTATTTAAAAAAAAAGAATATGTTTTCGCTGTGCATAATCTAATTAAAGCATTTAAATATTTTTTTAATTATACGTGCGTCATATGCATATGAATTCTAATTTACTTTAAAGTTGTTTTCGGCTAATGTTAAAGAATAGGAAAGAAATTCGGAATATTTTTTCAGATATAAAAGTACTCGATCATTAATATTATATTCTGGCTTCACTATCCTGTAGAGAATCGCTTATTTTATCATACTACTCATTTTTAACCGAGTCAACCCCTGTTTTCTATTATAAAATGTGTTTCGCCTTTTTTTACCTCTACCATAATGCTAAATGAACTATCCCTTTACATGTTAAAAAGAAAAACTAATTATTTATGAAATATTTTGAAATTTTAAGAACACCACTATATTATAAACAAATGCATGTTATAATGTCATACATTTTTATAAAAATGTAGGCATTTTTTTTGTCCGAAAATACGCTCCGCGTTAAGTTTACGCTCTTGTGAATATGGCGAAAACAGCCTTAATTATTAATTGTTTCATGAATAGGATTACGATTCCCATATTTTATTTGATAGATAATTATTGAATGTATTAAATAGTATATTACATATTTAAAATTCACAATCATAGTCTTTACATGTGTGAATCATATTTCCTTTTTAAAAATAAAAATTAAAAAGAAAATCTTTCACTGCAAAATTTGTACGAAAAAATAATGTTCAAAAACATCATTTTAGCGGAGTTTCATTCTTTGTCCCTTTATTAAAAATTAAAATATTAACTAATGTACTCATTGTTTTTGTAATACATTTAATAAAACATAGTATGCTCATAAAAATGCGCACTAGCTTCCGTTAATTTGCATTACACCAAAATAAAAAAAAAGAAAAAAGAAGAAAAAAATAGATTTCTGTTAATAGGTGAACAATTTTTTTACAGAGACACAGCTAGTGAAACAGTAAGAACCCTTCTTACATATGGATATATTTTAGATCCACCATCGACCGAAGCATTAGAAGGTACCATCCGTTGTTTTTATTAAATATTAGAATTTAAAAGATATGCATTTATATATATAGATTTAATGATCTCATTTTATTTATTTATATTTCATTAATTTAATTTCCTGTAATACTTTACAGGAGCTGTGGGTAAAAAAGACCAGGTCAAATATGATCAAAGGTCGTACCGAGCTGAATCAACATATGCTGTAACAACTGGAAAATGGTATTATTTTCTATGTAATTAATCAAATGGGTTGAAACAAATGGCGTTAAATGTAAATGATATGATTCTCAAACTTGGTGATATTTGAAATAATTTCGTTACACCGTTAAGAAATTTATTAAAACTGTAACGTATTTTTCAATTGTGTTATTATCGTTTTTCAAACAGTATCTTTAAAGGAAATTACACTTCTAAATATTAAGAATATAAGACATGTAATGGCCTCGTAGTAAAGGACTTTGTTACTACCCGTTATGCAGCGTTTCTCAAGCTGTAGGGTGTGCTTCCCGTAGAGGGCATGATAACTCTACAAGGGGGGCGCGAGCATATTGAAAAGTTGAAAACCAAAGATTATTTAATAGAAATAATAATTTACTGAAAGTATACAAACACATTTTTATTCTGACGTAATAAAAAATACATACACATATACACGGACTTAATGCTCTTATAAATGTATCAGTACTGCGTAATGTATTTTACAATTAATTTAACAAAACTGAGTTTGGAAAATGGGCTTGTCATATGTAAAATTATATGAAAAATTAACACTTATCTTGGTAATTTGAACGGTTTATAATTAATCCTTTAACTGCCGATTTAAAGTTACGCTATTTGCTCCCCGATGTCCCCATTTTCTACGTAGGCAGGCGTATGTGATGTATTGACGGGGGATGGGGAGAAAAAGGAATTCATAAGCAAATTCTCTGAAAAAGTAAATCCTTCACAAACGCTGTCACGCTCCTTTTATTGCATTCTAAAGCCTTCGGAATAATTTTATGGATAGAAGTGCATAGAAAAGATTGTACTTCGGAAAGGCGTATATGTACGTCAGGGGAATTAAAGCTTTGACTGAACGAGACGTTTATATATGCCCGTGACACTGAAGAGGTTAAAATCGTACTGTAGCTTTAGCGACAAGGTATACTATTTTTGAATTCAATACATTGTTATTGTATGAAGGGGGCGTGATGCAAACTATGATTGAATATTGGGTGACAAATATTGAATGTTTGAGAAGCACTGCCGTAATGTACATATTGCTCCGCGTTTGACGAGTAGTCACGACCATGAATTTGTGGCTTCTGTTAAATCGGGAATTCAAGCCTAGGTGCCATTGAAAACTCGTTCTGTAAAAGAGCTGATTCACGTTAAAACTGTTGAAGTTCAACGTCATCATGTTCGTGGGATATCGCTTCCATTAGAAACCAAACTTAAAATGAAACTTTTCCCTCCAAAGTAGTGTAGAAGTTTGGAGTGAGGGGTCACTTGACCGTGGTTCGAAATTGCAAGGTTCGTTGACAAAAGCCCTCATGTAGCTTTAGAAGGCAACGTTAGCAAAGAATTATCATCAATTTATTGATCTATACAACAACAGAACTCACTATCCTTCTATATATATATGTATAATGTTTCTTTAATATTGATTGTGTGTAGTAATAATATATATAATTGTTGTTATCCTATAAAGACATGGCGAGTGGTAACGATACTTTAAAGAAAGGACAGGGCGTGGTCGGTGGTGAACATTACTGTAAGGTTGATGTTGCATATTTATGTTATCGACGAAGCAGTCCTTTGAAATAGAATATCTATGGTTTATTCAGTGTTTAATACATAGAGTTTCAGCATCACAAGAAGCAGACAAGAAGGTACAAAACATAGAACAAAGAAAACGATTACACAACGCGTGGCAGACGACTACATGGTTAAGGACATACCAAGACAGAAGAGGCGGGATTTTCCAGAGATCTCCTATTTATACCAAGCGGGAATGTCACATGGTGGATGAATGTAGTCCAAGATACTCTCGTTAGGTGGATAGCTAGGTTATTAATTAAACGTGGGTCCCAGAAGGAATAGTCCAAAGATAAATCAAATCTATTTAAGATTAAATGATTGGGAATTATTACATACATATATATCCAAAGTTTATTTTTTGTCATCACAAATTAAAGAGCCAAAGACGCGCAATTGTAACATCACATCCAATCAATTTGTATCGGGTGCTTATAATACCAAAAAAAGAATCAATATTATGCCTTGTATTTTTGAAATGACACATGAAAGAGACCACTTTCTTAAATTTCACACCGCACCAATGTAAAGACTGTGAATCCCCGCAGACTTACCGTGCTCCAACACCTCTGTGAATCGAGCAGAAATTAAAACTTCACCGACTCGATGCAACAATCGATGTCTCGATGCGGCCTTCTGACAACTTGGAAAATGAAAATAAATGGCTTTGTCAGTCGAACACCTTTTTTTTAAAAGATATGAAGCCAGTTATAAAAATATTCAAAAAGTTATTGATAAAATAATTTTTTTTGTTACCATTTGAACCATTTTTTTTGTTTCAGGTATTTTGAATTTGAAATTTTGACCCCAGGTCCAATTAAAGTAGGTTGGGCCACACTTTCTTTCATTCCATCCGTGGAATTGGGTGGAGATGAGCATTCATGGGCTTATGATGGACATTTGGTAAGACTCGGATTTCAAAAAAAAATTAATACTTTTCTATTCATTTTATATTAATTTATGTTATGCATTCAAACAGTGTAATGGATCGATTACTGATTGTTTTCATTTTTCAGGGTTGTAAAAAGCATGCTGGAGGTACAGAAGGATATGGCAAGCAATGGGCAGTTGGCGATGTAGTCGGGTGCCTGTTGGATTTGCATGATAGAACCATAAGTAAGAAACGATAATATTACGAAATTTTAAATCCTTAAAATAACTTTTCCAAGCACAAATTGTGTTATATTGCGTAAAATCTCAATATTCTGTAGAAATTTTTTTACACGCATTCCTTAAGTATTTATTCTTCCTATTTCCCCCTGCATTTAATAATTCTTAGATCAACTTGTTTTTAGTTAATACTAAATCAAAAATAGCGTATATTTTTATTCTGGTTGTTTTAAAAATAAAAATTAGATAAATTTTCATAACTTTACTGAAAACAATATATTACCATCCGGGGAAAAACAAAAACACTGATTTATTTTTATTTACGATATAATATTTTAATTAATCATATAGAAATCGAAGTGATTTAAAAATTGGCTTCTCCTGTTGAAATAATACGTTATACATAAAAAGATATTTTTTTAAAAAAAATATGATCGCATGCATTTTACTTTATTTTTGTATCTCTTACACTAAATTTAAATTCTCATAAAACCTACATACTGAGTAAAATGTTAATTCTAATTTAAAATTTAATTTATTCTACTATTTCTACTACTATTTATGTACATCTATGTATTTTCATTTATTTAGGTTATTCATTGAATGGTGAGCTGTTATTAGATGCTATGGGAGGTGAAACAGCATTCAGTGATATATCCGTAGAGGAAGGTAAGTTTCTGATTAACCAAATTATCTGTACAGTTTTATTCAAAACATTTGATCATTTCAACCACCATTTAAAATTTTTTCGGAGTAAGAAATATTCAAATAACTTTTCAATCTAAAAGTTTAATCTCCTACAAATCAATTCACAACATTCAAGAAACAACTATAACATGTCGCCTCAGTAAACATAAACACTTTAAAAAATAAAATTCAACGTTTCAGATCCTTCTACTTATAGATTATAATATAGGTTTGTGCTGCGAAATCGAATAAATAAATAGTTCAAATAATAATGCTCTTGAAAATACGAAAAGGATGTGTTTCTCTTTTTTATTGCATCTTTCAGTAGATAAAGAAAGTCTATTTTTTTTACATGAGAACTCCTTAGGATTAGTTTTTTACTGAAAGCAAAAAACTCTATCAGATAAAAAGTTTTTGTTCCTCCATGAAAGAGAAAACACCATTTTTTTTAAATCTATCCAGAATTACAATATTTAAGTGAAAACAAAGGTGTTAAGAATGCTAAAATGCTCCCATTTTGCAGCTATCAGGCCTACCACACGACTTCTGGTAGTAATTTCGAACACTGTTGTAGTACAATCTTCCAATAAAATGTTTTCTGCCCCATTAATGTGTTGGTGTTTCTGCTCTTTTGTTCTGGTTCTTAGCACCATAATTCGCAACTATGTCATTTGCACCCCTGCATTCCTATGTGATTCCGAGCAGTGGCGTGAAGGAGAACATTTGGGATCACCTGCAATGTCAGGTTTTGGGCCTTGAAGTCGGTTTTTACAAGTGGTAGACACTTGGTGATAGTCAGGCCTTAAAGCCCCCTAAGACCCTTGGGCCTCCTGCAATGCGTGGTTGCGAGTTACGCCTCTGATTCTGAGTCATCTCTGCACCACTTACACACCCTGCAAGTTTGTCGGTCTGGTATCGAATCACCATGTATGTGTGTATATATATGTGTGATATTTGATATAATTTACATCTTATAGGTTTTGTACCTGCATTCACATTTGGAATTGGCCAGAAAGCAAAACTTATCTTTGGACAGGATGTGAACAGACTGAAGTACTTCACAGTGTGTGGTTTACAAGAAGGGTACGAACCATTCTGTGTCAACATGAACCGCAACATGACTTTCTACTACAACAAAGACGAGTCCATTTTCATGAATGTTGATGACATGAGTGAATCTCCTGTGGAAGTAACAAGAATTCCGCCAGGCACTGATACCCCTCCAGCTCTTAAAATTTCTCATAGACTTTATGAAACTGTTGACAAAGTCAACTATGAATTCGTACGACTCAGTCTTCCTGTGACATGCAATGACGAATTCATCGAGTAAGAAACAGATTCGTTTATACATGACAGGCTCCAGTTGTCCAGCGTACCAGTGTTTTGTATTAAGTGTTGTATTTTATATTTTACAGTGAATTGGGCAAAGCTCAAAACTGGGAAGAGATTCGACGAAGACAGAGAGGTCAACTGGCTGGACGAATGGGAGCAAGACATCCAGGTATGAATTTTTGCTTAGAATTGTGTATTTGATATGTAATCACTGTTTTGTGACTTTAGGGGTCTCAGGAGTATTAATTTTGTCTCTAGGGGGGATTTAAACGATTTTCAAACAGGTATAATTCTTTTAAATTTAAATTAAATCATTCGAATCCTTTACACATTATTTCTAGGGATTGTGGCTTCAAAAAAGTACAAAACGTTTGAAATATCATCAGCTTGAATATAATAATATAATTATACGCAAAAGAAAATTCTGTAATAAATATTAAGTAATTTTTGCGTTGTGTGTGCGCACGCTATTTTCTAAGATAGTAGTCTTTCTGATGTATAAAACTTTATATAATTATAAAATATATCATACTTTTTAAACCCTACATCATTTAAGAATAATATATCTATTGTGTTTCAAAATATTTGAAAAATATTAAAATGCTTAAAAAAATTTTGAAAATGTAATTTTTAATTTTTTTAAAAAATATAATTTATTATTTTCTTTATTTAAAAACTATTACACAGTGTAATCAGGATACATTTAACTTTATAAAGCAACTTATATCTGGTAATTAAAACTATTATTTTAGAAGATAGCATGTGCAACGTAAAACTTAATTTATATTGCTTATGGAAATGTTTCTTGTTTTCGTATGCTTATAATTTTTAAAATTACGATTATATTTTAAACATTTTACACTTTTCTGAAGCCCCATTCCTTTATAAATAATGTGTGTATAAGATCTGAATTATTTAGTTTAAATTTAAAAGAATTATAATTGTTTGAAAATAATTTATATTTTCAGCCCTCTAGAGAAATGTAACACCCCTGAGACCCCTTTAGTTACAATTGGATGTAAAATTTTGACCATTGCAATTTGTTTCTGAGCTTTATCTCTATTTATTAATTAGATTCGGGGCTCTCAAAATCAACAGTTTAACATACATACATTATTGCTTAAAATTTGAAAAACAATAATCTCATACGTATAAAAAGCCGAAATAGGTGTTAGCCATTACAATATGATCAGTTAAAAGTATTAGGTTCAAAATAGAAATATTTTTAATATATATTTATAGTTATATAATTCTATAACATTCTATTTTTGTTTCAACTGAATTGTGAACTTGAAATGAAGTATTACATAGTATGGTTAATTTACAGTACTCACATCCATGAAATAAGAAAAAGAATTGGGTATTGTTTATTTCCCGCCAAGAGAGAATGATCAGTAATGGTTTTTATTTACCTTTTTTTCAGCCAACCTAGAACAACATATGCTAAAAAGTGGCTTCAGCCTTTCTGATGTCAAAGGTAAGTGTTTAAGAAACGAATAGTTATACATGGAAATCATTTTTAAAAAAGATTTTTTCATCTGTTCATGATATTAATTTAAAAATTCTAGTTATTTATTTACGGATGCACTTATTTAGTTGAAACTTTTTAAGGATTACTTTATTTTATCAAAATAAGCAATTAAACAGTGAAAAATCTCAATTAATGGGAAATATTAATTCACTCATTAACGGGCACTTCAAATAAAACAGAAAATTAAATAATCTAAAATTATTATATATTTTTGTCTTTATAGCATTTTAAAATAGCATCAAAAAATATTTTATTTATTCTCATTTTGATTATTTTTAATATAGTTCAATCCATTCTCCTTCATAACAGATAAACAAATAACTATGCTTTAAATGTTATTTTGATTCTTGAGTATATTATTGACAAATAATATAGTCAATTATTATTTGTCAATAATTGTTGAAATTTATTGATAAATTCCTCATTTAAAAATGATAAAAGCTAATCAGTCAAACTTAAATTAAATATCCTTTTTATGAGTAAAACTGAAAACATTTGTAAAATAAATTTATTCAAATCTTAAATCTCTCAATTAAAATATGTATTATTGTTCAAAATAGCAATTTATCATAACAATGTTTGAGCAATTCATTTTTAAAAAATAAATAAATTCAATATATTGGTTTCTACAAAATGCTATCAAATAAATACTAAAAGCTTTAATATTTAAACTCTTTGTAAGCAGAAATTTGACTATTACAATTTTTTTAATTACTAATTGTAATATAAGCAAAGAAAGTAACTCAGAGGATTTACTGGAATAAATAAAATCATATTTTGAACTCATTTTTTTCCCTATGCATAGAAGTAATTTCAAATTAAATCAATTAGTTCAAAATTACATTGAAGATTTATTACATATAACCTAGCTCTATATATGAATTTTTAAACTTATCTCATCAATTTCAAATTCTATGTTTCAAATCTTATAGATCTTCAAAGAGGTTATTCAGAGGATGCAGCTGAAGATGCCCCGAGAATGGCTATGCCGAAACGTCATTCAATGGACATGGCCATGAGTTTAACGGTACCAGATGGTGGTGATCCTTCTAAAGTTCGGGCCACATCGAGTGAAGATTTACATAAAAAGGGAATGGACAGTGGTGCCGAAAGTGACGTGACTGGCATGGAACCCGACAGACCAAAGCGCAGAGGACGATCACCCTTCCGATTCTTCAAGAAAAAGGATGAAAAGACTAGTCCTCAAGAAGCTTATCCAGATCCACACATGCGGAAAGCAATGGAGGGACCAGGTACATCTCTGACGGTAAGAGATCCAACTTTGAGAGCATCTGCAACGGAGTTGGTGCCTCCAGCTGTACCAGACAGGCCGTCAGGTCTTAGTCCAGCTGCAGCTGAAAGAGCAAGTTCTCCAAGACGCTTGTCAAGAATACCAACTGAAGTATCTCCACCTGATGATGGAAGTGACTACCTGGATTCTTCTTCCCTGGATCTTGTGGATGAATATTTTTACGGTATTCGTATATTTCCTGGTCAAGAACCAAATCATGTGTATTGTGGATGGGTTACTACCACTTACAAGCAGTTTGATACCATTTTTGATACTAATAAAATCCGAAAAGTTGTGTTTCAAGGGTATGAAGAAAATGCCATGCAAGAAGTGTAAGCAGAAATTATTCATTTCATTCTTTCAGTTTTATACTTAATGTCAGTATGTATTAATTGTTCAAGAAATCATTCAGAAATTTCGGTCCTAACAGGAAAAATGTGAGCCAATTGAATTTTTAGATCGTTTCAGAATAAATCAATTTTATGCGTCATTCATTTACAAGCACATTTCACACCTCCTGCTAATAATAATTTTAATTCAAAGTTAAAATTATTTTTAAATTATAATACACATATTTTTCACTAAACATTTGTTTTTTTCAAAGTTTATTACTAAAAATAAATTAAAACCACACTGGTGTAATACTGGGTGTCTTAAAAATAACCGACGATTTGAAAAATAAATTAAAGAGAAACGGAAGGCAATAGAAGACAGTTTGCTGCATTTTCGAAGAACGTACCAGAATGCTGATCGAATTATAGAATGCCGAACTGAAGGTACAGAATTCTCCATCTCTTAAATTCTCAGTGTTCTCAATCATAGGTGTCACCTATTGGCGAACTTTGCAACTAATTTTGAAAACTAATGAGAATAAATTCTTTGGTAATCAAAGCAGAATGCAACGAACTGTACATTTCTATCTCCTTCCGCTTTTGTTTAATTTATTTTTTAATCACTAGGTATTTTTAATTTTCCTTTTCATTACTTTATTTTGAAAGTAATTTTAAATTGCAGATTCTAAATTTTTCACAAATATACTTATTTTTATAAAGGGTGTTTTTTTACAGGTATAGAACTTTAAATTGCAATAAATCAACGATGTATTATTCGATTGACATGAATTTTTTTTATTCGAAAAATAATCTTGTGGCATTACATTTTAAATATGATTTCTGGCATAGGACTGCCACGGCTGGCTCGGATGTAGTCAATCTGGACGTCAATTTTCGATGACTTTTTCCAACATTTGTGGCCGTATATCGGCAATAACACGGCGAATTTTGTCTTCCAAATGGTCAAGCGTTTGTGGCTTATCCGCATAGACCAATGACTTTACATAGCCCCACAGAAAATAGTCTAGCGGTGTTAAATCACCAGATCTTGGAGGCCAATTCACAGGTCCAAAACGTGAAATTAGGCGGTCACCAAACGTGTCTTTCAATAAATCGATTGTGGCACGAGCTGTGTGACATGTTCCGCCGTCTTGTTGGAACCACAGCTCCTGGACATCATGATTGTTCAATTCAGGAATGAAAAAGTTAGTAATCATGGCTCTATACCGATCACCATTGACTTTAACGTTGTGGCCTTCATCGTTTTTGAAGAAGTACGGACCAATGATTCCACCAGCCCATAAAGCGCATCAAACAGTCAGTTTTTCTGAATGTAACGGTGTTTCGACATACACTTGTGGATTAGCTTCATTCCACACACATTCAAAACACGTGAAATAAATTCCGGAAAATAATGTTTAAATTATTCCCCCTAATTGGCCGGAATTCAGAATTATCTAGAGACAAAATAAAGTGCTTCTCTTCACAGCCGTTATGCGTCCAATTTTAGCCTATGGGTGCCCAGTGTGGGGATACGCAGCTAAAACAAATATTAATATTCTTGATACACTTCAAAATTCTACTATCCGAATGATCATAAGAGCAACTAGACATATAAGAAATGACGACATTCGGAAAGCCATTAAAATCAATAGTTTTAAATCTCACATTCAAAAAATCTCAAAAAATTTCTTTAATTCTCTACAATTTACAAACAATGCTAATATGATTAATATGCCTAATTATAATCCTCAAGATAATACTAAAAGACCGAGAAGAATTCTTCTCGATTCCTATAATCCACCGTAATTTTTATTATTAGTGCAATTAATTATTGCACACTCTCTGCTAAATTCATTGTTTATATTTATCTTTTATTTTAATTACTGATTTTTTCTTAAATTTTGTCGTATTCCCTGCATCTGGGCTCGCCCCTCCCCCTTCGACTTAAATTAATCTTTGAGAGATTTGAGCAGCCTATGAGAGACTCAATCATCACCAGCCATGATCCAATACGAGAGCACCCACTCAGCTCTCTGCCATGAAAACAGATTTCCGCAACACCCAGGAAATATCCTCAACGATTGGCTCGACCAATCAGCTCCTAGCTATACGCTAACATGATAATCAAACAGTCCGTTCTACATCTACTAACCGGATATGGGATGGAGGCTCGCTTCGCGAGCCATATGCCCAGTATTTGCACCGAAGGCACCGAAGCTTCACTCCAAATGCGGCAGTTTTGTTTGTTGACGTAGCCATTCAACCAGAAGTGCGCTTCATCGCTAAACAAAATTCGCTTATGAAAATCGAGAACAACGGCAATCTCGATTTGGGGCCCATTCGACGAATCTCTATGAGGCGTGAGTCTATTCATGATGAATTGCCATACCAAACTGAGAATAAATCACTTGACAGCTGTTAAATCGGTCGCCATCTTGGAAAGTAATGCCAACTTAAACTCCTATACCTGGAAAAAAACACTCTTTATTTATAATGCTATAAGATTTACGATTTTGTAATTTCTCTTCAGAATGGATCGTCAGGACTGCTACATGGTATGTGCTGGACAGTTACATTCCGATGTATCTCAAGGTGATGCCAGCTCTCGAAGTTCCAATCAGGGAATGGTAGTCGGATGTCACGTCGATACCGCCATGGGAATATTGACTTTCACAGCTGAAGGACAACCCACTCGATACAGTTTCAAAGTGAGAACGAAAACTTGATAACAATTAAAATCAAATCTATGGATTTAAAAACTAATCGGTACTTAAGTGTTATAACATCGACCAATTTTGCTAAATGCTGACATCGTGACTTTTGTTTTCAAGAATACACGGGAACGGGTTTCTACTATTGACAATGGCCGCGGTATCCTAGTGGTCAAGGTATCGGATCGTGGCTGGCTTGTCACGAGTTCGACCCCGTACCACTAAAGACCCGCCGTGTAGGGAAGCGATGCACGTTAACTCTGTCGAGAGCTCAAAAGTCCTCCAATTGATGTGGTGTGATAGTTAGGAGAAGGGGTACCAGCAGGAGAAGGGGTACCAGATCAAATTCATTCTCGTCACTTGACCATGGTTCAAAATTACAAGTTCCGTCGCCAAAAGCCCTCGTGTACCTGAAGAGTGTGACGTTAATATTCTGTCACTCACTCCACTATTGGCTGCATATAGGGGCATTTGGATGCGTCTTTTGATTTGAAGAAATTTTACGACGGTATAATACGTAAATACCAATTTTTTAAAAAATCACACAATCTGTTATGTGAAAATTATTGCAAAATAAAATAGTTTCAAATATTAGATTTTTTATTTGTTTGAATTAGGTGGAGCCTGGAACGAAACTGTTCCCTGCAGTCTTCTTTGAAGCAACCAGTAAGGAAGTTCTTCAATTCGAATTGGGCCGAACATTAACTACTCTTCCATTGTCATCTGCAGTATTGCGTAGTACCGAAAAGCATCTTACACCACAATGCCCACCGAGATTAAAGGTATTTTTTTTTCTTTTATTTTAAGTTAATATGTACACTGATATGCGCGTTAGTAGAACTTGTATTACTATGAAAATAAAATCAAGCTCATTTTTTCTACAAAAGATTTTTAGGAAATGTATTCAATTCGTAAGCTTCTAAGCAAATAAAAAATGAGAAATCATGCCAATCAGGAATGATATCTTGAAATATATTTTTTGGTATTAATTTCAAAAATCACACACACAGTGTTTCTTTTATAATTAAGCGATGTTTCGATATTTTCGTTCGAAGATTAACAAGTCTTATTTTGACAGATGTCTGATATGTATGTACAAAATCAGTCATGTGAATTATACTTTAAGCAGAAAGGCAGCAATGGTTTGAGAAGTTTTCATGGGTTTATCCTTTAAGGTATCCGACTACGTTCAGAACCGTGATTTTGCAAAAGCGTATAAATGGATAATATTTGTGATATTTAGGGTTACTTAGATTAGAAAATGATAATAAATTGTTTTAAGAATATTATTACAATAAAAAATTATTTAAGTAAAATATTTTAACAAAAAAGGAACATAAAATGACCAATTTTCAAAACTCCTTTCCTTGTATGAAAAATGCTTCTATTACAATAATATTTTGCCTGTGTATAGCTCAGACATCTATACAGAGGCTCAGTTAGAATTTTTCAGATATGTAACTTAGAAGTGGATTTATCCATATTTTACTCCAACAGAGGAGAAGAAATTTTAACAAAAAAACGCCGACAATTATTTTAATTGGTGGTAACTGAAAATAATGTGAATTTTTCGAAAATCCTAGTTCAGACTCTCTGGAAAAGTATTTACTTTATATAAGCAAAATATTATTATTATAGAATCACTTTTTATAAAAGGAGAACGTTTTGAAAAAAGGTTATTCTAAGTTAATTTTTTACCAAAATACTGTATTTAAATAATCTTTTTTGTCATAATGTCCTTAAAACAATTTTATACATGTATTCAAATCTAAGTGACACTAAATATCATGAATATTATCCATTTATGCTCTTTTTTAGAATCACGATTCCGAACATAGTCGAATACCTTAAAAGAATTAGTAGTCCACACAAAGGCAAAGTTTCATTTACACTGATTGAAAAATAAAAGGTATCAGCCATATAAGGGTGTTTTTTGAGAGGTATAGAACTTTAAATTGCAATAAAACAACGATGTATTATTCGATTGACATGAATTTTTTTTATTCGAAAGATAATCTTGTGGCATTACATTTTGAATATGATTTCTGGCTTATGACTGCCACGGCTGGCTCAGATGTAGTCCAATCTGCACGTCCAATTTTCGATGACTTTTTCCAACATTTGTGGCCGTATATCGGCAATAACACGGCGAATGTTGTTTTCCAAATTATCAAGCGTTTGTGGCTTATCCGCATAGACCACTGACTTTACATAGCCCCACAGAAAATAGTCTAGCGGTGTTAAATCACATGATCATGGAGGCCAATTCACAGGTCCAAAACGTGAAATTCGGCGGTCACCAAACGTGTCTTTCAATAAATCGATTGTGGCACGAGCTGTGTGACATGTTGCGCCGTCTTGTTGGAACCACAGCTCCTGGACAACATGATTGTTCACTTCAGGAATGAAAAAGTTAGTAATCATGGCTCTATACCAATCACCATTGACTGTAACGTTGTGGCCTTCATCGTTTTTGAAGAAGGATTCCACCAGCCCATAAAGCGCACCAAACAGTCAGTTTTTCTGGATGTAACGGTGTTTCGACATACACTTTTGGATTAGCTTCACTCCAAATGCGGCAGTTTTGTTTGTTGACGTAGCCATTCAACCAGAAGTGCGCTTCATCGCTAAACAAAATTCGCTTATGAAATCATCGAAAATTGGACTACATCCGAGCCAGCTGTGGCAGTCATATGCCAGAAATCCTATTTAAAATCTAATGCCACAAGATTATCTTTCGAATAAAACAAATTCATGTCAATCGAATAATACATCGTTGTTTTATTGCAATTTAAAGTTCTATATCTCTAAAAAACACCCTTTATATTCAACATTTTCATTTTTTTCATATATTTATTAATAGAGAAAAAATTTTCGATATTTCAATACAACCGCTTAAGTTTTAGTTTTTTGGCTAAATATTAGGTTGAGGAAAATGAAATCCATTATTTTTGCATGAAATTCAAGACTTTATTTAATATGTTTCGGATTGTCTGATTTGGATCAAATATGCACCGTTTTGTTGTATAAATTGTCGCCATTTAAATGGTAGCTTCAGCTTCATAATGCCTCTCTCATAGAAGTCATGGTCCTTATTGGCGAAGACTTCTAGTTATCGAATTTCACAATCTTCTCTTGATCCAAATTTCTTATCACTCAGGAAGTTTTTCAATGCGAGAAAAAGAGGGTAATCGTTTGGTGCCAGGTTCGGACTGTATGGTGGATGTATTAAAACTTCCCGACCAAGCTCCCAGAGTTTCTGACGAGTCATTACGTACGTGTGTAACCTGGCGTTTTCCTGATGGAGCACAACATCTCTTCTGTTGGCCAATTCTGGTAGTTTCTGGTCAATCGCTAGATTCAAATGGTCCAATTGTTAACAGTAGATATCTGAATTTAGTGTTTGGCCATACGGAAGCAACTCATAATAAATTATTCATTTCCAGTAGAACACAGTAGAACCTTCTTGGCCGTTAGTCCTGGTTTAGCCACCGTTTGAGCTGCTTCATTGCTCTTTTACCACAATCGTTTTCGCACAATATTGTCGTATGTGACCCATTTCTCATCCCCAGTCACCATCCGCTTAAGAAATAGATCGATTTCATTCCATCCAACTTAGCGCAAATTATGTAATACGGTTTTATGGTCGATCGTTAGCTCCTGGGCGATACTACGACTACTAACATGTCGGTCAACTTCGATTATTTCTGTGATTTTATCTACATTTTCGATGACAGGCCTGCCTGGGCGATGGGCATCTTTAACATCAAAAATGCCTGAACGGAATCGACGAAACCAAAATTGCACAATTAGTTGTTGTGGTATTGGTACCATAAACACCATTCACAATTTCAACCGCCTGGCTAACATTTTCATTTATATCAAAGAAAAACTGTAAAATGTACCGAATTTTCTCTTTGTTGACTTCCATTTTTAACCCCCTGTAACTCACAACTGAATGGACCAAACAAAAAACAGAAAACAATTTTTTTGGTGGGAAAGGTCACCTTGTCAACGAGCATAAATTTGAAATTGTTTGATAGTTACTTCACGAGATATCGACACTATAGCCATCTACCGAAAAAAATAGTGGATTTCTTTTTCCCAACCAATAATTTAAGTTTCTTAAAAATTCAATATGGCAAATGACTAATGGATGTTTTCTTCTAGGTTCAATGCTTGCAACCATACCAATGGGCCAGGGCTCCCAACATAAATCTGAAACCTCACGCCTTGAAGCTTTCTGACATCAGGGGTTGGAGTATGCTATGTGAAGACCCCGTGTCAATGTTGGCTGTTCACATTCCAGAGGAAGATCGATGCATAGATGTGTTAGAGCTTATCGAGCGTGAGAAATTACTGAGGTACTTATTTCTTTTTGATAAAAATTTACTTCTGTTTCTTCTTGAATGTAGACACGGTATTTGCTCGTAAGAAGAAGCATAGTTTTTGAAAAGAGTTATGAAGTAAAATCTTTGAAAAGAAATTCAAGTGAAAGAGTATAATTTCATCAAGATAAATTTGTCCTCAGTACATTTTTTAATGTTTTTCATAATGTCATTTTTTAATGTCTTGTAAATCTATTTCAAATAATTTTCTTTCTTTGATTCTTTCTATAACGTTAAATAACACTATAAATTGAATTCACTATTTTTCCGGATTATTATGTTTTGCTATTATTGAATTTTTTAGATTAAAATAAAAACAGTTTAAAATTGTTTTAAATCTGTAACATCAAATTTAATCCTAAGCACCGTATTTTCCGTCTTATTATAATGCTCACGCGCACGCACACCTATACTTTCAAAATGTATTTTTTTAAGTTTTAAGTATATTTGCCGTATAGCGCAGACATTTTTATGTAGAAACTTGAAATGATCGTGAACTCTTATTTTTTTTAAGTCTAGATATAGTATATGAGTGAATAATAAAAGTATGGAATGAAATTAAATTTGGCATAGTTAAAAAGTCATTGAAAAAATTGTAGAGAATGAAATTTAATGTATCTAACATTCTAGATGGAATGTAAAGTGATTATTAAGGGGTCAATAATGCTGAAGATGAAACGAAATCCATAATGTGCCTGAAGATATAACGGAATACGAATATGACGAATTTTTCATGTAATACAATAATGAAAGTTTTTCAATAATGTGTTATTTCTTTTAAATAAATAATATTTGGATATTTATTGAAATATACATTTTATATTAACCTTTTCTTTATTTTTAAGGCTACCATTTTTATACCCGGCGTATAATGCGCACCCGTAAATTTATTTTTTGTGTGTGTTAAAAGTGCACGTTTTACTCCGGAATGTATACCATAGATAATTATTTATATTTTATTCATATGCTTACAAATAAGTACATGAAATATTACATTTATGTTCCGAAATTTCACTAAGTAATTAAGAAACTTTTTTCCATAGTTTCCACGCTCACACACTGGCTCTGTATGGAGCATTATGCTTTCAAGGAAATCACCGAGCTGCACATATTATTTGTGGTCACGTTGATGAAAAACAACTACAGTATGCAATTAAATCCGAGTACATGTCAGGGCCTCTACGTACTGCTTTTACAGATCTGTTGATTGCATTGCATTTGGAATTCCACGCCTATGCAAGGTAAGATTTCCATTCATGCAACGCATTTCTAAAGAATTATTTTATTGTGTGGGTTTCTTAAGATTTCTTGGCTTTCAGAGAAGCAACACATTTTTTCAATTTATCTAATGTTTATATCTTAGGAGCTTGACACAGAATGAATTTATTGTTCCTCTTGGTCCAGATCTTCGATCGATGTATGAAGAACCAGCATCTGCCCACAGTCTATCGACGATGCAGTATTCATCCATTAGACCGGAAATGACAATGAGTCCAATAGCGTAAGTTCTGTCGGGGATTTGTTTACATGAAACAAAGGGAAATTCAAAATTTAATACTGAGAACCGAAGTTTCATTCTCTTTTTCACTCATTCTTTCTTGTTATTCGTTATTTGTCTGGTACTTGTTTATTTCGCACCCACTTTGGCGAAATTTGGTGACTTTTTGTTGGAGAAAAAGAATAGCACTTTACAAAGTAAAATGTTATTTTGCAAATATTTTCAAACGAATATATCTATATTTTCAGTTTATATTACTTCTTCCTTTAAAAAAAGTTGAATACTTTAAAGTGGGGCTCTGCAAAATTTTGAAACATTCTAACCTAATACGTTTACAAATAGCTTAAGAATAGGGATGGCAATATCGGACCAAAAATCTGAGACCGGTATTCGGTATTTTTTAGATCTTAATACCGGGATACCGGTTTCAATACTGGTAGTAGAAATTTTAGAAAAAGAAAGAAAACACAAGTGTTTTTTTTTTGTTTTATTTGCCAGTTGCTTTATTAGAGAGTGTAAATATCACAAAAATAATTTATGACTTTTATATTATAACAGTATTTACAGAGTAACAAAAGAAGAAAAGGAACATCTTATTTACACTGTGCCACCACATTCTTTTTATCATATGAATAATGAAACAGAACCGAAGTATTATAAAATGATTTTTTATGTTCTTTAAAGTTGTTCTTATTCATTATTATGGGTTATTATTTATGAGTATATATATATAACGAATCTGAAAAATATTTTGAACCCTTAAGTATGATATGCGAATACAATGTGGATAACAAACTCAACAATTTAAAATATATCGAAATATTGCACACTTAGTTCACAACCACAACCTTGTTTTCACAGATATGAATATCAGACTACGAATCTTGCGCGTGTGTAGTATCGCTCTGAATTGTAATGAGATAATTTTGGCCCACCTCCTTGGATGATTCTCCTATTTTATCACTTCTCTTGATTGTACGATGCAATTTTATATTCCCAGTCTAATAAATTTCGCCGGTTAGGGAGACACACAAACAAAAATGTATACTATTTTGCTATGTCAGCGATCCCTGAACATAAAATGGAGACAATTTTAAAAGGTTTCTAGTAAATACCGAAAAGCCGGTATTTAAACTTGTGAATACCGGAATTAAAAAATTGTACAAATGGCTCAAAATACCGGTATTCGGTATCCCGGTATAGCAATCCTTACTTAAGATTTACCGTACTCAAATTTTAAAATACGGCAAGCTGTATGGTGGCTCTTTTTGAACCAATTGCTGTTTCTAGCTCCACATATGTTGATTACACTTCTTTCACATTCCATTTTTTGAATGGCTATTGCCCGAAATATAAATTTATGGAGTACAAATTCGAACATTGCGCTTCCGAGGCAAAATGCAGTTATCTCAAAAAAATCGAATGTAATTTCTTCTTTTGTAAAATCTCACAATTCCATTTTTAAAAATTTGAATTAAATTGAAAATAGGTAGAAGAGAATAAAATAAGTATCAAAACAAAAGAATATAGCAAACTTAAAAACACGTAAATGAAAGGAAAATCAGTTATATAAACGCTACTGGAAATCGCTTGCATGTTTACCCTGTGGCAGTGTTATTGGGTTATTGGAATCTGGCGTATTCTTAAACTTTAGCGATTTTCTCCAACGTTGTTGCAATAATGCTCTACAACTTTTATAACAATTTATATTTCATATAAATTGATACTATTTCAATAACGAATTGTTTTTTTTAAATTAAAATGACACAAAACAAAATCCAAGCAAAATTGTTATTTTATCTGTGAAGCTTATTGAAACCTGCACTTTTATATGAATGGAATCTTCCGGAACAGAATGCCTATCAATCATTAAATATCGTTAGAAAATACCTTCCTCAGTGGCTCGACAGCCCAGGGTGAGCTTTGACCTTCTCAAGAAGACTTTTCCATGCCAGCTTTCTTCCTGCTAGTATTCTCTAATTCTTAGTTCTCAAAACTAGGAGATCTTTTTCTAGGACATAAATCCATCTAAGATTCGGCCTGCCCTTTCTTCATGCGCCAATTAGTTGTGCATTGAAGACTTTTTTAGTGGTGCGGTCTTCTTCTATTCTGACAGCGTTACCTGCCATTGAATTCGTTGTAATTTGATGAAGTTAACAACGTCAGGTTCTTTATATGATTGATAGAGCTCGAAATTTGTAAAATACCTTAGGGAGTTAAATTATACGAGTGTTTTGTACCTTTTTCGTTCTTTTGTTTTTAACTACATGGATTATAATCCAAAAACAATTTTAAAACTGTGTTTTAAAACAAAAATATCTACCTTTTTAACAACTACAAATTTAAAAATGAAGAAGAAATCTGATCTGAATAAAAGAAGATTTAAAGAAAGTTCAATAAATTTGTTATATTTACATTATAATTAGACATTTATTCTATGTGAATATAGCCTTATGATTACCTTTTTTTTAATTCAACTACTGAATTGATTTTGGAATAAACATATAACTAAAGAACTATTACTTCCAATTTTAGAGAGAAAATAGTATCACTGAAAGATCTAAGTACACCATACTTCCCCATGGAAAGTCTAAAATTGTTCATTATGGAAGCTTTAGAAGATGCTGTCTGCAAAGGAAATAGACCAAACAGAGATCCTATTGGTGGAAGCAATGAAAATCTCTTTGTGTAAGTAGGAGCACAAATGCTTATCTTATTTAAATTTTTATGGACTTCAAAAAGATATATATATATATATATATATATATATATATATATATATATATATATATATATTCTTATTAAATATAAAAACATTTATTTTAAATTTGAGCAACAATTTTAAACTGATATACATAAAATTCACACTCTTAACCTAACGATTTTGAAATTAATAATCAAAGTTTCAAAACTATTATCATTTTCAATAATTTATATTACCATCCGAATCTACTACATATTCCATTGACTTTAACTTGAATTAAGCACTAAGAACTAATCATAATATTCCTCACAAAAATTTAAGCTTTGCTTAGGCTCAATAATTTACTAAATTCTGAATATTAGCAATAAAAACGAGAAACACTAGAGGGTTTTTTTTTGAAAAATCAGTTTTCCTAAAATGTCTTTATTCAGAATTTGACTTTCCAAAAACATATTTTTAAATTTTTAACCGTTATTATCTAATTTATTTGTAAAATAATTTTTTTATTATAAATTTATCAAAAAACTTTCTAAAAACAAATGCTTTACTTTCAACTTTTTTTGGCATTGAAGTGCAACTAGTTTATATGAGTACTTACCTATTTACAAACGTATTAAATCTATTAAAAAATAATAGAACTTAAAAAAATTTTAAGCTCTATTACTTTTTAAAAAAGTTATACTTCACTTGTTCTTAATTTCCTCACAAACAGACCACTAATAAAGCTGGCCGATAAATTGCTTCTCATTGGCCTTTTCCAAGATGAAGAGCTACAGTCCATGCTCCGTCTAATTGATCCTGAGAATTTCGATCCTGATTTTAATCCAGGTATTTATTTTCAGTTCAAGGTATATTTTGACTACTTTAATAATTGTCTATTAAGTTAATTTCTGGTACATAAAATATCATAGTGTATGGACAATGTTGATTAGATTATTTGTCATCATTGTATATACATTTAACGTATTGAATTTATTACTGTATTGTATATATTAAGAGTCTCTAAATTTCTTTGAATTTCTTCAGATAATGAACATCAAGTCCGTGGTTTGCTGGCCATGAATGTAGCTGAAGGAGTGAAACTTCAAATGTGTTATTTGCTGCACCACCTTTTTGATCTACAACTGAGACATCGTATTGAATCAATGATCGCATATTGTGATGATTATGTTGGAGAAATTCAAACGGTAAGTTAAAAAAATGCACCGCATTTTTTTTATGTAGTACAAGAATCATTTTATGCTATTTATTTCTAAATTAATTTTAAGAAGTATTTATCATAAGAATAGTGAAGATATTTTTATCTTATTCCTTCAAAAAATGAGTAATAATTCAAATAAAAAATTAGAAGAAAATATTAACTGCGCTAGAAGAAATATAAATTGCCTCAAAAAGATGTATTGAATTAAAAAAAAGGTTATTAAAACGTTAACGTCTTTTCAATCGGAGAGAAAAAAATCAATTGAATTTATTCACCAATAAATTATTTGAACTTTTTGACAAATATATATGTAAAGTACTATTGAGACTATCAAACTAACTTAAACCATGAAACAGAATCAAAATACTCAAAATTTTCAAGAAAACACAAATTATATATAATCATTACAAATAATTCTAAATTAGTTTAGGTATAACAATTATATAATATCATTGTTTTTAATAATTTATGATTTTAAAAACAAGAATTTCTCAAGGAAAAAAAATATAAGTAACTAAATGAAACTACAAATAACTATTTTGTATTCTGTAGGACCAACTTCGTCGATATATAGAAATTAAGCAGTCCGACATGCCTTCTGCAGTAGCTGCCAGAAAAACAAGGGAGTTTAGATGCTCTCCAAAGGAACAAGTAAGTATAAAATCTGTTCTCATATGTGTACATACGAAAACAGTCTTAGATTGTGTTTTAAATCAATTAGATGTTTTTATTACTTTGTAAATCAATACCGTAAGATTGTAAGAAACTGTTTGCCATTCCCAAAAAAGAGGGCGAAATGTGACAGATACATTTTAATTCCCATGAAGACTGTTTTAGGAGTATACTGACAAGGTCAGTGGCATCAAATAAACAGTTTCCTCAGAAAATTAAAGATTTCATCAGCCTGGGGTGACTCAGTGCCCCGCTCAACCGCTCCCAAGCTAAGAAATAAGAAAAATGCAATAGAAAATCAGCCACAAATACTCGGTTAGTCGTGTTAAGCAAAGTTTCGAATCGTATTTACGTGTTTTTCATTATGTGTTTCAAGTAATAATATAAACTATTAATCCAAATTATTTATTTTGTTTCATTGCGCATTATATGTAAAAATACAAGAAACTATAATAGAATCCAAACATACTTTAAAATGCTAAGTAACAGTTATGAACGTTATCTCCAACCATAATCCGTATAGGGCAACGATGCACGTTAAATCTGTCGAAAGCTGAAACGTCCTCCCGTTCGTGTGGTAGTTAGGAGAGGGGGTGCCAGCTTATAGGTGTCATCTACGTCACTTGACCATGGTTCAAAATTACGTGGTTCGTCACCAACAACCTTCATGTAGCTGAACAGTGCGACGTTAATAATCACTCACTCACTCCTGCCATAATATTTTAATTTCAGATGAGAGCGATTTTGTGCTTCAAAAATTTGGAAGAAGATCAAGCGGATCAATGTTCCTGTGGAGAAGATCTGAGAGAAACCTTGGTCGGCTACCACGAGGAACTTGTGTTACGAATCAAGAGTGTCAGCTCTTCTGAGGAAGTAGAAGAAACCGAAGAAAAATCCGAGGAACCATCTAAACCTTGGACTCAGAGGTTGCTAAACATTGTCAAGATGGTCAAAGCTGCGGATCAAGAACCTGAGAAAGAAGAAA
The DNA here is from genome assembly GCA_019973935.1 of Trichonephila clavipes. Taxonomy (NCBI): domain Eukaryota; kingdom Metazoa; phylum Arthropoda; class Arachnida; order Araneae; family Nephilidae; genus Trichonephila; species Trichonephila clavipes. Next base: position 154,914 of record BMAU01010297.1, on the reverse strand, counting down.
AAGAAGGACCAAGAGCAGAAGGTAAGTCCTGTGCATGTGTAAAATTTGTTTAGTACTGAAAATAGAACTGGATATTTATATTAAATTTTTCGTAATCAATGCATAACATTTATCTTTAAAATTGGCATACATTAAAACCGATTAATAATCCCATAAAAAGTGCTAGTTGTATTTTACGTGTACTTTTAAGATGATTCAATGCTACATTTTATATACATTACATCAGGGCTCGGCAACCTATGGCACGCGTGCCACAGGTGGTACTTTGCACTACTCTACAAATTTGTCAATTTTTGAGTGGAAGGAAGTTGATAAATTTGTAATCGACCTTACTTAACAAACAACTTCAGAATTATGTACATTTACGGAATTACAAAGAACCTGAAAGATAACTCCAAAGCTAAATTTACGGCAATTTTGTTAACCATTGAATGCCATTGCTGGAGAGACTTAATTGTTTGAGAAGAAAGAAATTTTCCTGTACTCCGGTTTCAGCTTTTGGATCTGCATATCAAGTAAAAAATCTTTCCTTTTTAAAAAAAAATATTTATGTCCGCAAAGAAATTGTTTAACAACTGAATGCTCAAAATCGTGTGTAATTGAAAGTCACAAATTAAACCCCTAATTTTACGATATGAAAGTACAGCGGTGCAAACACTAGGTTCGCATTAAAATGTGTATATAACTGTAATGAAGGGAAATACTTATATTTTACATTGTCCATTTCTTATTTAAATATGTTTATAATGCCTATTTTTTACAAATATGTTTAAAAGTACATAATATATGAACAATTTTAACTTTTTAAAGTTCTTGTATTTTATGTCGTTTATTTTTATATTAAGAAACGTGTCATTAAAGGATGCAAAATTAATGTAAGATGAAACTGTAAATATTTCTCTAAATTATTGACCTCTATTCTCTAATTCTGCACACATTTCACGGGAATTGAATTGTTTCGAAACTGTCCAATGGCGTGGCACGCTGAATCATGTTGGTAGATTGGTTTGTCACGCCACAGCTAAAAGGCTGCCAACCCCTGTTTTACATAATGTTGAGAACTTTTAATAAACATTGGGAAACTGCAGCATTAAAATTAAATAAAGCTAAGTTTTAAAAAAAACGAAGTAGTAAGTAAGCAAAAATGCTTGCTTTTTACTAAGAGAAATTTAGAAGTAGAGATGTATAATCCTAACTTAGCACTCAACTCTTATGTATTGTAAATGAAAAAATATTTCCACATATTTTAAAAATATTTCTTAGTTTTCAGTAAACTACTGAAATACTGAAGACCCAATGTCTCTAATTGCAGAATTACTACAGAAGAAAATCATTAGCACTGTTATTAAATGGGCTGAGGAAACAGAAATTGAAAACAGAGAATTAGTACGCCAAATGTTCTACCTTCTTCTCAGAGCTTTCAACGGCATAGGCGAAGTAAGTGTACTATTTTTTTTGTATTCTATAATATTGAGATAAATCTGATTGAACAAGACAGAAAAACTATTACATAACCATTTATACTTCTGATTAGTATTATACGTAGTTTTAGGTTTTTCAAGAAGGAATTTTGAGTGATTAGAGTTATTAACATTAATCTTACTTTTTATAATCCATTGATTCTTATTATAAGCGATGTATTTTATTTTTTTCTGAAAACTTAACTCAATATGTAATGAAATAGTATAAGTGATATAATTAAAATTGAAACTTATGAAATTATTTAATTTTTCATTATAGCTAATGAATGCAATGGAGAACACATACACAATCAGTACTGCTAGTAAAGATGACGTCGTTGTACTGCTGGGTTATTTACAAAGAGTCAGATCTTTATTGCCTGTGCAGATGGGACCAGAAGAGGAAGAAATTATGAGAAACAGTTTATGGTAAATTTGAACTGAATTTTCCTTTCACTTTGATTATGCTAGAAATACTTTTTAAACAGTTTGCTGCATTTGTTGATATACATTTTTGTAAATTTGTTTCTAAGATGAAATGCTAAAATAGTATTTATTTTTCAGCGTATTTATATGCGTGTTTAAAACCGAAATATTAAAAGGAAAATAATAACCGTGCGACGGGCTCACGCGTCTTTTCATTAACACGTCCTTTGGGTTCTTTGGAGCCAGAATTAATGACAACTCTTTTCCAACCAAATCCAAGAAGTGAAGCGTGAAAGAAAGATGCAAATTAGAAAGCTTTTAAATATCAGAAGCTAGAGTAAGCGGTGTGACAATTTGAGGAATGTAAAGGTAATCCGTGTTTCAAGCGTGAATAGGTATTGGAAAACTTTAACTGACGGCAAACAGAAATTATACGTGATAGAGGGCCCTTAAGTCAAGGTGCATACCACTGCATTCGAGTAAATATGCAACTTCATCTAGAATTGTTGTGATCGTTACTTTGGATTGCATTAAGGTAGGGTTGACTATTTAATATTAGGATCTGTGATAGTATTGGAATTGAGTTTATGCGAGTCAGTTATTGATAGTGATACGGGTTAAGCAATTTCGGTATTATATATTTTGTATGTTTAGCCACACCTTAGATTCTCTCATATATATTATTATCTAATTTGTTAAACGTTTAAGTTAACATTCATATTAAGATTATGATGGCTTCTAGTTCTTCCTTTATTCCTACACTTCTAGCTCACGCTGGTAATCAAAGAGAAGGGCACCCGAGGGGGGCGACATCTCAACCGCAGCTCATAATAATTATATTTATAGATATGTGACAAACTCATGATATAGTTAGGAGAAAAGTAAAATAGAGGGCACGTATGAGCGTTATAAAAATAACGCGAGCAGACAATAAAATTTTCAACTTAATGGTATTTTTTTTAAAAAAAAATTTTAATTTTTAATTTTTTGTTAACATTTTTTGTGTTTATTATTAACACAAAAAGAATAGAAAATAGAAAAAAACATTAATTATCTTGTGTGTAATCAATAAATATCATAAAAAGTCGCTTTTTTCTAGGGCCATGGTGAGCAATAGAGTGTTTTTCCAACATCCAGATCTCATTCGAATTTTAAGAGTACACGAGAATGTCATGAAAGTCATGATAAATACTCTGGCAAAGCGAGCACAAAGTGATTCTGGACCAGTAAGTACATACTTAAGTGAATAAACCTTTTTTTTATAAATAAATAAATCTTCACAAAATATTTATTTTCTTGAGTTTGAGATATTACATTCCGTTATTATTTACCTTTTTATACATCGATATCATACTACTTTTCTTAAAATAAACATATCCCTTGAATATTTCCATTAAATCATAAATCAGTGCTTCTCAAACTTTCAAAACTTGCGCCCCCTTTATCAATCACAATTTTTATCGTGCCCCCTTATACATTAATAATGTACTGAATGCAATAATAATGCACTTTTTTTTACGCTAAAGTAATAATATTAATTATATACCGTACAAATTCATGACATAAGTATTAAATTTTGTATATGTTGCTTTTAAGCAAAAAAATATTAAGTAATAGGATAGTTATTATGTTATTTTTCCTTTCTCTAATCTTTAAATTGGAATATATTGCAAAATGCGGTGACTGCTTAGAAGGCAAAATATAGATATCAGCTTTTTTTTACAAAGAACTCAGTGGATCAATTTCTAATCATATATAAGCATTCCTTTGAAAAATTTGCTCTGTAAGACAAGCCCATGGAAGTCGTTAATACTTATTAAACTTGTTCTTAATTTAGCATTAATTAATTAGTTATAAAATACTCTGTGCAGCACTGATACATTAAAAGTATACCGGCTGAAATACCCGCTATTTGCACGATTTCATTTATAAGAAAATAAAACATTATTGATATAATCGCTGAATTTTAAGGAGAGTAAAGCCAAGTGCGCAACAATGTTTGCAAAAATGTAAAATGATTTTTTAAAATCATTGCTCAAATTATAATTAGTTTTAAGCGAACTGTAATTTTAAGCCTCACAGAATTAGCATTTAGAATTGACGTTGAATAATGAACAATAATATAAAATTCCGATGAGAAATAATTGTATTATTTTAATATTTAAAGTGAAAAGACTTCAACATGTTTTAAACCTGGAGCAGGCACGCACTCGATACTAATGGTCGAGTGGGGTTATTGAGCCACCCCAATCTCTTTTTTTTATATAATCTATTTTTTATAATTACACAATAAAAATCGTAATTCCAGTGAATAATTTAATTAAGAGAAAAATATACTCACCTACTTTCAAGAACACAGAAAATATTTCCGGAAAAAGTTATCACACCGGGAACTCAGTCAAAACAAGTACCTTAAGATTGTAAAAAACGCTTGTCACTCTCAAAAAAGAGGGAGATATGTGACAAATATATTTTAGTTCACACGTTAAGACTGTCAAACAGGAGGATAGTGTCAGAGCCATTGGTAACAATTAAACAGTTTTGCCAGAATTACCGATTTCGTGCACTCTGTGCTCGACGTGACAGCTCCGGAATAAAAAAGTGTATTTATTACAATATGGATGTTCAAAAAAAAATTATGTAAAACGTTTTTTTTTCATTACGCTTTTTTATATGTTTGGGAATAACTCATAGAAATAAATCTTGGCCAAGTAATCCTTCAAAGAGTTCTCTGCTTTTCCAAAATCATAAAAATATTTTACAAGGAAAAAATCGCAGCAGAAATAGTTTATTTTTACAACTTCCCTAAATGAAAAACAAATACATAAGAGAGCAGGGACGTAACTAACCGTACAAGTAAGTTCGAAGGTCAAAAACCGCAGCAGCTACATTCTGCTGCCTACATCTGATGACAAATATAACAGTGATGAATTTTTACCTTTCTAAAATTTTTTCGATTATGGGTCTGGGTTTTGTTTTTCTCATTTTGGTTTGAAAAGAAGTAGCTTTAATTTTTTATGACGTAATATCGCAGATATATAAATTATATCAGTGTAAATGTGTATTTTTTTATTACGTCAGAAAGTATTTTGTTTTACTTCATTCCAGTAAATAATTTTTTTTTAATCTTTTATTTTCGATATGCTCGCGCCCCCCCTTGTACGTTTATCGCGCCCCCCTGCGCGCCGCCCACAGTTTGAGAAACACTGTCATAAATATTAGAAATAGTTCACTATGTCCGCGATTCAATGCGAAAGGTTTTCGCCTTTTTTTTAAAAAAATGTAATAATATGATTATTATTTTCTTTAGTCAGTTTATGTCTTAAATGAAACATGAGCCAAACAATCAAAATATTTCTTTGACCTTAATTTTGTTAATTCAGAATTCCATATAAAATAACATTTTAAAATTCGTTTTTACATAAAAAAGGTCCTTTTCCTAGATTTGAAAATATAAAAACGCGAAACGATTTAAATTTGATGCATACAAAGAATTATTGAACACAACACTCAGTACAAACATCTGTCTCGGAGTTATGCTTTATATCTTTCATGATATTTTTTCAAAGAAGTAGATCGCTTACTTTTGGCGGGTGTAAGCGCTGAGTAAGTAAACATGTTACAAAAAAAGAACAAAATATATCTACTTCAACTCGCAACAAAAAAAGAGTAAAAAGAAAAACGCACCAGAATCCCTCTTCTTAGTCATGAACACTAGTAAATCTATTTTCGTCCCAGAGATGGCGTTTCGTGAGCTCTGTGTGTGCAAGGGATTGTTCTAAGGAAGTCTTAGCCCAGTCAAATGAAGTATATACACATCTGTAAAACATATATTGTAACGAATATCACATTGGTTTAATAATAATATATAAGTATGCATAGTTGATTTAAACACAGAATTAAAAACTGGGTGAAAAAGTAACGGATTAGAATTTCGAATTCGAGTGTCTTGTTTTACTAAAAAAAAATGTGTTTGAATTACATCGCTATATTTTCATGAGAAATATTTTTTTTCTAATAAGGTGCTTGAATTTAATCAGTCGAAAATAAACGATATTTTCTCCCCTTAAAATAAAAAATACTTAGCACATTAAATAATTAGTAGAATTAAAAAAAAATTAGAAAAATTCTTCTGAAATAATTTTACATATTATATTAGATAATTTAATATTGTTGAATAATTCTTCCAGAGATACGTTTATAAAGGAAGATTGCTAAGTATTTGAATATTTTTAAATAATTATTCAACGGATTTTGTTTCTAAAATTCCATGTTGAGTACTGTATGTCACTTCAATGAAAAACTAAGAAAATTAAAAATCAAAGTTTTATTTCTTTTTCTCCTTTTATAATTTTTATAGAATACTTCACACGAGATGGTCGTCTCATGTTGTCGATTTTTGTGCTTCTTCTGTCGTACTGGAAGGCAAAACCAGAAAGCTATGTTTGAACATCTTGGATTTTTGCTGGAGAACAGCAACATTCTCCTATGTGAGTAACATATATGTATTTTTTAGAAGAAATCTTACATCACCTGTATTTTTAAACCTGTATTTTTAAGAAATCTTACATCACCTGTATTTATAAACAGTATTTTCTTTTAGCAGTGATTTTTTAAAAGAGGGATCCACGTGACCCTTTTAAGTTGCCAGATTCTTGTAAAATATAAATAAAAAAATAGTGACAAATAAATGCACATGACTGAATTTCTCACAAGCTGACTAACGACTGCCGCCTTCGGCCTTAATTATGGTGTATGATAGTAGGCCAAGGCTAAGACACAAATGTCAGACATGACATGATAATTCAGTCTTGTCACTTTTGCCAGTTGGAATATAGTTCGAAATCCTGTTTTTTGGGGGGAGAACATTTTAGAAAACAACATTTGACAATTAAAATTATTCTAATCAGGATTTTATCGAGGCCGAGTCGATAACGAGGGGTAGCTCCCTACCGAAGTTGAGGCCCTTGGGCCCGCGCCTTTAAATTGTCCCTTTTTTTATAGAAAACTGGGTCATCAGTAATAAATTTAAATTGGGTATATCTCTAAAGATATTAAAACAACCAACGATAAACTTCATAAGTAAATAAATTTGCTTACTGTATAGTAACTAACTTAAATTTCGTATAAATTTCTATAGTGTATGAGTACAAGTTTTATTTCGTGTAAATGCATTAAATCTATCATTCGAACACTGTTTTAAACAGAAAATGATTTGAAATAAAGTGATGAAAACGGAATGAAATTTAGTCTTACCGTCAATTAACTGTGTGGGACAGCTCTTTTATCCAATAGCAACATTTGAAATTGTTTCATCATTAGAATTATTATTATTATTTTGAAGCGTAGTTTAAATAATGAGGAAGTCATAAAAGTGCGAGAGAAAATATAGAGAATCAGTGTCTTACTGCATTCATTCTATTAAAAATAAATAACAAAAATAAGAGCATTGAATCATGCGAAAAAAAATGGCACAATTGAAAGAATGGAACACAATGTTAAATCTAGGATTTCTTTGAGAAATATAATACATTCGATAGTAGTTTATATAATCACGATAATAATATACATTTCTAACTTTGTTTTAATAATCAGTTGTAATAAAATAAATAAAGTGGGGTGGAAAAAGAATTTCTAGAGGCTAAATGCACCCCTTATCTACGCTCATATTAATCATTGTAGAATAAGAATATTCTTAAGAGAGTAGTCCTACTTAATGAGGTCAAGAAACAAAGAGCTTATATATAATTTACTAAATAAATCGGGTAAACATTGTGAATCGGTTATTTACACTGAGTCACGCAATAAGGAGTTGCGAGTTTAATAATTCACTATGGTAGAGGCTGAAAGATTGCTGCTTAACACGCACTTTTGTCCGTTCCACCCAACCACAAAGGAACACTTGATTAATATATTTTCTTCTATCTAATACATTAAGTAATGTATTGTATACCTCATTCGAATCTATTTATTTACTTAGTCTAAGAAATGAAACACGCCATTTTGTGATTGAAAAAGACTTAAACATTTCGTTAGACTTGATCATATATAATTTAACTAAACGTATTTGGTACCAGATTTGTAAATTATGAAAATATATTTATTTTTAACATTTGACTGATTTCGTAGAACATGATAGTTTGATGCAGAATATAGTAGAATAACAAAAGACTCGTTTTTGTACACTTAATTATTTTATACTATAAATAATAATTTGTGGACAACTTGTAAGCCTCTAAATACGTACACAATGTTATATTGTGACGTAACCACCAGGAGTCAGGATAGATAACTCCGATTATTCCGTACCCGGTGAATTTCTGTTTGAATCCGACGCAGATGTAGGTGTGGAAGCCATAAATTAATTAACACTACATAAATATACTTCGAAGTTATTAACTGATTAAATAGATTTAGTTTCTATGAGGAGAAGATCAACCTAGTGATCAATAACAAACAATTAAACTCTATTTATCTAATATGTTCAGAAGTGATACCAACCTACTACTAAAATCCTCATTAACATCCACTAAGTCTCGGATAAAACTTTGAAATTACTTTTTCAATATGACAAACTGAAAGCAATGAAAAAACACTGTTGGTAATTCTGTCTGAATCGATGTTATTATGTCTAACCGTACTACAAATCGAGTTATATAGCAACTCACATCAGGAGATCTTTTTTTCTTTGTAAGAAGGGCGCAGTTGAGCCCAAAGTTTCTTTTAAGAGGAAAACTTCGCGAGATATCCTATTACAATAAGACCGATCAAAAAAGGTACTAAAAATGCACAATTATCATCCTCAATTACCTAAGAACTGAGATCACTCAAAAGGTTCAGAGAAACTAACCGGTCCCCCGATGTCCTTCTGCAACGAGAAAAAAGGACCAATACATACTCGTATTAAGTGTATTCTTAAGCAGAGTAACTATACTTATTGTTCATCAATTTATTAAAGGCAACAATTAAATATTGTGTAACTTTACAGCTCGTCCTTCTTTGAGAGGCTCCACACCATTGGATGTGGCATACTCCTCTCTGATGGAGAACAGCGAACTGGCTCTTGCCCTCCGCGAACATTACTTGGAGAAAATCGCCATCAATCTGTCTCGTTGTGGTCTGCAATCCAACCAAGAGCTTCTTGACCGTGGCTATCCAGATGTTGGTTGGGATCCACTGGAAGGTGAACGATATCTAAATTTCTTGATGTTCTGCGTTTGGGTCAATGGTAAGTCGCTGCTTTTGTGATGTTTTTATTTCTAATAATTTTATAGGAAGCTGGTAAATCGCTTGGTAAAAGAACACAAAAGACGATCCTTATTATTTTGAATATGAAAAAGTAGTTTAATCTCTCTCTCTCTTATATCTGATATAACTTCAATAAGATTTGTTTCGTAATAAAATATTTTCTATAATTCTGTTAAATACATTATTAATAAATAAATAAGGCCATTTTTTTCAAAAAGTATATGTAAAAGAACTATAAAAATATAGCATAAAATATCAGTATTACATTGCACTATGTAATTCGTATAATTTTTAGATCATTGCTTATCAATTTTTGTAGGATATATGAAATAAAATATGAAATAAATAGTTTTATCCATATTATTTTGTCTTTTCTGGGGGCTTGTTGTACATAGTTTTGATTTACGGCGAAAAATCTACAAAATTTAAAAGTTCAGCAGCAAAAGAGAAAAAAAAAGTCTTGATTTCTTTCATCACTAATGATCTTCTTATAATCAGTTTTAAAAGTAACAGGTAGATTTGGGGTTGTAAATTTTCTGCAAGACACATTAATATTTAAAGTGAAAAAAAAGTTTATGTAATTAGGTGTTAAAAATATTTGTTAAGTTAAATTACATTTTTTTTTTCAAAAAAATTAATGATTCAGTTATTTTTACCCATGTTATTCAAATTTTAATGAATTGTGTTATTTATTATTTGCTTAAATCTTCTAGAAATATATTTTAATCTTCTTGGACAAAAAAGATTAAAATTTATGAATAATCTTTATTTTTCCAAGTACCTTTGTGCGACCACAGTTAATTTTAATTGACTCATGGATTTTCAACTGTTTCCGAATCTCATTCGAAAATTTAGTAGAAAAGGGGAATAAATTTTCAATTTCTTTTTGTATTGGACTCTTTTCAGCATAGACAAACTGATCAATAATACTTCCATGCGCGTAAAATTACGTCAATGATTGACAAAAATAACGTAAGCTTATATGCCTTCTAAACCAGTGATCCGCAACCCCCAGTTCGCGGACTGGTACCGGTCCGTGGATCAAATGGTGCCGGGCCGCCTAAAGAACATTGAACTATTGCCTTTTTATTTAAAATAATGCATTTCTCTCGGATTAGCGCCTTTCACGGAAATCACTTTATATTCTACGTTAAATCCCTTTTATTCATTTTTTGGTGTAACTATATTTTATTCTGAAGGCATATTTAAATGTAACTAAATTAAAATTGTTAAATCAAAACAATCTAAAATATAAACAATCAACGTGTCCCACCCTCAGCGGGCTGCGGTCAAATTATCAAACGCTGACCGGTCCGTAGTGATAAAAAGATTGCGGAGCACTGATCACACCAAACCAGTGTTACTCAATCTGCGACCCACCAGCCTTTTCTAAGTGGCCCAGCCAGGACACATTACACCAATCCAATTATTTTAAACTATGTACTAAAAATTTGGAGGGAAATTCGATCAATCAAGCAATCAAACCTATCAATTTGCTTATTTTGTTAGTAGAATGTAAACAAGACTTAAAAGAAATCGAAATAACCCCATCATTCAAAAAAACGTAAAAGTAAATATTTTTTGTGTGCGTTTGGTACAAAGGTTAATATTAAAGTAAAAGCAAAATAATAGCAATGATAAGTTTGAACAAAACAAAATTGATCAGAATATTTAATGTGCTTTGATCTCATAGTGTTTTCTTTTCCATTATCTTCATGGTGCGACGAGCGTGAAGTTCCTGCCATATGTATGTGGCCTGGTGGAGAAAAAAAGTTGACTACTCTTGTTCTAAATTGACTTTGTTTCATTTTATCATTCCAGGTGAAAGCGTTGAAGAGAACGCTAATCTTGTCATCCGTTTGTTGATTCGACGACCTGAATGTCTTGGTCCAGCACTTCGTGGAGAGGGTCCTGGACTTTTGGCTGCCATAAAAGAAGCCATCAAGATGTCGGAAAAAATCACAGCTGACAGGCTGGCTAAAGGTGAAGCACCACCTGACGATGAAGATTATATCGATATGGGATGTGCTATTTTGAACTTTTATTGTGTGTTGGTCGACTTGCTGGGACGTTGTGCTCCTGAAGCAGCAGCCATTGCTCTAGGCAAAAATGACTGTATAAGAGCTAGATCTATTTTGAGGTCCCTGGTACCGATGAAAGATCTTGAAGGTGTCCTGGCCTTAAGATACAATTTACTTACACCACAAGGTGAGTTCTCTTTTATCTTAAACTTTTATTTTGAAAACAAACCTAATGTTTTTGGTTATTTTTCTTTTTCTTTCAATTGAATCAAAAGATATTTCAAAAGGTTTACGGTTAGGTTCATACTAACCACCAAAAGCATTGCTCTATTCGAGTCTTTTCCATCTTATTCAAATTTATTTTAATCTTGAATGTAAAAATGAAAAGTTAAAACTTGTCATGGAAGAGGTTAAAATGAACTATCGTAATTTGATCTAAATTTAAATTTGACAAATTTACGATCAATTTGATTTTTTAAATTTGAAGCAGCTGTAATACTTATATGAAAATATGTTTTGGAAGCCTTAAGTGGAAATAAAGCTTTTCAATTTTATTATGACCAGAGTTTCTCAACTGAAGCAATTTTAATTTTAATATGCTTAAAACAAATCTTCAAATTTTTCACAGATAACTCTAAATATCACAACAAAATTTTAATCTTTTTTTTAAGAATGAAAATTTAAATTGTTGTTTTATATTTGCACCATCAAATCAAATACATAGTAAGAGCTCTTCTGTAAAGAAAAAAAAACAAAAACAAAAATATTAACAGGTAAAACCAGAGCTGACCGACTTGCAATTTAAACCATTTTCAATTTAAAAATAATTCGAAATAGTGTAAAAGGAATACAATACGCAAATTGAAGTTATTCTTGCGATGGCACATCTGAAAGGCATTTCTATCCTAAAATTGCCAAGTCCTAATTTTCAGTTATGTATTATTTTAAGCAAGAAAAATTTAATTGTTGATCTCGTTTAACAATGACATATCTTACCTTGTTAATAAATTGATATTTCAAAATATATAATTTTTAAATTTCCTTACTTACAGAGGGTGAAAGTGACATGCCTATCGGCTTACAACCTAATCACAAGCAGTCCATCGTCCTCTTCTTAGAACGTGTCTATGGAATTGAAAGCCAAGAAACCTTCTTCAGACTCTTAGAAGACGCTTTCCTTCCAGATCTGCGAGCTGCTACAATGCTTGAAAGGGTATGCTTCACTTAAGATCTAAGAGAATAGAATTTCGAATAAATATATATGGATTATTTAATATATGACAGTTCTGTGTCATTGAAAATGTGATTGTAAAGGAATCATTATCATTGCGCATTATGAAACTTAAATCCTTATGGACACTGTGTGAAAAAATATTCAATCAGTTTAAATCGAAATATCGTATCTTTTTAAACCATTAGCTAATTCCATTTATAATTTACAAGTAATTGAAATTCCTTAAAGTTTTTATATTGACAGTAAAATCATTGCGAAAGATTGATAAGTTACTGTAAATATTAAAAATCATATATTTCAAAAATGTTTGTTTTCATGAGCGACTTTCGTAAAAAGTGTGATTCGTTTATTCCCAAATATTGCAACCAAAGTTTTGGGGAAAGTTTCCTTATATTTCTTGTATAATCATCAAAAAAGAAACACAAAAAGCTTTATAAGAGTTTTGATAACCTGTAGCATCTTTTTCAATTCGTATGGCAGATAGCCAATAATACTACTATTGTTAACTGTTTGAAGGGAATTAATTTATAGTGTTAATAAATTAATTAACATTGTTAAAAAAATCGTTAGAGCATCTTTTTTCTAGCAGGGAAATGGGATTAGGTAATGTTTCAATAGCTTATGATCCAGAGATATTCTTGAAAAACTGTTAGGGGGCTTTTACTAAATTACTACTGATACAAATGATAATCCTCTTTTTCCACGTTTTTAACCACGCAGTGGAGCAGTAATTATTTATAAACGGTATTTGATGCCATAAATGTCTTTGAATGCTTTGATTTTCAATATCTAAGCAATTAAAGACATGTTGAAACATTAGCTACACTTATGAGAGGAAACAGAATGAAATGTTTTGGTTTTACGACATGAGAACTCCAAATATATAAAAAAAAGCTTTTATGCCTTTGATTTAGGTTGTCTCAAGGTCTTGTTTTAGGTGTAGTCTCTATGGTAAAAATTAAAATCTGTTGGTACTTCACTCTTATGTACTACACTGATTGTTATGAACACAATAGTGTCCAATCAGACCTCTAAAAAAATCCTCCGTTGTCTTTCTTGGCAGACATGGGCCTACTCCAGAATTCTTCATCTTATCCATAACGAGTTGAATCATATCTTGTTTAAATATTTTCTTAAAAGTCAAATTAGTCAAATTAATCAAAAGTCATTAAATGTGCTATTCTACCTCTCTGGCCTTGGTCAATCAGGCGTTTTTAGAGATTTAATTTTTTTTCACTGCCTTATTTTTCAAGTGTTTAATCTGCTTTCTCCATTTTTGGGCTTCAACTAAGAATGCAACCAAAATTTTTTCTATATCATGCAAAAACATATCCAATTTTTGTTGCTAAAGTAAATAACATGTATTTTAAATTTTTCATTCCATAATAACACGAATATTTTTCTTTCTTCAAACTTTTTATTATATCTATGATATTTTATTTCGGTTTACTCTTACAGTTTGATGGTTCTGAGAGTGAAATGGCTCTTGCTCTCAATCGTTACATCGGCAATTCCATCATGCCCATTCTCATTAAATACTGTCATTATTTTGGGGATGCTGACAACTATGCTAATCTTCTGGATGCTACTTTACACACTATTTATAGGCTGTCCAAAGTAAAGATTCTAACTAAAGGTCAGCGAGAAGGAGTTTCAGACTTCTTGGTGGCCTTAACACAGTAAGTTATTATTGCTAATTTAACAGAAAGAATTTTGTGTACTTTTTCTTGGATATAAATAAAAATCTATTAAATTTTTCTTTCGGGTAACTTTGAAGTATTGCTCCATCATTGTTATATTACTGAAAATAATTCGAATTTATATATTTGTTTGAATATTATCTATTGTAAAAATTGTCTTTATCTGATCATATTTTTATATGATTACTGAATATATTTTTACGACGTTATACTACAATAAAAAAATTTAAAGCATTTTAAAAAATATTTAAAAAATCTCTCATTTTTTGGGGGAGGGGGAGAAAGCATAAGCAGAAAATGTTTTCCTTGTTCTCTTTGTTTCTGTTTCCTATTTCTTTCTTTAAAAAAATATAAAAAAATTAAGAATTTTTTAGATAATTTAGAAATAAACGCAAACAAATTTAAAAAAAGAAAAAAATCTTGTACAGTAAAAAATTTATACTGACAACAAATATAAATTTTTACTTTTAATTATATAATTAAAAAAAGGTAGAAGTTTTTTTATCGCATTTATAATTACACGAAACACAAGTTTTTCACTCACGGTTAAATCTGTAAATTCATTAATAAAACATCGCTGCCTAAAAGAGCAAAAACAATTATTTAAATTATTTTTTTTAGAAATTTATCTAAGAAATATTACTGCTAAAATTGTATTCTTATTTAAAATTTATCAATTCATTCTTTAATTTTTTCAAAATTTCTTCAGTTTTTTAAGCGGAATTTTAATTAACACACAAACATCTTTTTTTCAAATTTAAGTTAATTCCGTGCTATATATGAAGTGTTTGCTTACGGTATTAAAATTACATAAGAAATATAAATACATTAAATTCGTATCAAATGTTAATTACCATAGTAAATTTTTGTTTTTTTGCAAGATTAAAAGTACATAAAAACTTAAATCACGTATTACATTGGTAACAGATTTACAAACTATAACCTTACAATATATATATACTCATACATAATTTTTTTAATGGTCTTTAAATAAATAATGTTTCACTTTTTATCATTGAAACTGTTAACATAGAAATGTATTATTTCAGTGAAATGCAGCCGAGTATGTTGGTACGTTTGTTGAGAAAACTGACTGTCGATGTTTCGGTGCTTACTGAGTACACTACTGTGGCTCTCAGGGTAAGAATTTCTTCGTGTTATTTAAATACGAGACAAGTGTATTAAGAAGTTAAAGTAAATAATTTACTGATCTTTGTATAACTTTTTGTTATCGTTTACTATTGGTGTAAATGTTGGAGAAAATGTAACTGGTATTCCAAAAACCAAAAAATTGCAAAATCTCATATGTTATGTTTTAGGTAGAATATTCTAGTACTTATTACATTTGTTGTAATAAATTTAAAAGGTTCTACATCTCTTCTTAAAATGTAAAGTATTTTTTATCTCAGGGATGTTCGTCATTAATAATTTTTTAATCAAAATATAAATGCTTGTAAGCTGTTATTTTTAATTACGTTATATATATTCCTCCCAGCTCTTGACACTTCATTTTGAGCGCTGTGGCAAATACTACGGTGCTCCAGGAGGACAAGGATCCTATGGAGCTGCATCTGAGGAAGAAAAAAGATTGACCATGATTCTTTTCACCAATATTTTTGATTCCTTAGCAAAAATGGTAAGAAATCACTGTTTTTACATTATAAATTTGCATTCAAATTTAAGCTATGCGCATCTTATTTAAGGTTCTAATCTTCTCACGCGTATCATTAGATACAATGCAATTTTAATTCAACCCTACTAATTGAGTTTGGAGCAGTAGTGTCGCCATCTATTGGTATAAGTTATAGAAAGCTGCTAGTTACCGTTTCAAGTAAATCAACGAATTAAAAAACGAAAGAATATATAATAAAACAACGGACACTGATATCCACTAGAAAAAATTTTAAAAGTATCAAACTCAATCCGAAAGTTCAATAAAAAAAGTTCAAAAAGTTTAATGAAAAGTTATGTCTTGATATTATCTACGATCGCAGTAATTCTATTTTTACTCATAAAAAAAGTAACTGTTTAAAAAGTCCTTATATATTGCATCTTATATGTGAGTTGAACAATAATGAATTCAGAGGGAATTCATTTAAAATTCTCAACATTTATTACATTTTTTTTTCTGGAGAAAAGTTTTACAACAGAATGATCTCAAATTAGTTTTGTGTGATTTTTGAATTAAATTTTTTTTTCATATAAAATAGAAGTTAAATGTCTGCAATAGAGATTGAAAGACTAAACACTTATAGTAACTTAATACTTACTAGAAATTTAATATCAAGATTCATTATAACTTGTGTAACTTTTTTTCGCGAATTTAAAATTATTTTTATTTTTAAAAAAACATTAATTTTAGATTGTAATGATGTCGTGTGCCTCATTTTCCATATTAAGTGGATTTATTATTTTTTTTTTCAGGAGTACGATCCTGAATTGTTCAATAAATCCCTTCCTTGTTTAACGGCTATTGCCTGTGCCCTTCCTCCTGATTATTCCCTTACTTCAAGTGGAGATGATGAACTGTACAAGCAGTCCGGACCTACAGATGGACCTTATACCCCCGAACCCATCAACACTTCAGCGTAAGTCTATTTTTTATATGCAATCTTATTTCTTCAATGACACACAACTACTATTTCAAATTCCAATTAAGGGGCATCGTGGTTATATCGAGAGAAAAAATTAATATTAATGGAAACTTACTGCGAAAAGATGTTCTATGGTATGGAGATTAAGAGAAAAATAATTTCAATTTTTAACAATATTGCCACAAAGGATTTGATTTTTTAAAAAATGGAAAGACTTACCGTGAAATCCGGCGTATAACTCGCACCCATACTTTCAAGCTGCATTTTTTTTTAATTTTAGGTATATTCGCCGTATAACGAGCACCCCCTTTTTTACGAAGTAACCTGAAGTGTATGTTTGCAATGATATTATGTTTTAAAGTCATTTATTTGAGGTATTATCCCAAGATTATGAAAAATTAATATACTTCTACAAATACAACATTTTATATTCATTAGGCAAATGTCATTTATTTTAAATAAACGGTATTCCAATCTATGTAGAAGTCTTGATTTTTTCCAGGTTCATCTTATTTTTTTATTTTTAAAGATCTCATTTTCATACCCGGCGTATAACGAGCACCCGTAAACTTCCATCATATTTTTGTGTTAAAAGAGTGCGTTATACACCAGATTTTACGATAATTTGGTTAGATGATTTTGGACTCAAAATAAAATTATTTCTCGTCAATATAAATAACCGAAAGCCATAGTTATTGATAAGTGAGTACTGAGTAGTGAATGATAAAATGTACATTGGAATATTTCTTAAGCCAAACTCCTTCTCCCCGCACAATTAATTCAACCCAATTCCAGCTTTTTTTCCGTATTCTACACTCATATCCATAAATTAAGGATAATTCACAATCACACAGAAATTGAACTCTAAAATAAATCACCTGTAGAATTATCACACATATCTTGAAGAATATGCAAATTACAGGAAACCACCAGATGGCGCGGATAGTACGTCACAATGACGAGAGTGTAAGAGAGGGGTATATAAGGAATGGTGGCAAAGAAGTAAAATTATTCGCAAGCGCTTTAAAAGCCTTTCAGTGCAATAACCGCATAATTATGGCACAAAGGAAGCATTTGGATGTTTTTTTACGTGGTAGAATTATTGGACGACCGGAATGTGGACGTACCCAGCTGGAAGGATCCGAGGAACTTGGAATCACCCAGAGTGTCATCTCCAGACTTTGGCAACGATTCCAAGATGATGGTAACGTGAGTAGATGTTACAGCACAGGTCGCCCTCGAGTTACAACGCCAAATGAAGACTGGTATTTGGCAGTTACGGCCAAAAGAAACAGACGGAGCACAGCATCAGACCTTCTCGTCAGCTCTCTTCAGCTACCGGTACGACAGTTTTAAGGCAGACCGTGTACAGACGCTTAGGGCACATTGGTCTATATGCTCGTAGGCCTGTCAGATGTGTTCCACTTACCGCAACTCACTGTCGCCTGCGATTAACCAGGAGTAGAGAGCATGCATTGTGGATACCACAACAGTGGTCTTGTTTGATGTTTTCCGACGAGTCCAGGCTTAGTTTCCAGTCTGATTCTCGCCGGTCTTTAATATGGAGAGTGCCAGGTACCCGTTACCTCCAAGAGAACACCATTGAACGACACCTTTACGGTGGTGCAGGATGGCTCGTTTGGGGAGGAATTATTCTTCGTTTCAGAACTGAACTGCATGTTCGCAGTGTAACGATGACAGGCCACATCTATCGGGATGTCATTCTGGAACAACATGTACGTTTGTTTCGGGGCGCCATGGGTACTGAATTTCTGTTTATGGATGACAACGCCCATCCTCACCGTGCAAACATTGTAGACGAATGCCTTCAATCGGAGGATATCACCGGTATGGATTGGCCAGCATACTCAACGGACTTGAATCCAAAAGAACATGTAAGGTGAAATGCTTGGCCGACGAATTGTAGCCCGTCAACTCCTTACCTGTCTACCGGAACTTCGGAGGGTATTGTTTGATGAGTGATGTAATATTCCCCAAGATCAGTTTGATAATTTGATACTCAGCATGCCTAGGCGTTGTAAGGCCTGCATTGCATCATCCGGGAGACATATTCCGTATTAACCATCATACTAACCATATTATACTGTTTTTTGTAACTAGGTTCTTTTTTTGAAATTTGCTCCAGGGAGTAAAAATTGAAATTTTTATTAATTATGCCAAACATATAGCATCTTTCTTGCTCTTTATCTTTTGTTTAATAAATGGACTTTACAAATACGTCAAATTTGTTTTGCTTCTGTCTCTTTCTTTGGCTGAACTTCATTATCCTTAATTTATGGACATGAGTGTACTTGTATCATACGTTGTAGTTTCAACAATAGTCTTTTTTTAAAAAAATTCAGTGCTAAAGAAGCTGTTAAATGTACCAAATGGGTTTTATTCTTTAGCTTTTTAGTAGGTGTCTTCTAATCGTTCTATGTTTAAAAAAATACCAAAATGCTTGTTTTTCTTTAACAAAAAGCTTAAATACTTAATCATCATTCTTTTGGTGGGAGTACTTTACATGAAAATTAATTTTTTGAATTTTATTTTTTCCCTTGAAAGGTAAATTTTTAAATTCTGGGGGGTGGGGAGATCGTTCGATCCACCCTAATGTGTGTGCACATGTTTCAGATGAGTGCATTTCAAATCAGAATGCTGGCAAAACATTTGAATTTATGGCAAATATTTATTAGTTACAGAGTTATATAAAATCTATTAGTATAATAAAAAATCAAGCATAAATAGTAGCTGTTTAAATTATTATTTAAAAAACAATAATGCATGAACTTGACAAAAAATATGTATTTTCTAAATAAATAGTTTGAAGACATTTGATAGTTTTCTCTCCATTTGATGTATCATATTCATGTTTACCTACTAGAATTTGAATTATATTATTTAGTTTTTATTTAAAAAAATGTAATTTAAGGTGCGAACATTGACGATAGCAAGGAAGAGATTGATTTATTTGTCCATACTCTATTTACTTAAAAGTAGATATATTGTTAATTGTGCTAACTGGAGTCCTCATTTTTTAATACTTAAATTACTTTTTAATTATTCCAGTGTCCAGTTGACACCTGATTTGACCAACGTCATCGTTAAGTTTGCCGAGCATTACCATGATGCGTGGGCAGCCCGGAAGGTGGGTATTTCATTAAAAACATTCTTCAGATTTATTTCATTGTATTACTGTTAAAATTATATTATAAACTAAATAAAAAGGGTTAACTATATTTTTAAATAGATTAAAAGTTATTAATATCATTCGTTTACATTAAAATTATGATGCAATGTTTTTCAAATGATTTTTAGAAAAACATACAGAAAATTGTAAAGTAAAAATAATAAACATGTGTTCTTTGTTTCTTTTTTAAAAGAAAAATATGAGTGTACTAAAACAGTTTTCTAGGTATCAAATATGTAGGACATGTACTAATATTCTCTCTATTCTATTTTTCAGATGAGTAATGGTTGGGTTTATGGTGACTATTGGAATGACGAGAGAAAATTGCATCCTCGTTTGAAACCTTATTCACTCTTAAACGATTGGGTAAATATTTTTTTTCGTTTTTACAGTAAAAAAAATTTAATACTAAGTAATAATACAGATTTAAAATGCTACTTTTTGCACGCTTGAATAAATATGTTTTTGAACAATTTCTATTATTTGCAAAACAAATAAGGCAATTGAAAATGATCTGCAGAACAAAGCAAGTTCATTTTATTTACCACTTTAGATATCAATGTATTTCCCAAGCAATAAAAAATCTTTTTAAGTTAACAAGTTTCATACATAATTTTATAGTCCATATCAGTGTAGCATACATACATTGTTACAAATTCATCTCTCTCGGCGCCATTTAGTGTTTATAACAGTGATTACTTTCATATAAACTAGTTGTGTTCCTAGTAAATTTTGCTTTGAAAATTACAAGATATGTTCAATTTAAACTGGGATCAAAATAAAATACCTCTAAAAATATAAAATAACACACAATTTAATTATAGGTTTTTCAGTTATCTCATAATCCTATCATATTTTCTTTCTTTTGTAATTTATTTTTGAAATAAATTCGAAGAATAAAAAAAAGACTCCAAAAGCAATGCTGAGGAATATTTGAGAGTATATATTCTGAAAGATTTTAACTAATATTAATATGCTAGCCTAGTCTGAATAACGTAATAGCCGAGCCACAGAATCTTGGAAAAAGAATTTTAAGCCCATCTTCCCTATCTGATGGGAAATTTCAGTTAGAAAAGAAACGCTTACTTATTTCGTTTGGCACTGTGGCAACGATAATTTTGGCTCCGATTAATTTTTATTCAATCGATTGCTGTGTGTAACTTTACCGTCGGGTTTATAGTTGTTGTTCTATTGTTCGTGAGTGAATATTAATGTCGCACTGTTCAGCTACACTAGGGCTTTTGGCGACGGGCCACGTAATTTTGAACCATGGTCAAGTGACGTGGACGACACCTGAGCTGGCACCCCCTCTCCTAACTACCACCCCACACCAACGGGAGGACGCGCGCGCTTCAGCTCTCAATAGATTCAGCATGCATCGCTGCCCTACACGGCGGGTCTTTAGTGGTACTGGGCTCGAACTCATGACAAAACCAGCCACGATCCGATACCTATATCACACGGCCACCACGGCCACTTCTATATGTTCGTGGTTTGTTAATAAAATGATGGAAGAAAAATTTGCAGTGTGTGTGTTTGTGTTTGGATGTGAACAACAAGAGATTTGAAATAAAAAATAGTACTATAATATTTACCTGGCATAAAATTTGAAATGTTTTTCAATTCAAAAGAATTCAAACATAAATTTGACTCGAAATAAAATTCGAACATAATGAAGTATAATTTCTATGAAAAAAAAGTGATGAAAAGCTACATCTCATTTAAGAATTGCCAAAGATAATTTTGTTTTTATTTAGTTTCTTTTTGCTATAGTTAACTTTACTATAATACATTTAAATATCTGAATAAATATGGATTCATTGATTACAATCTGATCTTACAACATTGCATAGGAGAAGGAGCGTTATGAAGAACCAATCCGAGAATCATTAAAAGCTCTTCTGGCATTGGGATGGAAACTGGAAATCAGTGACGCGGCTCGTAGTTCTTTACCGAGGACTTCTAAAACTGTGAGTCAAATTCTGCAAATAAATACATCGGATTTACAATCAAAATATTCAGTTTTAAAATAATATTATTTTAAGGAAGAAAAATGTGTCTAAATATTTTTAATCTTTACTTTCAGACTGAAACACCACATACCTATTCTCCCCAACCGGTAGACATGACAAATTTGACCCTGACCAAGGAAATGCAGGTATGGAATGACTTTCATATAAACATATCTCTATAAATATAAACATATCAAATAAATATATATTAACAATTATAACTCTTTTACAGAAGTAAAAAAGATTAAAAAGAAAATTTTTGAACCAATTATTCATAAAAAATGTAATGTTTTCTTGAATGTTTTTTCATTATTTTGAGGTACTTGAAACCCTGCATTTAACTGACTTTTCTTGTATCTAGAATATGTCTGAAAGATTAGCCGAGAACGCACAGGACCAATGGGCTAAGAAGAAAAAAGAAGAATTAGAAGCTTTGGGTAATTTTAGTTTAGAGCATTCGACAATAATGAATAATTAAAAAAAATTCTACTTTAAAATAGTCATCCATATGATTGCTCTTTTTTTTTTACTTACAAATTTATCACAAAGTAAATATTGCATAAAATTCAATTATATGTACGAACTTCCGCAACCCATCAAAGAAACAAAAATCCAATGTGATTAAAAAATAGTGGGATTTTAAAATTACCATTGTAAAAAAATTATATCATTCAATTTCTCTTCTTATATCACTTACGGAACATTGAATACAGTAATATAGATACATAATATAGGACATCAAAATTTTAATGCATATTTAAAGTATTCCCAATAATTTTTCCTCACTAATTTCAAAAATTTACATAATAAATATTTATTTAGCAGCATGTAAAAAAAACCTCGGCTAAATAAAATCTAAAATCTTTTTATTTTTTCCTGTTTCTAGAAAAGTTTAGAAAAGAAATTTTAGGGAAGCAACAAATCTTCTACATCATTATTATGTAGAATTTAGTGACACAATTAACAAAATGATATTTTTGCTTGAATCTTAAATGCTTCTAATCTTTATTTCAATGCATCGGATTAAATTATTCGTTCTCGATTCAATTCAAACTTTAATGATAAGAATTTGAGTTTCTTACGTTCTGTCTGCGACAGCGAAAAAAAGAAAAATTTAAAGCTTTCTAAAAATTAAAATAACTGCAAAATTTTACTAAAAACTGAAGGTATTATAAATAAGGTATTTAATTAAAGCATGCAGTAAAAAGGGAAAACGGTTCAATTTGTTAGAAATAAACGGTTGAAAAAAGTAAAGTATTGACCGAGATCAAATTAGAAATATTAAAAGCATAATTATTTTAAATAATGTTTTAATTGGTTAATGTATTAATTTTCGAAAATGTTATAAAAACAGGAATAGTATTTCGTAATGTATAAAACAGAATTTTTTAAAACATTTCTACTGGACAAATGTCTTTAAATGATACCAACGAATAAATACAACATATTTAACAAAAAGAGAAATATCTAATTCGAAAATTTCTCTTAGGGCCGGCTACCTTAGGTAGCGACATGCTGAGCCAATACAAAATTTCCAAGAAAACACCTAATTAGTGATTATATATATATATATATATATATATATATATATATATATATATATATATATATATATATATATAAAGAATACATATATATAATATTTTTCTTTCAGGTGGTGGAATTCATCCTCAACTAGTACCGTACGATTTGTTGACTGATAAAGAAAAACGAAAAAATCGAGAACGTTCCCAAGAATTCTTAAAATATCTCCAATATGAAGGTTATAAAGTATACAGGTAAGTAGATTTTAAAATCTCTTTACATTCTTACTTTAAAAAAGCTAAGAATTTATAAATGAAAGGAAAAAAAACTTTGAAAATAAAAGAAGAAAAAAACAACAACAAGAGGTAGTAGTGTAAAACAGAACTTCAAAGTAATAATCAAAATGCTCTAGTTACGCAAGTTACGTTTTACTATAGAGGATACGTTATGCAAAAATTACAAACAATTTCATTTACAACATTAGTGTTTTTAAAATATGAGTTATATATAAAAGAAAAAAAAATATTATTAGAGCTTATTGCACTTTCAATCTGCAGTGAAAAATGATATTAAAGCTGGTGTGCTAATTGCTCTCAAGAATATCAGTGGAACGTATCCAGAATCTGAGCGTTCTCTCTAACGTTTGAGACATCTTTGTCTTTTTACTTCTACAATTTCTATCTGGAATGGATTTAGCATACCCCTTCCATCAGGACCGATTCTATGGTGACGGTCACCCGCGTGCCAACACCTAATGCGACGCCCCTTTCACGAATTTTTCATATTTTGGCTAATACTTAACGTTGACGTTATAAACTCATCCACCTAAATAACAGTAAAAAGTAAAAAAAATTCATAAAAATGCAAATAGTCACAAAAATCCCTTCTTTCCTTCATTTTGTTTTTCGAAATTGTAAGGCTATTATTAAATTTAAAATTTTTAATTTCCCCGAGTGCATATTGAATTTAAGCTTTTGGTAATATTAACATTAGATATTTTCGTAAAGTAACTTTTTCAAAAATAAAGATTAGACATTAATACAAAAAAATTAGACATTAGATAAAGATTAGACATTAAAAACTCACAGGACCCTTGGCACTAGAAAAAAACATCCTTCTTCAAAACAATGTAACTTAGCAATAAAACAAAATATTAATTTGAAATTTTTACCTCATGATGATCATATATATTTACAATATTTCTCAAATTTTCAGAGAATTTTAGAAAACATTTAAAAAGTTTAATGGACAATTAAAATTAATGGACAATTTTAAATGGACAATTTTTCAAAAATATGAAAATCAGTATTTACACCGCGCAGGATTCTAAAGTACAAAATTGATCAAAATTTACAAAATTAGTTTTACTTGGTATAAAACTGTTCACTTTTGAAGTCATACTAACTTTTAAGAAATTTAGAGGAAAAAATATTTTTTAAATACAATTATAACGAAAATTTTATAATTTTAAGGAAAAAATTCAAATTCAAATAAAAAAATTTCTATTATTAATTTTTTTTTTGGAAAATTGATGCATATAAGTTATAAAGAGCCTTACTTTGAACACTTTGTATAAAATTTCAGTTTGATATCAGTAATAGTGTCTGAAAAATCCTGCGCGGAAGCTAAAATTTTTTGTTTTGCGAAAAATGAAGTTAAAGATAAGAAAGAGGTAGGATTTTCGTTTAAATCTGACTACTTATTTCTCAATAACTTCGGAAGTTTTCACAGTATCAACACAATTTTGGTATCAAAATACTCAGAAATATTGAGGCTTTAAATATTGTTTTTCAAGAAATTGAGAAATTTCAATTTAAGAGTCCTGTGAGCCCTCGGACTATGAGCCAACACACTTTTCTTAAACTATGCTATGTTATCAGAACTTCTTTTTTTTTTGACTTTTCAATAACTTTTTAAAATTTAGCACATTTATTCGACTTATTATAAACTTTATTTTGAGAAATAAGTATACCATAGTTTGGGCCGCTGGCGACCCGTGCACGCGCAGCCTTCTGCAAACTACGTGTCACAGTATTCTTTGTTGATTATTTATAGCCGAGACCATAGCTCCAGCTATTGGTACAGGGTTGCTTGAGGTTTCAGTTAGGTAAAATCATGACTTTTCCCTCTAGATTTATGTGCGTAGATGTCAACCGATTTATGATCCAGCTGTGCTGCGCGTTAGCTTTCCCATTTGTCGGTTTGAGAAGGGCACCACACATGAAATCCATTTTTATGTGGGGTTCGTCATAAGTGTATATCGCTTACAAACACACAAACTTAAAATTTTGGTGCCAAATTGTATTCATATCAGTTGTGATTTAATTTCTTTTTTTATATCAACGGCATATAAATATTTCCTAAAATATGTTGCAAAATTTTTCTGAAAGTTTCATTCTTAATCCACGATTACAAATAAGTCTTAAAATCAGATGTTATAAGATAAAAAAAAATAAGTGTACAAGTTTAGTGGATGTCGCTTTCAGATATAATTTATATGGAGGGAAAACGTTAAGTAATAAAAATCAAAATAATTACTAAAAGATCAACTTGTAGCTATATTTGTGATTCCAGAGAAGATCAAGATTTTGCAATCGATGTTTGGTTATCAGATTTTTATAATAGTATATAGAAAAAATGGAAAAAATTTCTTACTGTGAAACAAATTTTCTACTTTAATAATATATTCTTGAAGAAAAATAACTATGAATATTTTGAATTTTTAAATATAATTAATTACGTAATAAACCATTTAAATCAATCTGATTTATATTATTAAGAAATTCGAATTCAAATTAATTAAACAAAACTAGTACAGTAATTAAATGAAAAAAAATAAATATCGAAAATCGTAATTATCTACGCAATTCATTTGCTTGATAGTTTTCCCTCATAATGATAAGGTAATGTAAAACACATAATAATGTGTATGTTACACATAATAACATACACATAAGTAAATGTTTTTTAAATAATAATGTATACATAAAATAAGATTTTCTTTCGGAAAGAAGTAAGAATTTCTATACTATAAGAAATAGGTTTATTTAGCCCTGAAAACAATTTAAGCTGGTAAACCTTAAAAAACAAATTCAACATTTTAAGAAAGAAATTAAATAATTCGATAGTATAGAAATAGTTTAAAATACTTACTGAAATAAAATTTATTACGGAAGTATAGAAAACTAAAATAAGTAAAAAAAAAAGAATAATAAGTTCGTAAGTGAAATCCAAAATTGCCTTAGAGTAGATTTAGAAGAAACTTTTTCTAAATAAATAGATGTAGTCTTGTAGATTTTTTTGTATTTTCATGTGGTATATTGTAGTAGATTTTCATAAGACATGCTTTAGCAATACCTTTTTTCTCTTACATTTATTGAAATTCGAATGCAAACCTTGTTGTTTATATGCACGCTAATTCCCTTTTTAATACGCATGGTTTCTTGTAAAAGCATAAATTGTAGTGCTGTTTGTGCATGCATTTTGTTTCCATTTTCACAAGTAATGCTCCTCAAACGTAGCTCCCTTCATTAGCATTTAGGTGTAGTAGAGCTATAGAATCCTTCCTGAAAAAAGTGATATATAATGCATCTACATTTATTTATGTACTAGTATCAATAAATTCCTTACGTAAACATAGCCTTTTAGTACCCCAAACGAAAATTGATGAAAATAGAAAGATCTAACGTCACATAGAACTAAAGCTAAATTTGAATATGTGTTAATTCAATCTGTTCAGATTTAACGCTTTTAAAAGTTAAGCCTAAAATTCTTAGAATATTTAATGTGCTTTAAAAACACAAAGACTAAGCCATCGAGATAATAATGAAATTTAAGTTGTTTTATTGCTTTAAATATGAAATACTGCAGATTATTTCTTATCTGAATCTTAAATGAACATTCGAATTTTCTGAATGGTAAGAAACATAACAGAAGAAAATAATAACATTTTCTTTCAGTAAAATATTCAAATAATAATCAGTAAGTGTTCAGTTCAATCGCGATAAAATTATAGAATATTTTAAAGACATAATTTAAAAATATTTTTTAATTTAAGAACTTTTAAGGGAGCTTGAGTTTGAATTCTTGACTTGGATTTCAAACTAATTTTTACATGAACTCTGTGCACTCGACTTCCCTTGACTAGCTAATTAATATAAATTCTGCATGAAAAAAAAATATTTGTATTCTTTAGAAGTAAACCTAAGAATATTTTTTGATAAACTCCTTCGAAAGTATTCGCTTTTCTCAACTATTATAATACTAGCTTTAAAAACTTGTTTAACACAAGATGCTATAAAATCCGATAATGTTGTTCTATATTGTTCAAAAGATTCTTAATGCAGATGGCAATCGTGAATTGATTCTCGAGTGCAAAGGGTTTATTTCCATATTGATTTGGTTCCTTGAAATGATACTAACTGGCGGATTTCTTTTTTCCCTTTCCTCTGTTACCTTATCCATTGTATGGTTTGTGTATGCAATTAACATGCTCTTTCCACACACTTCCTTTACATTTTACGCTCTTTTTTTCTTATTGTATCTTTCTTCCTTCACAACACTGTGCTTTTGTTATTGAAATTATCACTTATCAATTCGTTGAATCCACTGGAATCTCTCCTCAATAACAATAATCGCCTTTTCCTTCTATCCTTTTTTTCCTTCTTTTTTTTTTCAAATCACTAAAAACTTACCATTATCTGGCTTGCTTTGTGATTAACACGCGTTTGCCGCATGCCCATCCTTGTAATAAATCACAGGCCAGGAATGTTTTCGGACAATGCTGATACAGCACACTCCAATAGAATCGGAAGGAAACCCGCAGGAGAAGAAGGTGCACCGTCCACCCCCGTGGCCGAGGAGCGTCGATTTGCTTCTTCTCTGCTCGAGAAACTGATCCAGTACATGGATATTACTGCCATCAGCATGAAACTGCTTAAACCCAGCGGAAATTACAGCAGAAGGATGAGTTTCAAAACATCCACCAGAGATGTTAAGTTTTTCAGTAAGGTAGGGCTATATTTTATAGATAATCTAGGTTTTTACAAATGGAGCAATTCTAGAATTGTCACTTAACCACATACTGAGGAGAGATAGTGTTTTGTTTACATAAAATAAGCGCTTGCTTTGATTGATCTCCATATTTAATGAAATCTGATGGTACTGTAAATATTCCTATTATTTTTGGACTTTGAAAAATTACCCCTCCCATATACTTTTTATATCAAGGTCTATAATACAAGACCAGACATGAGGGATTTGGCCTGATTTCTTAAAAAGGCTATTGTCTCATTCCTTTATAAATATGTTTTGTTCGAGATTAGCCAAAACTGGGGGTTTTTTTTATTAAAAATTTAAGTGAATATTTAAAAAGCATTAGAAATCCTTTCTTCACACACATAAACACGTTTTATTGCGACAATAAATGAAAATATAAAGACAAAAAATTAAAAAAATATATATATACTAGAGGCTTTGAAAACTCATTTTCTTCCAAACATTTTGTTTCAGTCAATTAATATATGCACTAATAAATATATATATTTTTTAAATCAGATTTAAGAGTTGATACACAATTTTGGCGCTGATTTGTTCCAATACCCATATTATTTCCCTTCCCTTTCATGTTTGTTCACAGATCGCTTATCTTTCTACATGCAATCTTTAATCGTAATATCTTTTCAATCCTATTGAGAGAATAATTTTAAAAATTTATTATCTACAAGGCTTACTACAGTAAATATTTAATTTCATAACTACATCTTCAAGTTTTAAAAATAGCCCCCAATTCCCAGATATCCAGAATTAATTATTCCACAAAAGAATCAAGTGTAAAAGTAAGAAAATTTTTGGGAGTATAGAATTTCTTCCTTATAAAAATAAACGGAATCAGTAAACGAAAATGCGTGGTTATAAAACGCAGGTGAAGAAGTGGTAAGAATTTTTCTCAACTTTGTAGAGACCATCAAAGGCTGATTTAGAGGCTAAATAATCAATTTGGAGATTCCATTATATCAACTGAAATTTTACTGGAATAAAAAACCCATGATTGAAAAGTTAGGTATCAAGAGAAATAGCCCAGTATATAGATTTGCATTGTATTGTCATCCTTGTCTCAAAGTGTTTTTGAGTTGTAGTGTTCGAGTTGTGTATAGCCTACTTCCTGAATTTCCCTAGAATATATATATATATATATATATATATATATATATATATATATATATATATATATATATATATATATCAAGTACTTTATACTTGAATTTCACTTCTGTTATTCTAAACATTTTAAAAATTAAATTCATTCTTGTTGTCTCTTGATTTCACAAGCTATTTTGTTTCTCTTTCTGTATAAAAAAGGTTATTTTTTTAAATTTGTGTATAATCTATAAAACACCATACTTGTAGTTACTTATGTCACCAAATTGACAGTAACATCAGATGTAGACCCACGAAATTCATCGCTGCAAGGGGCTAGATATACGCATGTCGTTGGCCGTAGCTTTGAGCAACATGCGGGTGACAGTGCAATTTGGCTCTGTTCCACCCCAATTTTAAGGGAGAATACCTGGTCAGGGCTCCCTCCATCTCTCTTTCTCTTCTACCAACCTCACGAGAAGACTTGAGGCTTGGCAGTTTTTTAGAGTAGCCCCATGCCGCAAAAGCACTGTACATTTGCAAGCATCCATGCCATCTCCGGGATTCGAACTTAGACCAAACGGCACTGCAATCAGCTTTTCTAACCACTGCACCGGATGGGTGGCTACAGCATACTTAAATAAGTGTATACTTAAAGAGGACACATTCATATCCATGAGCAATTCATTAAATCATAAAAATTTTTAAAAATGGAGATTCTTTGAACAAGCGCTCCTTGAGTATTTTTTGTAAAATTTTAATGTCTTCAAAATATAACTGAATGTATTTCAAAATTTCGATTCATTTATTTTCCTTCTGTTGATTTTCTCTCTAGGTGGTTCTTCCACTTATGGAAAAGTATTTCTCTTCCCAAAAAACATTTTTCCTTGCAGCTGCAACCAGTACTGCAACTGCCACGAACGTGGGGATTTCGACAGTCAAAGAGAAAGAGATGGTTGCTAGGTGAATTATAGTTTACCTAAAAATATTCACAATTTTAATTAATAATTAAATTAGTTATAATTTTAGCGCTTTTTTCCATTTATGTAATACATATTGCCTTGTCTTGTTACAGTTTATTCTGCAAGTTGGCTGGAATCTTGAGATCCAAAATGAGTGTTTTCGGAAGCGATTCAAGAATTTCAGTCAAATGTTTGCAGGTGTTGATACGAGCTACTGATGCAAGGTAACAACAACACTTTTATGTATTTACTAAGAAAGAAAATGCTGAATACATTTTACAAACATCTATAATTTGTACGAAATAGATTTATTCATTACATTTTTCATAGATTATTCGAAATCAAGATCGAAAGTATATATGTATGTGTGTATGTGTTTGTGCAGGCTCTTAGTGGCGTACAACAAGAAATTAAGGGTTCACTCCTTTCCCTCAATTTTTGCCATGAGATTACTCCTCGGCGCTTTGTCTATATGTTTTTTAGAATGTTAATTCCCCTTCCCATAAGGCAGTTTATGCTA
The DNA here is from genome assembly GCA_019973935.1 of Trichonephila clavipes. NCBI lineage: Eukaryota > Metazoa > Arthropoda > Arachnida > Araneae > Nephilidae > Trichonephila > Trichonephila clavipes. Next base: position 123,885 of record BMAU01010297.1, on the reverse strand, counting down.
GTGCATCTGGACTGCAAAACAGTCTTCAATCCCATATCAGGACAGTCTCGTATATTGAAGACGGTGGAAGTTGAATTTTTTCAGTCAGCGGAGAGGTTTGATGGTGATTGGTTGTTGCGAAGAGATTCGGGAGGCGTGCCTAATATTTTCCTAAGGATGGAAGGTAGAAGAAATTTTGGTTTGAGTGAGAGCTGAGAGGCTATACTCTCTGATTTGTCGATATTGGGTGACGATATAGACTTGTATTGGCTGACGAAAGGGTTCACAAAGTTGCATGTACGGAAAGTGGGAGGAGCTTGTCCAGTGAGGGTAAGATAAAATTTAAGAAAGATACAAAATAAAACAGACAGTAAGAAGTAAAAAAAATTATAACAATTAACTATTGATATAATAATTACAAAAATTATTGCGAGAAACAAAACTCAATGGAGGATTGTAGGAGTTCAGAAGAATTCCTCTTGGCCTTTTTGTTTTATCGTTAACACTATAAGCATTTAAGTTCAGCATATTAAAATTATTAGTACTACACAGATAATTTAGAAATTAATGGCTATTTTTTTTGCATATGAGCTTTCCTCCCATAAGAGAAGCTTGTGTACGCCAATGAGTGTGGGAATGTATGTCTCTTTCATATATTTTCGTAGAATTATCCGTTCATTTCATAACAATGAAAGTAACATCTTCATTACTTAAGCAAAAATACAAAAATATATATTTTTTCATCATAGAACAATTGCAAAGAACTGTCCGGATTTCGTAAAGACATCTATGTTGACATTCTTCAATCAAGCTGCGGACGATTTAGCTCAGTTAGTGCAGAACTTGTCTATGGGCAAGTACAGTCATCTTAGAGGAACCACCATGAAAACTTCCTCATCTTTGAATTACGTTCAACTCGTTCTACTGCCTGTATTAACCGCTTTGTACGATCACCTAGGAGCCAATGAATTCGGAAGTGATCTCATATGTATGTACAACAATTCAATGCGATGATTCTATTTTTAATATTTTTACTTTATGCTAGAAAGTTTATTTCAAAGTTTTTGAAATCATTTTGGCTTTTTATTATGAAGAAATCTTAAAAATTAATTTAAAATCTTAATTTCTTGGTTAAAAATGTTTTTAATCTTAAGAACACATTCATTCTTGGACGTGATTTGTAATTTGAATATCATTTTTCTGTTTTACTTTACGAGAAATGAATGTAATCCTCTGATTTAAAAGTTTGAATAAAAAAGTAAAATAATATAAAATATTTTTCAATTAACATTATTTATGAAACATGGTATTTTTCATGTTTTGTATAAAACCCATGTTCCCCGAAAATAAAAATAATTAAAAGATTTCTTCAGATTATTACTATAAAATATATATAATTAATTGTTTCTATTTCAGTAAATGAAGTTCAAGTGGCTTGCTATAAAATCTTGAATAGCATGTTTACTTTGGGAACTAAAACTGATCTCAGCAATAACAGGTTTGTGAATATTTAAAATTCGAAAATAAATTACACATAAACTATTACATTATGTAGTGATCTTTTAGTAGATACGAAGAATGCTTTATTGTGCTTTTTCAATGCTTTTTACCATAATGCAAGAATTATTTAAGTGCTTATCATATTTGTATTATCTTAACTTTTGTTTCTGTTTTGTCTAGAGAAGCAAAAAAGGAATTTTCCTCAATAGTGAGATTTTAAAATAAAAAATGGACATGCATGTTCTTAAGCATAAATTTATTGAAATCGTAAAACAAAGAGATCAAAAATTGTGTCTATTCTTTTTTTGAGAAATAATATTGTATGTGTTGCTTATTTATAATAAATTTTCTTGAGTTTAAATTGTAACAACATTCAATATGAATACGACAGTCGAATAAAAATATACTCATCACAAATTTCTTAAGCGAAACTGGAGACATAAAATTATTTGGAAAATAACCCTTCTCTAAAAGCAAAGAGCAATTTTAATACTTAGTTTCAGCTCCCTTATATTATAGAGTTATTTTTCTTTAAAATATCTATGCTCTTTCACGAATTAAATGAAACAAGTTTTGTTTTTTAAAATGATTCACATTTTATTTTAAATTTACTAATGTTTTTGCTTTCATTTCCTTTTCTTTTATTTAGTTGCTTCCTATTATTATTTGCTTACTTATTTTATATTATTTGCTTATTTAGTTTATATCATTTGCTTATTTTATTTTACTCATTTTTTAGGAAATTCATCAAAACTGAACTGAACAGGTATATTTGTGAATTTATGTTATGTTTATGATTTTTTTTATTTCTTTGCGTTATTAAAACTAATTTTAATTTGCACATTTTACTTCAAATGCTTAATATCTGGATAAATACAACAAAATATAATTTTTAAATTTCAAAACAATATCATTAAATAACAGACTAAATTAACGTTTCTCAAACTGTGGGGGATGCGAACGTATCGTTAAGTCGAAAATAAAAGATTTAAAGAAAAATTATTAATTTACTGAAAGGAAGCAAAACAAAAAAATTTGTACATAATAAAAAATAAACTATACGTTTATTCGACTTATATAACTTATAGATGTATCAGTCTTTACAATGTATGTGATAATTAATTTATCCATACTAAATTAAGAACAATTTTAATAATTACTAGTGACTCCCATGGGCTTGTTTTGCAGAGCAAAATTTTTTCAAAGGAAGACGATTGCGCATACGTCGATAGGTTACTCAAACAGTTACACAGAAATCCACGAGAATATCAGTTATGATGGATATATGATAGACAGCAACAAAGTTTAGACTATTTTTTATTGACATTTATACTTATAGCAATGGATGATTGAAGAAATAAATACTTTATTTAACTAAAACTTATTTTGCAATCTATTCCACTTTAATCGTTAGAATAGAAAAGTAACATAATACTTATGCTATTAATTAAAGATAAATTACTTAAAATATCTATTACTTAAAAGAAACAGGTATGTAAAATTTTGATAATTTGTTCGGCTTATAATTAAGGTTATGTTATAGAATTAGCGTCAAAGTACATTATTACTGCATTCAATAAATAGTTGTTGTATGAGGGGAAGGCGATGAAAATTCTGATTGGAAATAGGGTCACAAATATTGAAAGTTTGTGAAGCACTGGGCTAAATATAAAATCTCTTTAATTAGTAAATAAATTTGCTATCTAACATCTTTTTTTATTTCAATAGACATCGACCGGCTCTGGGCAACTGCTTAGGTGCATTTGCTGGAACGTTTCCTGTAGGTTTCTTGGAACCTATGTTAAACAAACATAATCAGTATTCCATTCATGGAAAGTTGCAGGAAACCTCATTAGAAGCACAAGGTTTGAATATTTTCTGGTTTAAATATATAAGTATTTTATTTTAAGTGTATTAAAAGTTTTACTGACACAAAGTATTTTCCTTCTTTTTTTAGCTGTGATGGCAGAAATGGAACAGAGCATGCCAACAATCGATGATCTCATGTCACAAGTAGAAAAATTTGTTGCTACTGGAAAATATTCTGAAACTCCGGCAGTAATTGATGTGATAATTCCTTTGCTTTGCAGGTAAATATTTTATCTTAAAATATAAGGTATTCTGACTTTTTAATGTTTCTCTGTTATTGCAATCATGCTAACAAAAACCGCTAAAATTAAGAAATGTTCCTAATTCTAGAAAATCGAAACCTTTACTTTATGGTAACTATGTACGTGATTTCTAATAGTATTCTATAAAACGGAGCATCTCCATTTTCACTCGGAATTGGTTTCTGTGTTTAATACTTCGTGCAAACATAGCAATTATTTTATAATGAAAATATTTTTGTTGACACTAATATGTATTTCTCACATCCAGCTATTTGCCTTTCTGGTGGAGCCAGGGTCCTGATAATGTAAATGTTCAATCAGGGTAAGTGAACTCAATAATTTGTGTTGATATTTTTCTGATAGTTATACTATTCTGTATGTTTACTGCAATTCTCTTTTTATAAAATATGTCCTTATAAATCCATATGGTTTTAAAGGCTAAAATAATACAACACTTTCTCTTTTTTCTGTTAGAAACCATGTAACAATGGTTACAAGTGAGCATTTGAACAGTTTGTTGAAAAATATATTGAATTTGATTCGACGAACAGTTGGTGAAGAAACTGCTCCCTGGATGGTCAATATAGCCGGTAAGCCTATATGTATTATTCAGATATACTTATAAATCTAAAATTCCTTACATTTTAAAGTTGATAAAATCCTTATTTATTAAACATTATTACATTAAGACATTGCCTTATTTTTTTAAAAAAAACTTTATTACCTTAACACGCACACATCGCCTTATTTATTAAACTTTATTACATCAACACATTGCCTTATTTATTAAACTTTATTACATTAACACATTGCCTTATTTATTAAACTTTATTACGTTAGCATTGATTACATCTTTATTTTAAAATATTTGTTTATAAATCTGAAGTGTGTGTGTTTATTTTTTAAAAAGTATTAATATGGTATAAAAAAATTACTATTTAGGTTTAATGTGTGTGTTTTTTTAAATGTGTTTGCTGAGGAAACTACAAAAAATTAATAAAAGAACTAACTGTTCCCAAATATTAGTCTGATATCTTTGATTACGAGCAGTTGTTAAATGAATGAAACTAAATTAAATTTTGTTTTGTTATTTACTCCTCAGCTCATGCTGGTCAAATTGTAATTAATTCCTCCGAAGAGCTTTTGCTTGAACCAGTGCTTCCGTTAGCCGAAAAGATCTGTTCTCGTGCTGTAGCTGTTTTCCACAAAGAAGAATCCATGCGTGGATATCTGAAATCGGCGACTGAAGACACATCTCAAGTAGAAGGTCAACTGCAAGAAGTAAGTGATTCACATTGATATTCTAATCTCATTTTTAAGAGTTGAAATTCTTTTCTGCTAAAGCTTTTATTATTTCACAGAATTGCTTGTGTTCTTCATGGAATTTATATTTTATAGGAATTCAGTTTGTTGGTTCGAGATGTGTATGCTTTCTATCCTCTTTTGATCAAATATGTAGATCTGCAAAGGTAAATTATATATAATTTAATTGTGGATTATTTTTAATATTCTGTGTCTTTCTACGATTTCTTTGTGCCATTTTAAAATTAAATATAAAATCAAGGAAAAGAAAATAATCTAATTTATAGTAACAAAAGATCATTATAATATAGAATAGCCGGATACATTTGTTAGGTCTCGAAACAAGAGTACAAGAATTTATGTATCATTGAGAGAAAAGGAGATGAAGGACCCAGGGGCGCCGTAGAAGATTTCAGTTCTTTATTATTATGTCGAGTATATCAATGAAGTAAATCAATGAATTAAAATAACAAAATTTGAATGCTAATTGAAATTTGGCAAATGCATTGAAGTCCAAAGACATCCCATGGTCAGGAAATTCTTCCTTAAGGTATGCGACTGCGTTCGGAACTGTGATTTTAAAAAAGCGCATAAATTGATAATTTTCATGATATTTAGTGTCAATTAGATTAGAATACATGCATAAAATTGTTTTAATGACATTTTGACAAAAAAATTTATTTAAATGTAATATTTTGCAAAAAATTAACTTTGAATAATCTTTTTTCCAAATGTTCTCCTTTTGTGAAAAATGGTTCTATTATAACAATATTTTGCCTGTATATAGCTCAGACCTCTCTACAGAGGCTCAACTAGAATTTTTGAAAAATTCACATTATTTTCAGAGTTACCACCAATTGAAATAATTATTCGCGTTTTTTTCTTAAAATTGCTCCCCTCTGTTGTCTTAAAATATGAATAATCCTACTTCTAAGTTATATATTTCAAAAATTCTAGTTGAGCCTCTGAACAGCGGACTGAGCTATATACAGGCAAAATATTTTTCTAATAGAAGCGTTTTTTACAAAAGGAGAACATTTGGAAAAAAGATTATTCTAAGTTAATTTTTTTCCAAAATATTGTATTTAAATAAATTTTTTTTCCAAAATGTCCTTAAAACAATTTCATGTATATATTTTAATCTAAGTGACATTAAATATCATGAAAATTATCCATTTATGCGCTTTTGAAAATCACGGTTCTGAACGTAGTCGGATACCTTAAGTATGCATCCTGTGTTGAATGGACTAAGTATTAGGTTTCGCATCCAAATATATAGTTAAGGGATCGTCTTCAGTTTAATCTTTAAAAACATTTTTACAAATTTTCAACATAATGCACCTAGATGGACTTAAAATATGATTTGATAACAAAATCTGCAATGAACCAAGTAAAAACTAATTTGAATTTATACATATTTCCCTTTTTTACTTCACACATCCATTTGTTTCCTTACAGAGCTCATTGGTTGAAACATAACATCAAGGAAGCTGAAGCTGTATATAATTATGTAGCACAAATTTTCAATATATGGTCCAAGAGTCAAGTAAGATACTCAAAACTTCCACCTTATATTTCCACCTTTTGTATAATAATTAAAAAAATAAAATAGAATTTTACTCGAATTGAGTTTATTTGGCTAAAAGAAAAGTAAAATATACATTTTAAAAAAAAGCATGATATTAATAATATGGTATTGTACCAAATGTTTCTGAATTTAAGACAAAGTAAAATTGAAGTATCTCTCATTTTTACATTAATTTAATTCTAATTTCAGTAATTTTGAGCGTAACAGTTCATAGTTAAAATTAGATGGAAAAAATTTTGTAAGTAATTCATTGATTTTCTTATAGTACTACCGAAGAGAGGAGCAGAATTTCATTTCCCAACATGAAATTGATAACATGACTCTTATTATGCCTGCCGCTGCAGGTAGAGGTAGAGCCAGTGTCCAGAATGTACCACAAACAGCCAGCTCGTCTAAGAAGGTAAGTCCTTCACATCAAAAGAATGTATTTTTAATTGAAGTTATAAGGAGATCATATTAAAAAAGATAAAATGTTACAAACATAAGAAGTTCTAAAAATATATTACTTTCTTAATGATCCAAAATTATGAAAAATATTTCAGTAAGTCTTGAATTATTATTCTTGTTTTAGCTTAAGCTTAAGTTCAGTTCATTGTGTTATTACAACATGAGAAATTTCTATTGAATTCACAAATTACCTTTGTAAAACATTAGACGTTAAAGATTAAACTAAATAGGGTAAATTCGGGGTTAGGCTCAATAAAGTTTTTCTTAAGTGCAACAGTTATTTATTAATTTAGATTAGATTGCAGAAAGACAACAGATATCATTAACAAAAATTGAGAGAAAATAACATTGAGGATATTATATAGCCAACACATTCTTCCTCACTAGGCCTGAACTGAAATAGAGGGATTGCTGAAGAGAGAGTCTCCGCTGCTTGGGAGAGTCGGTTACAGTTATTACGACAAGAGTAGTTACATTTTCTACTTTACTATTTTAAATATAATAATTTAAAAAGAGGAAGAGAAATTATGCATATATTCTCGACAAGTTGGGAAGTAATATACAGAAATTTATTACTTCATACTTATTTTGAGACATCTGTAGAGTACTAATTTAAAGGATGTTAAAGCATAAAAAAAAATTTTAAACGTTCATTAGAACAAACAAATTTATAGTTAAAAATCCTTTTTGTAGTAATATATATGTATTCTATTTTTGAACTCCAACAAGTTAGAATAAGAAGTTGCTGAAGTATTTAAGAATTAACTTCTTGAATTTAATTTGCTTCATATAAAGAGTGTTTTTTTTCCAGGTATAGAAGTTTAAGTTGGCATTACTTTCCAAGATGGCGACCGATTTAACAGCTGTCAAGTGATTTATTCTCAGTTTGGTTTGGCAATTCATCAAAATGATCATCAAGCAAGGCGTAGATTCGTCGAATGGGCCCAAAACGAGATTGCCGTTGTTCTCGATTTTCATAAGCGAATTTTGTTTAGCGATGAACCGCACTTCTTGTTGAATGGCTACGTCAACAAACAAAACTGCCGCATTTGGAGTAAAGCTAATCCACAAGTGTATGTCTAAACACCGTAACATCCAGAAAAACTGACTGTTTGGTGCGCTTTATGGGCTGATGGAATCATTGGTCCGTACTTCTTCAAAAACGATGAAGGCCACAACGTTACAGTCAATGGTGATCGGTATAGAGCCATGATTACTAACTTTTTCATTCCTGAATTGAACAATCATGATGTCCAGGAGCTGTGGTTCCAACAAGACGGCGCAACATGTCACACAGCTCGTGCCTCAATCGATTTATTGAAAGGCACGTTTGGTGATCGCCTAATTTCACGTTTTTACCTGTGAATTGGCCTCCAAGATCTTGTGATTTAACACCGCTAGACTATTTTCTGTGGGGCTATGTAAAGTCATTGGTCTATGCGGATAAGCCACAAACGCTTGACCATTTGGAAGACAACATTCGCCGTGTTATTGCCGATATACGGCCACAAATGTTGAAAAAAGTCATCGAAAATTGGACTTTCAGATTGGACTACATCCGAGCCAGCCGTGGCAGTCCTATATCAGAAATCATATTTAAAATGTAATGCCACAAGATTATCTTTCGAATAAAAAAAAATTCATGTCAATCGAATAATAAATCGTTGTTTTATTGCAATTTAAAGTTCTATACCTCTAAAAAAGCACCCTTCATTAAAGTTAACCGTGTTGACTCTTAATTTAGGTGAAGAAGAAACGAGATCGTGATGTGAAACGAGACAAAGAAAAGGAACTTGCATCTAGTTTGATGGTTGCTTGTTTGAAGAGATTGTTGCCAATTGGTTTGAATCTCTTTGCTGGAAGAGAGCAAGAATTAGTGCAACATGCAAAAGATATGTTCCTCAAAGGCGTAAGGTTTCTTTTGTTTGTTTGATGATTTATTTAGGAATTGGCAAATGTGAAATTTAGAATTAAAAATATTCTAAATAAATATGCATTCTTTAATTTATTAAATTTTATTGTGGTTAATAATTTGTCCACCACAAGTAATAATAGCTGTTTGGAAAAAATGACAAAAATTAAATGTGTTTGAATAGAGTTTAACTGTTTTTCGTATGTATATACTACATATAAAAATATATGTTTAAATTAAGTACTAGAGTTTAACTGAATTTCATAAACATTTAACTCATTTTTGTAATCGATCAACAGTAATATATTAGAAAGTCTCCTAGTAATAACATATAACAATTATGAAATAATGGGATTTAAAATAGAGAAAAAGTTTCGTTATCAAAAAATATTACATAATTTCTCGAGAAAAAAATTGTTAAAGAAAAATGTCAGTTTGTTTGCAATATAAACTTTTTAAAACACACGGTAATGCCATATCATAAAAAAATTAAAATACAATTAGTTTTGCCATAAATTGTAATATAATACAATACACACTTAATGCCACAATAATCAGAACTTAACCAATTAAAAAAGAGAATCCATTGGAGTTTAATAATCATGTCAGGGAGAATTTAACCCTTTAAGTAACTAGAAATGGAAGACTTTTTTTTTGCACCTTTGCAACTATTTTATATTTTACTCTTCTTTTACAGAAAGTTCAAGAGTATGATATTTTTGATTACATCAAATTGCAATTGACGCTTCCAGATAAAGTAAGCAATTAAGTATTTGTTTCTCGCTACTTACTCACATGCTCACTTTGCGCCTATATTATAAACATTTACTGTATATTTTTCGCAGATTGATCCAAGTGATGTCATGAGTTGGCAGCATTATTTATACAGCAAACTAGGAACGAAAAGAGAAAGCACACAAAAAGTATCCCCAGATGAGCTGGTAGAGAAAATCATAGATATGGCCAAGGTTCTTTATGGATTACATATGGTAAGATCCATAAATTTAATATATGTATTTGTAAAAGAAGTGGGGGGGGGGACTTTTTGCTAAAAAATACATTTTGAGTTTGCTTTATTAACAACGAATTCTCTATACGGGGATTGAAAATAATATATTTCTTGAGAGAATTAGAATCTTCAGGATTATAAAACATCATACTTGTAATCATTTAAAAAATGTGAAATTATTTTCGTTTTTTTTTTTTAGTTATATATCCATGAGTGCCATACATAATTTGTCGGTAGATATTTTCTACGGTTTCTCTATTCACTATAAAATGTATTTTTGTTAAGTTTGTCCTTTATTAGTCACAATAATTTCGTTACTAAACTGTAAGGATGTATTTTAAAGATTTTTGATGTACATTTTCTTTTAAATTTAATTTCATCTCATTTAATTACTTTCATTTCTTTAAATGTTAGTTCCAAATAATGTTAAAAACATTATACACTCTACCTAGTGGTATACCTCTCTTATGGGGAAATAGGATTACATTGTAAAAAACACGTAAACGAACGCTCCAAAGGTTATTCCTTATGCTAAAAGATAAAATGTGTTCGTCTAGGGGGAGAGGGGGTTGAGCCCCCCAAACTACAATATTTAAAGAAAAAAATGGGAATAAAAATTTATGTAATGTAAAAATGTGAAAAATATTTCAATATTGCAATAAAATGTAGAATTTAGTTGCAAACTCATTTGAAAGTCCTTTCCTTCATATGCGTTAATTTTATAAAAAAAAAGTAATCAATTCCTTATCTTATTGGTTTTTGCATTAACTTTTATGTTACTAAAATCTACTTCTCTGCAGATTGACCACCCTCAAGGTCAATTTAAAGGCTTTGTTCGCAGTGTAGTCTCCATGCAAAGAAAGCGAGCAGTAATTGCGTGTTTTAGAATGACATCACTCCACAGCTTGCCGAGGTAAAATTGGGTCGCATGAACAAATAATTTATGTGAAAGCATGATCATTCACTAATTCTGAGAACTAACAACAATTGTGTGTGGATTCCCAAACTAATCCTAAATTTTGATTTTTTTTCTCTCTATACATGAATGTTTTTCGTGATGCTGTAATAAATTTTTGACGTAGTTCAGATAAGTTGCAACATATGGCACCACAATAATTTTTAAAATAAACTTATTCTTGGCTACGAATACTTGAGAACTACATAATACATGTAAATTACAGTTTTACGATTTGAGCATGAGTGTGAACAGTTGCGTAATTTGTACAAAGGGGGTTGGTCTGCCGTTAGGTGGACACGGAGAACTCCCTCCTTAGTGTTTTATAAACAAAAACGAGATTTATTCAACTAAAAATTAGCTGGTGACATATGTGAATCAAGTAAAAACATTTCTATGGGGATTGTAAATGAAGTATTAGGTTGGTGTATATGAAGTGTTGGATTTTCTTTACAGGTGTGTCACCTTATTTTTATTATGCTTTTGTTTCTTACGTAACCTCATTTATAGTCGCATTGTTCATTGCCAGAATCATATTTCAGCAAAAAGTTTCTTAAAAGTGTTCTTTGTTTTGAATTTTGTACTGATATAAATTCAACTGATATTTGTGTAATTTTTAGTACGAGTATAAACTTGGTAAAATAATGTAGCAAAGGCTGCTCGCGCAGTATAAGCCAAGAATTTTGAGGGAAGGATCGAAAAGTTCAAATTTAGTTCGGCCTGGTGATTTGTCCCTACAAAATGAGCCACGTAAAAGGCCCAAAACTTCTGCGAAAAAAATACTTTGAAAGCATTGGTGGATTACTAATCCAACTGTATGTATTATGCTGCCAGTACATAAATAAAATGCATGAAAAATTGGAAATTATATACCCTTCTTAATAGGAATGGACGAATACTTCTCCATGGCAAAGTTCGATCTTATACATTGTACAAACAATTGTAAACCTAAATCAATTATAATACGATTTTCCACCAGCCAACTTTCATTTTTTAAACGCTTAGAAAAGTAATATGGAAATGAAGACAGACTGAAAAATTCCATATCTGAGTTTTTTGTTTCTTAAGAACAGAATTTCTTTAAGACTGTCATCTTTGCATTAAATTCTCGTTGGGAGAGGTGTATTAAAGTAAATGGAGCAATTTTGATTAAACAAACAACTATTGAAAAAAATATACGCCGCTTTATATATGCATTGAATAATCCGAGATTTTATATGCATCATCTTAACAAAAGTAATAACAATAGAAAAATCCATATATATATAATCTATAAAATAAAAAAGTAACAACCATAAAGGAATCGCAGGTAAATTATGTGTTAAATTATGTGAGAATAATTGGCAATTTATTTTAAAAACCCATTCTGTTCAAATGTATGAATTCCCAATCTCAAGAATAATTTTACTGCCCACATTCGGTGCAAAACCAGAATTCAACATTGAAGGAAACAAAAAACTATAAAGTTTCCAAAAGATTTTCAAGGTTTTTAAATTTTTCTTTCAATACTTATGTTTCATTTTGTTGGTTTCCCGTGTTATGCGATATGATAACATATCAATCAAAACAAACTACCCTTGACTTTTTATGCAAAGCAAAAACAGATGAAAAGGGACTCCAAGAATATTCGAAAGTATTTTTCAGGTGTTGCAGCAATATTAATGATATTGAAAAATATTTTTCGATTGATAATGTTCATGATTTCAAACTTAAAAGATTATTTTAGAAACGATAAGTGTCAGATATATATTTGCGGCTGAGTTCACCAGTGCTCATTATTAGCAAGAATCAGTTAAAATGTAAATAAACATTTTTTAATACTTATTTCATAGAAAATTACATGCTACGCCTCACCTTTCATAAAACCGTGTAATAAATAAGATTTAAAAAACATTCTGCTGTTTAGGATGCTCTTCTAGATAAGATTTTAAAACATTTACAGGATTCCTTATAAACTCGTAGGTCAAAATTTTAAAATAATTTAAAACTAGAAACCCACAACCACACATATCCACTACCAATGAATATACGGTGCATATTTCAATATTATACGAAAGTAAATATTGCTATAAAATTGAATATCTCATTAGAAGATTACATAAAATGGGAAAAATAAATTAATTATTACGTTATCATGTTTGAAATGGAGCAAAGTTCATGTTATTTATTTCAACTGCACATAATCTCATTTGGACGCTGTATTTTGGCATAATTTGTTTTTCGTATGAAAGGTACATATTTTCCTCTTTTTAACGCATATTTCAAATTGAAAAAAAAATTAACAAATTATCTTAAAATCTTAGTTTTTATTCGAAAAAAATCGATTTCAATTATCTGTACATTTTTTGCTCCATTTCATACTCGACAGCCTAATATAATTGAATTAAATGATTGAGTCTATGGTCTATAGCAGGGATGGCGAACCTTTTTGAGATGTGGGGTCAAATTTCGTTCAAACGTTTTGGTAGAACTAGCGCGTGGGTCACTAATGCCCATTTGCACCAGAGTTAAGTTTAAAAATTCTTAACTGAATATTTTTAAAACTAAGCATTTTTAAAATTCAATTGGGTTTATGGGTAAAAAGGGGCGCTATAGAAATCTCTTTCTACAAACATAACTGATTAAAGTGCATTTTATCCGAAGAAAGGGCTTTAAATATGGTCATTTGCTTTAGTTTTCGATTGTTTTTCAACAAACAAAATGTGAGCAAAATTATACACTTTATTTGATATTTTGTAAACACTTTTGCTTTATTTCAAATACTACATACTTTCATATACATTTGTTGTCATTTTCGTTACTTTGGAACTGTAATGATTAAACTGAAGGTTATAGACAGCATTTAAATTGCTTTTGTGTCAAAGAGTTTGAAAGACGACAAATAGAATATAAATAATCCACACAAATTAGAAAATCTAAATAAACTCGCGTAAGCAAACAAGTGGTTGTATAGTAATCGTGGGTCATTTAAAAACCTTGCGTGGGTCAGTGTCTGACCCACGGGTCATAAGTTCGCCATCACTGGTCTATAGTAATGTTCATTATATTGATGTAAAAAAATAGTTTAAATAATTTATCATGATTTTCCGAGCTAAGAATATGGCTCATTTTCTTGCTACATTTAAAAGAAAGTATTAAGTATTTGTTCGCGTGTGTTAGATAAGTTTAAACCATTTTTTAACACCTACTTTAGTAAAGTTATAATGATTTATACATACGGGAATACTTAACATTGTTACAGTCTTCACGGTGTTTCTCTATGTAATTTAAGAAGGTATATATAATTCCCCCTTGCGTACATTTTTACAAAAACAACACTACAATGGCATAGTTCATTGGAAAAGAGCTATTAATTTCTATATATTTTCACACACATTGTGAAATCTGTGTATCCCTTTTTACCATCAATGTGAAATATTTATCCACGACTTCTTTTGGGATAATTCATGCAAAAGAAATCCGGTACATACGTATTATTGCAACCTGTTGGTGACATTATATGAAATAAAGCAATTGCCAATTCAGCGCATACGACACATGCGAAATTGGGATTACTAACTTGGTGAGTTATGTTGAACGTTGACGATTGTTGCGATAATACATAAGCACTAGTAATCCTTATGAACCACACGCAAAAGATTATCTTCAAAATTCTTTTAATATATTCACAAGAGAGAACTTACATTTTTTTTTAATAAAACTTCAAAAAGATACTTCTGTAGTACATTGATGTGTGCTGTGTGTGTGTAATGTTTCCAATATAACATGTGGATGCTAGCAACTAACTTCTCCCTAGTGGAAATGTATTTGTTGGCATGTCATCCATCCCCATAGGCTCATAATGCTAGACCCACGAGAATTGCCTGGCAGAAGTTGCTCTCAACCTCGAAGAAGCGCATTGCTATTAACTGTCTTCGTAGCGTTCCGTTGTACAACTTACGAAGGTAATTCCCACTTGCATGCATTTTCCTTTGTGATTAACATAGATCGAGTTTTTGTAGTTGATTCATTGTTTAATATTTGTCGTAGTAAGAGAAATCTTTATATATTTTTTCTATAATTTGTTGAATAAAATATTAAATTGCTAAGCGAAAAGGCTTTAGCAATCAGATTATATTTTTCCAATAAATTCATAAAAAATTTTTAGATCTTAACTGTATAAATATTTTTTTTATAAACGATTCGTCAGTTTATGTGGTAAAAATGAATTTTAAGCAATATACGAGAGATGTACCGAAAGTAAATTTCTTCATTTTCTTTTACACAAAAACGTTATTGCCAAAAGAAAAAAAAACATCATGACATCACAAACTACGCAGCTTGCATTATTTTTCGACACAGTCGCTACCACATTTGAGACATTTGTTATGTCATGCACTCAGTTTAAAGATATCACTCTGATAAAACTAGGTGCCCGGCAATGCAAGGAATTGTCACACAGCCTGCTCCCCCTCACCATAATTTAGGAGATTGCATCTAGGGTTTCATTCCCGGAATCCCAGATTCCCGGAAAATCGTAAGATTTTCATACTTTTTGTATTCCCGGGAATGACACGTGGATGAAAAAATTAATGAGGTAGCTATTTTTGTCTGATCTTTGGATTTTTTGACTTCGATATAAATTTTAGCTGACCACACAGTTGCAATTAGAGACCGTTGACCCCGAATTTAGAAGGAGACATGTTTGTTGGAACCCCATGGGTAAAAGTGTAATAAGAGAAAGTGTAATGCCCATGTAAAGGATTGGCGAGAATTTTTTTCTGCTTGTCGAAAGAAGGAGTAAACATATTAAACTAATTGTTCTGGTCGATTCTTGTCTGTTTGTGGAACATCACTTCGTCAACGAAAATAACAAATTTTTGACTGAACGTCATTTCCTTGTCTACCTTCATGATCAATTTGATAAGTTTCTGATTTCTGATCTATGTGGATAACGTAATTGCTAATACTAAAACTGTCATTTAATTTCTTAATTTAATATTTTTTCTCAGATATTTCGTAAGATGTTCAATTGAATAAGCAGTTTAAAGAAGAAGGAAATGAACCATAAAACTACACGAGAAGAAATTTTTTTTAAAAATCTTGACAATTTCCTTATTTATTATTTATTTTTAACCAAACTTTTGCGTGAGATTCTTAGATTAATGTGTAATTACATCTACGCATGCGTCATTCCTCCTAGCTGACGCTCCTTCCGTTTTTTAACCAGTAACGGATGTGGTCTTTTTCAGTGATTATTTCCCCCCCTGGTATATCATTTTCCATTTTAAAAAATGACGAAAGTTACTTTCGGAATGTTCCTTGTACATTTGAGTTTTTAAATATGTGTGTGTTGAAAACAATCGAATAATATTACGTATAACGTTAAATATTTTTTGAATAAAATAAACAAAATGAAATATATATATTACACATAGATTGTGCAATTTAAATGGATCGAGGTCGTGTTAATGTCTCATTTCAAGGCAAAAAATGAAAATTATTGTGCAGTTTAAAAGTATACAAAGTTTTATGTTTTTTATTCGTTACACTTCTCAGACACTTATTTGTCTTCAGCCTTAGGGTTTTTTAACATTAAATTATTTCATCATCATGTTCTTTTTTGTTATTACTTAGATGAGGGGGTATGATTATTCTTATAACTTCATCTAATTAATAGTAAAAATCTTTGTAACTAAAAGTGCACATTTATTAATATAAGTAACCACTTTATCAAAACAGACACAGGGCAATCAATATTTTCCTGCAAATATTCAAAGAAATGTGGCTAGAAGAAGAAAACACTGGACAAGAACAACTCATTGAAAATTTGACAGTAAGTTTATTATATTGTCAATTGATTTTATAACTTTGATTGAACTGTTGTAAATAATTTTTCTAAGAAATCTCTTTCCTGTAAAAATTAATTTCATAGTTTAATGATCTTTACAAACTCCTAATCAAATTTCGAACACAATAAAAATAAATTCTGTTTAAATTAGCATAAAATATTTCCATTGTTTTAGTAAATTAACCAAAAATTGATTGATCGAAGCACTTTTGGTCAATTTTGAATAATGTATTTAAATTAATACTAAAATTGGACCAATTAAAATCAAATTACATCTTTTTTAAACATATACATTACTATTTTAAGGAAGTTATTTTATTATATTATGGTTATCTTTGAGCTATATATATATTAGAGGTTATCCAAATATTTTTTTTCATTTTAAACGTATGTTGTTCAGAGCATTTTCACTTTTTGTATCATAATTAAATTCGATTATAATGTGCATAATAAACAATATACTTTCAAAAAAAATCAAGAATTAAAGTTATTTCTACAAAATTTATAGATATTTAAGAAAATGTATGTGTGTATTTATATACTTCGACTATTTCTTGTGTATCTAAATTGTTATTTTACATTTATTCATTTTTTATTCTATAAATATTTAAATACATTTTTAATTGTACTTTTGTTCGACACTCAAAATGGCTTTTTTTTCATTGTTATAATTTTTTATTAAAATATTCCTTATAGCAATCTTTTGAAGATGCTGAGACCAAAAAAGAAGTCGAAGAAGAGGAAGAAAAACCAGACCGTCTCAGCCAATTAGTCGTAGCGTTTTGTCGAAATGCAACAACTGAACAAAGGTAAAAAAGAATAATTTATATTTATATAATTTTACTGTCAATTTTTTTACTTACGGATAGATAATTAACATTTATATCATTTTCTTTTTTTATTTTACAGTGGGCACATGAGTGAAGATGATTTATACATGCATTACGCAGATATTTTCAGCAAGGTAATTTAGCATTATGTGACTTGTATCAATGAACTATTAAAGCTTTTTGAAGTATTGCAGATTTTCTTTGTACCAATGAACGAAAAAATTTTCAAAAAGGAATTTATTGTAAGAAAATAAGTTTTAAAAACCGTACTTTCATTGGAGCAATAATTACAAAAACATTTTTTTTTTAAATTATATTAGATTCCTTTTGCCAATATGCGTAACAAATTTTATTACATTTTTTTTAAAAAAAATAAACTGTTAAAAGCTGTATAATTTTAATAATCATATTATTTATACTATTTTAAATCTTATAATGTAATCGTTTCCTCATAAATATTATTCTCACTGCTTGCAAATGATTTGAGTTCATTATTTAGTTTTTATTGCCATTGTTTTAATTTAATAAATATTTTAGAGTTGTGGTGGAGCTGATGAAGAAGAGGAAGAAGAAGAGGGTGAAGAAGAAGGTCCATCCATCCATGTAAGCTGTATTTTTTACATATAATTTATCTTTTCATGTATAATTTTTTATCATACATTATTTAAGTATTTTTTGTGCAATTGGAGAATGCTTAGTGGAGACTAAATTTCACTATCAGCTAGAGGAAATATAAAAAAATTTCAAATGTTATAATTTAGTACATTTTATTTAAATAATAGACATTTTAGTGGGTTTTTTTAAAAATTTTCACTTTTCGAATTAAAACTTTTATGTAGCGAAAAAGGAGTGGAAAACGAAGGAGGGAAAATTCTACGTTAGATTCTTATGTACTCAATCATTACATATTTCCTGTAGACAAAAACCTTTGTTATTTCATCTTGTATTAATTATGAAAAATTTTCTGCAATGCTCGTATCAATTTAAGGGTTTAAAAAGTAATACTTAGTTATTTTTTTTTTCGAAAATATTATATTTCGTAAATGGATGCAAAAACTTGTCGTATAGTATATTTTAACTAGCATTTTTTTCATGCTGCAATGTTGGAAAGAAAAAATTTGCTCGTATAATGGTATGTACATACATGTTTTATTTTTATAAGTTAGATTCACTATATGCTTGTTAAAATTAAAAATCATTTTTATCTATGAAATTCCCCTTATTCATTTTATCACAAAATCCATAAAGGAAAGAAAAAAATTTTAATTTTATTATATAGATATAGAGCGATTCTTCTTAAACTCTGAAACTACTCAGAGACTCCTGTGACTCGATCTAAAAAAAAAAAGAGTTGATACCAAACGTGATTTGGAGAATAATGATGACATGAAAAGTAAGATTTTTTTTTTTTTTTTTGGGGGAAACATTAGTTCCAAAAATGATCTATAGAGGAATTCATGGCAATGTACAGTGTAAAAAGTGTTACAATTAAAGAAAAAATAACACATACAAAATAACAGTAAAATGTGTTAAGTTTTATTCCATACACTCTCCTCCAAACCATAACATGCAATCTCTGCTCAATATTTCCAGCGGACGTACGCAGCGTATCATAAGGAATATTCCTCAAAAGCTGTGATAAATGTACCAACAGTGTGATACGTTGACGAATGCAGTTGAACTATCTTTTATCACCTGACACGTGTTTTCTTTCTCTGCCTGGACGAGTTGTTTGTAACTCTGATTCTTATACTTCTTAATCATTCCTTTCAAAACATTAAGTGAGTGCTTCTCAAACTTTAAATATTTGCGTATCTATATTTAGTTATAATTTTCATCTCTCCTTCTCTTACAACTGTGTACTGAATGCAATAATTATATAATGCTACAGCAGCGCCATAAATACACTTATCAGCGATTCTGGAACTAATTTTTTCACGGAATGTTACTTTCCACATGTCGTCATTAGTCTACATAAGAAGTTTGGTGCGAAGTTAGATCGATCTATAGGTGCCTCTGATAGTGTCAGTTTAAACAAAAATCATTCTGTATATCTATGTATATATAAGCATGCATTTGTAGTTTCTAAGAAATTCAAACGTTTGATAAAATGTATTCTTCACGGCTTTTCGATGTAAAATATTATAGTTAAATCAACTGAACATGATTTATGTTTATGCCGAATTAAATCACAATCATACCTATTGTATAAAGAGGATGTTCAACTTTTCTATATAATCACGTAAAAACGCGTGATAGAACAAATTTACTTATCGCTTAATAAATGGACAACTTATTTTTTGATTATTTATGAGAATTTCAACACTTTAATCCTATATATTTTCTGATAACGTAGGAGCAAGAAATGGAAAAACAGAAATTGTTGTTCCAACAGTCTCGACTTGCAATCAGAGGAGTGGCTGAAATGACTCTTCTGTACATATCTGCGTGTAAAGGTAATTCGGTTCATTATTGTAAAATATAGATGATTGTAACCGCATTTAACCTAAAATGTTGTTTTAACTGAAAAATGATCCTTATGTGATATTTACTAATGAAACTATTACAGGCACAATGGCGTCTATATTAAGACCTCTTCTTCTCTACTCTCAGTCTCAAATACAGAAATTCAAACACTTGTTCTGTTTTCAGATCGAATTAATAGCCGTTGAGAAGGTTGTTAACTATGTTAACAATATTTCTGAACCCAACTATAAAAGCACTTGGATATTGACCGATAGCCATTCCTCTATCTAAGGAGGAGGTTGGACAGGGAAGAGATTGATGACAGGGTCGGAATATGTATCTTGAGGTTGATTGACAAATTATCAGCAAACTTTGAATTCCATATTCAATGGATTTAGTCACATGTCGGAATTATTATTAACGAGATAGCTAACACACTGACAAAGGCTTTCACTTTCGACACTTCCGGCCTGATATGCCTTCTACTTTCAGCGAGATATTCTTCGATAGTAAGAAAAGGCAATGGGATCTCATGAGAGGTCCTCCTGAACTGAACATTCCTGGTACCCACGAAAGCATCCTGATGGTTGTCTACTCTTTGAAGGTCATAAAGTTCAGCAGACTTGAATACCTCGATTTGTTAGTGGTCATTTGCAATCTCTCACCTCTGAAATGGCGCTAATTTTTTTTATCTGTTACGCTGCTCAGGTATCACCTAAATTCATTTTAGAGAGCCTAAATTTTGACTTGGAAGAGGTGCACTTAAAACCCCTTCTATACTTGGATTTTTTTTTAAGTCAACGGATTTATATGGAGTTGGTCTAGTCTTAGATAGCCTAACTATGATTATAAACAAAAACAACACAAATTAAACAATTATTTTACATCATAACTGAAATTGTTTTTACAATCTGTTACAGGTGTTCAAAGTCCAATGACGATGAATACCTTAAGACTGGGTATATCCATCCTGAAAGGTGGTAATGTGGAGATTCAAAAGGTAAAATCATTAATTAATACTTTTAAAAATACAATGTTTGTTTCGCTTTTAACTTCATTTATTTATCAGGTATCTGAGTTTTTAACCGGGTTTGCTTACAATAATATGTAATTTTGGTATTGTTACTATATCTATGATAATTTAAAATATTTTTTTTAAAGACGAGATTATTAAAAAGCTCAAGATGTATTAACATTTTTAAGTTTTAAACTTACGAGAGCATAGACATTTTAATGTAGTTTATTCAAACGCTTTAAGTAAATTTCTTTAGCATGGGTAATGAAACATTATATTGTTTCAAATGTATTGTATCAAAGTCATAAAAATCAATTTTCCTGTAATGTGTATCAATACTATATGGCATCGCAAGCAGCCATGTATACTCCGAATTTCTTTCTTCTAAATTCTTAAATCCTAGATAACAGAAAAAAAATACATAAATATGTTTTATATTATTTTATTGCAACCAAGTTAGGAAAAAAAATATTTCCTTTTCTTAATTTACTTTAAGTCATTATCTTAAGGAAACACTTTTGAGAGATTCAGATAATTAATATATTTTATGAAATAATTCTTTTTTTTAATAAATAGGTTTATTTCAAATATGCTTTCAATGTGTAAAAATATACACGTAAGTTCTTATGATTTTTCTAATTTTAGTCTATGTTGAAACATCTGAAGGAAAAGAAAGATGTGGGTTTCTTCACGTCTATTGCAGGTCTAATGAATTCCTGCAGGTGAGATCCACTTAAATTTACTTTTAAACCCCAATTCATTTGTTTTATAATATTAAGCACTGTTTTGCATTAATTTTGAATAAATTTTTGGTATGCATTTTTGTTTAGATAATTCCACTGTAATAATAAGTGTCAAAAATGTTGAAAAATAAAGTTCTTTTTAAAAAAAATAATAGAACATTTTTTTAAAAAACGGTACCATTTTTTTTAAAAAAAAAAAATAATCCAAATCAAATGTGCGAAGTCAGTCAGTTGGTTTTAACAAATTTTATATCATCAATCTCATGTACACTTAATACGGAATTAAAAATGTACTTTTATATGCAGTATTATGAATATGTGTTTCTTAAATCCTACTATGTTTTAAATTGTTGAGATATTTGGAAAGTATTTAAAGAGAACATTTTTGTGAAACTGATTTAAAAAGTAAGAGTAAATAGGAAAAGAGAAAAAGAAAGTGCGAAAAGGGAAAAAAGATGCAGTTGAAGAACGCAGTTGCATTATTTAAATAAAGGGGTATTTGTATTTATGTGATGAAAAAATAGCCATTTTTTTTAAACCTATTCTCATTATTGTATAAAAGTTCTTTTTCTATTGTATTTTCTTAATTACATCATGCAATATTTCGGTTTATTTAACTATAATGAATGCTAGTTTTCTCATACTAAGTACATAAATAACATATAACCTGAGATATGTATAGATATTTTATTCTTACGTTTAAATACTATTGGCGTGAATAAGATATACAAACTTTATTTAGGTCTGAAAAAGAACAGTTTTATAGCAGTTTCATGTACTGCTAGAATTTATTAAAAACAAACATATTGGAATCCCCCCCCTTTTTTTTTTCTTAGAAAAGCCATGGCTAAAGAGAAAACATTTCAAAGTAATACTAGCATATTGCTCTTCGACCATAAAGTCATGCCAACTATACTACAACGGGGAGGGAAGATTTTTTTTTTTTGCTGGTGTTGAAAGATCAAGTATTTACCCTTGACCCTCAAGGTCATGTTTCTTGTCTTCCTCCTGTCAAAGTGATTAAGTTACAGAAAAAAGGAATGATTTTGCTTTTGCCCGTCTAACTTTTTTAGACTTAAAGTCTTACATACCTTAATTTGTTGTTTTTTTATTAATATTTTTAGTATGGTTTCAACTTTATATACATATAAATATATATAGTTTAGTATTAAAATTGTATAACATAACAAAGTTCATATCTTATTTTTGCACATAAATCCATACTTAAATCAGAATCGTGACTGATAAAATAATTTAAAATCCTTTGATACCGTTATATTCTTATTAAATATAATTTATTTAACTGATAAGATTTAGTTTAATCCTGTTAACAATTATCATTTTAAATGCAACAGTAAAATTCTATATAAAATTGATAACCGATGATATTAAATACGAAATCTCTGCTTGCAGTGTCCTGGACTTGGATGCTTTCGAAAGAACGCAGAAGGCCGAAGGCTTGGGAGTTGGATCGGAAGGTACAGCTGGAGAAAAGAACATGCATGACAAAGACTTCACCTGTGCTCTGTTCCGTTTCTTACAACTGCTGTGTGAAGGGCACAATCTTGGTATGCATTTATTTTACATCCATCTCCTTTCGATAGTAAACAATTGAAAAATTTAATTCTGTGTAGAAAAGTTTTTAACGACCAAGAGACTACTGTTTTAACTACTACCCGCTTTCACCAATAATGAACTTTTATTTTCATAAAATAAACTATAATAGTGGTGATTTTTTTATAAATCGTTTTGGATTAAACTCGTACAAAATCTAAGCAGCTTTTTATCAAAATCCATTGGTTAATTAATTATTGGTATCGGTACTTACGTATTATCACAACAATCTAACTCGACAAGTTGGCAACCACGATTTCCTCTGTGTATTATGTGTTAAAAATTGGCCACCATGTGCTTTGTTCCATATAATGTCGCCAATAGATTGGGTTAATGCGTATAAGTACCTTGGTATTTATTCAGGAACTAAAGGGTAAAATAAAATATAATCAAATTATTAAGAATTTATAACAACCGCTAGGAGGCTGCTATGTTTATCTCGAGAATTGTTTTCTTGTCATTTAACTTTTTTTCTTGGCATGATTTGGGTCAAGGGATTTTTCCATATGAGAGTGAATTTAGAGAAAATTAAGTATTTGCTGATGTCTCGCCAATATATTATAATCAGACAATGAAATCATAGTAATCTCAGGGGTTTGTTATTGTAATCACAGCAAGAAAGATAATTTCGATCGTTAAACGTGCAAAATATATTTTTTTAAAATTTAAATTTAATTTTTTCTATCATTTTTATTATTTTAATAAAATTATTATTTCTTAGATTTCCAGAATTACTTGAGAACCCAGGCTGGTAATACAACTACTGTAAATGTTGTCATTAGCACGGTAGATTACCTTCTTCGGTTACAGGTATGAATTTCTATATTATTAATTGGTTTTTATTTAGTTCCGTTCATGTTTGTAGATCGAAATTTGTAAAAAACTATTTTCATTCATTTCTTAGAGGTT
The DNA here is from genome assembly GCA_019973935.1 of Trichonephila clavipes. NCBI lineage: Eukaryota > Metazoa > Arthropoda > Arachnida > Araneae > Nephilidae > Trichonephila > Trichonephila clavipes. The sequence goes on along the minus strand of BMAU01010297.1, from coordinate 99,675 downwards.
AGATTCTTATGTATCTAGGGTGAGAGAAAGAGTGATTATGTGCTTACAGGAGCAGTACAATAATTTAATATTTTTAGTTTTAAACTATTAGTTAAGTTGCTGAATTTAATTAACAATAAGATTTATATGAAAGATCACCAGATTAGGTATGAATTTGCATTCGAAAGAAAAGTTTGGTAAAGTTCATTAGATATTTGCAATTGGATATGTCTTTGTAGAGGAAAAATTGATGGGAATGTTCAACTAAATATGTTTAATTAGAATCGATAACAAATTCAAAAATGCATAAAATATTTTAAATGAAATAGAAAAAAGCTACCAATAGAAACAATTTTTCTTCACAAAAACGTTCGTGAGATCTTAAAAAAAAGCAGAATTTTTATCAAATAGTAAAATACTTTGAAATTAAAACGAAGTCTGTATGTGTGTAAAAGCATGAAGCCTAAAAAAATACTTAAAAATGAATGTAAGATGGAATTTTAATGAGATCGCTCATGAATTTTAATTTTTAAATGAAGAACTTACTTTTGTTTAACATTCGTTGTGGCTAATTTTTCTTACCGTTTTATTTTCATACGATTTTACAACTTTTTTTTGACTTTTTTAAATTTTTTTTTATTACAAAATTCATTATCTTCTTTTTAATGCACAAGTGAAACGCCAGTTCCTCTATTTTTATTAATTATTGTTTTATTCATTCACTCTTAAAAAATTTGGATATACCGAAAGTGGTTGCATTAAGAATTGTATTAACGCATATATTTGTTACTTTGTCCATATAAAAATAAAGTACTGATTCAACATTAATATTTAATTTGGGCATTTAAATGTAAATTTAAAATTTATTTAATTTTTTTTTGCTCAACTTTTAGCTGAAAAAGCAAGCAAATTAGTGTTTCAATTTTATAAAATAATAATTGCATCTTAAAGGCCATATAAGTATCATTTTATTTAAAAACACGCTTGCCTTATCAAACATATATATATACATCATTGTGTTACAATTTCAGGAAAGTATCATGGACTTCTATTGGTATTATTCGAGCAAAGATATAATTGATCAACCAGTAAGTATGTTTTATCTTTTGAAATAATATATTTATTTCTTATGTATTAAATTAGTTTTTAAATAACTACTCTATCCTCTCAAATTGTATGGCTTTTAGTGTAATTTAAGTAATAATGTATTAGTAATAATAATTTTAAGATGCATCTCTTGAAATTTATACAAGCCTTATTTAAATTATATAATTTAAAACTCTTATTTACTTATTAGGGAAAGGATAATTTCTGCAAAGCCATCACAGTAGCAAAGCAGGTTTTCAACACCCTTACAGAAGTAATTCAGGTAAGAAAATTGACGTTTCAAAGTACAGTATATTTTTCGATGTTATTATTACTGAAATGAAACTTAGAATTTGAACAATTTCGAATTCGAACTAAAAAAGAATTCTACCGGCAGTCATAATGTTACTTTAAAATCTTCTCATTATTTGCATCCTACAAATGTATACCAAATACTGCCATAATTCATCTATCTATACATGTAAGGCAATGGGAGTGCAAAAAGTATTATAGTTTTCTGAAACTGGACCTGATTGCGAGCTGACAATAACAGGTCCAAATGGTAAAAATGGATTCATGAGGAAAATGTAAAGCTGTACATTTCTTCTGTTCCTTTAAGCCTCTCAAATGCTAGGGCTAACGACTTTATCGTTTAATCAGTTGTCGAAAGTAGAAATTTTTGTGTATTTCATGTGTAATTTTAAAAATTTCGAAAATTCAAGTTCTTGGGACTTAAGAACGGCTTAACTCTTATGTGGGTCATTTATTTTTCTCTTGAATTTCTCGCATTTTTTATCTTTTATTAACAATTAAACAATAGCACTTAAGTATTATGTTTACACTTACATTTCAGATGTAAGAAGAATTCCCAAGGAACAATGTACCGTCATAAAGGAAATTAAATTTAATAGGAATTTTCGCTTTGAAAAGATGAGAAGCATGTTGCAGTGCACAACGGGACATCACATTCTGCACATATGCAGCCGGTCCTCTTTTCCTTCCCTTTCTACGACACTTCTTATATCGTCTATAGTTGGAAACCATCTTTGGCATATGATATCTCACACTGGCTAAGCGCTCTTCATCCGGAACTACACATTTCTTTGCTTGGAATCTAACAGGACGTCTTTTGCTTTTTTCTTGAGGAATGTTCGTCTGTTTGCTGACAAGCTAATGCTATCCGGAATGTTAGCTAGTCTAAACTCTGTTTCATTTGTTCACTTGCCACTGCATGGAACTATTTACGATGGCAAGATCAATAAGAAAATAAAAGATACAATACCATCATTCTACATATCTTATTTGGTATCTTTCTTTTTTGTGATCGAAGCGATCAACCACTCCCATACATCGTTACATACAGCGACAGTTTTTGTGTGAACAAGGTGCTTCTTCTGTAGTATCATTTTTTTGTCCGATTTACAGATGTCATAATCACTAAATTATGTGATGTAGCACGAAACTAAAGAGGGAATTAGTCTTATCATCGTTATAATAGCAAGGTCAATATATTATATTGGGTTTTGCGCTTCGCACAGGTGTATTTTGTAAGATCAAGTAGATGGGAAGTAATTTTCCCAAGACCCACGAAAGGGTTAATCAGGTTTCTATTATTTTAAAGGTAGAAATTGTATTGAGACTTGAAATTAAGCTCGAATTCTACGACATCATAATATAGTGATACATTTATTGCTGGGAATGTGAAAAGGACTTTTAATGGAAGCGTACAGTGCTATGAAAAGAACAATTGTGTTCAATATTCATTCTTTTAATACGAAATGCATTGAGAACCATAGCATTGAATGAACAAAATAAAGTTAGACTTCCTCACTGGTTTTATTGTGGAAGGAGATGATTATGAGTTTCAAGCATCCGTGTTGAATAGGATAATTCACAAGATTTCCTTTGAAAATAAGAGTTTTTTTTAACCTAAAACTCTAAACGATCAACAACATGAGATTAGATTTCTGAGTTACTATAGTTTATGATTCAATTTTTAAAGTCAATGAAATCTAATGTTTTAAAACACTCTACCGTATGTGTAAAGGATTTTGTCGTTTGGAGATAGTTGCACTTTTCAAAGAGTTAACCGTTTAAAAAAAGCAGATAAACATGTATAAATCTTTTAAAACAGCTTTTCTTTTTAATTCTCTTACTAATGTACTACCACATTTTTCGTACATGTATTATTAAAAATTTCGCGTATTTTGGCTAAAGTTTAAACTTATATATAAAATTATTATTTTAGGGTCCTTGCTCTCTGAATCAGCAAGCTTTGGCACACAGTAGGTTATGGGATGCTGTGGGTGGTTTCCTCTTCCTCTTTGCTCACATGCAAGACAAGCTATCCAAAGTAAGTCTGAATATGGAAATATCAATACTACGATTATAACATTCTTGTAACGAGATAACGATAAACACAGTCTAAATTACCCGTATACGATTAATGTTTATTAGTTGTTGAAATATATTTCTTCTTATAAACTAAAAACAATTACGTTCTAATCAATGTTAGATTAATTTGTGAACTTTAAATTTTAAAGTATATAATTCAACATGGATTAACATGTTTTTATTTTAAAAAATACTTTATAAATATTATTTTATAAAATATCAAATAATGTTTAACTTTATAACAGGTATTGAATTCAAAATTAGTTAATATCTCCCTAAAAATTATTATTTCTGTACTTGTTAAAGAAACACTGAAAAATTATCTGAATTATTAGTGCATATTAATTCATTATTAAAACATACTATGTGTAAGGTTTGCGAGCATTATTGAAATTTACTAGCAGGGTTTTGATAAATATTTAATTACTAGAAATTCTATCCATTGTGGGTGTTATATACATTAATTTAATCAAAAAATAAATTATTTCATCTCAACCTTTTTTATCGAAATATAAATAATTTTCACACAAATCAAATAGATTTTGCCTGCAATAGAAGCTAATAATTTCTTTTATATAACCAATCAACTTAAAATTATTAAAAAAACATGAAAAAAATGTTGGAAAAGAAACATTTAAAATTTATTTACAGGGCTTTTTAAGTTATTCTGAGTAGTTCTTTACATCATGTCAAAGCACTTTTTTAATACTAAAATTAACTTTTTTCGGGATTTTAAAGAATGCAAGTCAACTGGATCTTCTGAAAGAGCTATTGGAACTTCAGAAGGAAATGGTAATCATGATGCTCAGTATGCTTGAAGGTAAGAAATGAAGCATTTTCTCTCCTTTTCGTGGATGAACACATTTCATTGAAATTAAAATAACTTATTTAGATTCACAATGTAATTAGCATTTAATTTATATAAAAAAAAATGTCGGTTGCTATTTTTAAGGTAATGTGATGAACGGAACTATTGGAAAACAGATGGTTGACACTCTTGTAGAATCTGCCAGCAACGTAGAGGTAAAATTTCTATTTAGATGTTTATTAATCTATGTCATATTTCCTCTTTTTAGATCAGTGGTTTTTAATATTTTATCTCCTACTTCTTATATTTTATCTACCTAATTATATATTAATTTTTTTTTAAAAAAAAAGCATTTTGGAGTGATAGGAAAAATTCTGTGATTTTGTACAAATTTTTGTGTTTTATAATGCAAGATTTTAAGATATAATTAACACAATTTTAATGATAACAATCAGATATATTCGAAAAATTTTATATCACAAAATGCTTATTTTAAATATTGTATTTACTATGTTTTACCATTCAATATATTATGTAAAAAAAGTCAGGTTAGATTTTACAAATTTCAAATCCTTTATAATATATTTAAAACATTCTATTATATTAATATTTAAGAATAATTTTATTTTTCATATTAATGTTTTTTTAATATGTGTTATAAAATGTAATTAACATTTAAAAGTTCTCTGTGTTTCTACCAGAAATACTGATATTTATTACTTGCTAATTGCTTTAGAGATAATAATGAATGCTTCTTTAGATTATTTTACTTAAACTTCAACTGAAAACTTATTTTTTATTTGTATTTTTTTGCTAGTTCTTATTAAGTTATTCAAAAAGAGAGACATTTTCTAATTAGTATTAGTTCGGATTACTTACATCTTGTTTAAAATTCATTCACATACAAAAATGTGTTCTTAAAATTTAATCAACATATATTGCTTGTTTATTTAAAACCAATAAATTATATATTAAAGATTAAAAACGAATACGCGAACAATAATGTTATTTATTAATAATTTATTAATATAGTGTCCCTATATCAAGATAAAAACGAATTTTGTATGTATTTTTGATATTCATATTTTAATTTAAAAATGCCTTAATATTCAAAAAGAAGTCAGGAAATCTTTGTTTTTTAATATAATATACATCTGTTGCTGAATATAACAATTCTTACTAAATACTTTCAACTTAAGAACTAATTTAGGCTTAAAATTTGGAAAGTATTACTTAATTAGCATTTTAAATTTAAAATATTGCATATGATTAAAAATTATATTTCTTCCTGGCTGTGTTATCTTGATTTATGTATGTTCATGTGCTTTTTCCAAAATATTGTGATTACCTATATTGAATATCATCTTGAAATAGTTCACTCCTTTCATTTGTTTTAAAAAGTTTCAAATGAACCACTGATCTGTAATTTTAAATATATTATTTCATTTATTTATATTTGAATTTTTGTCAAGGTGTAGTACTGTACATATATAACTTCTTTTTTTCCCTTCCCTGTAGATAGTTTTGCATGATATAGATTTTACAACCTAGTTCCTACTTTTCACTTTGTTGTTTACTTTATTCATGTATGTTTTTCTAATCTAGTTTAGTCTAATATTAACAAAGCAATTTAACCAGAGCATTAAGTTGCTTTGTTAAAAAGGTTAAACTTTTTTGATTTTTGATTTGTAGTATTTAGTGCTTCTTTTTGCTTGGCATTAATTTTTTATATAAATTTACACTATGCATTTTTTAAAAAAAACACTTTTGAATTTTTTCAAAAGAATTTTGCTCCGTTTTCGCCGAGGACAAATATTTTTTTATCACGTTGGTATTTTTTTAAAAAATGTTGAGTCACACAATTCATAGTAATGCTTATTTTTTTTTTCAAAAAAAATGTTTTTGATTGAAAAACAATTATTTTTCTTTATTAAAAAAAGCTTTTTGTAAGCTTTATTTATTTGAAACCTCAAAATTTTCAAAGTAAAAACATTAAATCAACTCTGAGAAGAAAAACAATTTTTGTATAGCAAATAGATAAGTTTTATAATAAAAAGTTATTTTTTTCAAAGTTATAAGTCAAAAATTTCCTAGTATTATTTTTAAATCAGTGCTTCTCAAACTTTAAATAAACGCAACCCAATGTTCAATCATCCTTCTCATCACGCCCCCTCCATACAATAACAATGTATTGAATTCCATAATACTATACTTTGACACTAAAGCTACAAAAAAACGACTTTAACCTCTTATGTGCCACCAACGTACATAAACTTCTCGCTCAACCAAAGCATTAATTTTCGGGACGTTGACAGTGTTTGTGAAGGATTTACTTATTTCAGTAGATATTTTTGCTTAATTTTCTTTTTCTGTTCCTCCTCAAAAAACATCAAAATGTGCTCGTCTACGGGGGAAAACGGTGGCATTGGGTAGCTAGTCGCATAACTTTTAATCTGCAGTTAAGGAATTAATTAAAAACCTTACAAATTATCAAGATAAGTGATAATAAAAGCCCATGGGGTCACGGATAATTATCAAACTTGTTCTTAGCTTAGTATTGTTAAATTAATAATAAAATACATTGCACAGTACTGATACATTTATAAGTGTATTATATCAGTGTAAATGTGTATTTTATATTTTATTATATTAGAAAGTATTTTGTTTGTTTACTTTCAGTAAATTAATAATTTTGTAAATAATATTTTGTTCTCAACTTTTCAATATGCTCGCACGCGCCCCACAGTTTGAGAAACACTGTTTTAAATGTTTAAATTTATTGATTTGTAAATTATAACAATTTCAAAGTCTTGACATGAAATTATTTTCTTGACTATAGATTTTTCCTGTCAAAACATGCAGAAGTTCTTCTATAATTGTATAAATTGTTAAATATTAATGACCAGAAAATATTTTTTTGCACAAATGCTTTCATTTTTTGACAAATTTGAGTTTTAAGCGAACTTGTTTTTGAATTTGAAGAAACTCTGCAAACTTTCCCCTCTTGTGTATAGTTATCACTTTAATTTATTGATTTTGTGTACAAGAATATACTAACACCATACCTTCACAGATTATACTTTGCTTCTTCAATATGTTCCTCAAGCTGCCATCTCTCGTCAATTCCCCAACTGTAGCGGTAGGTAGCACTAGTATAATATGTACTTACCTGTTAGTTCTCTTTACACACACGCTTCTTTTTGTTTTTTAACCCAAACAAACTAACACAAAACTACTGCCTTGACGGTTTATTACGGCCACTGTGATCGCTGTGCTTATCTCTGAAACATCTGATAGGCCCAAAGTGAAATGCGGCTTCATTGATAGAATATAATTTTTCATGTAAACGTTATTGATAACTGAATTACATAACAGCCTGACCAGTGGCCGTATTTTGGTATGACTACAATCTCTTGGTCGATTCTTGTAATTATTTACTTTAATATCGAATATCATGTTCTACATCTTACCTGCAGCTTATCCTCAAATTCTTCGATATGTTCCTGAAACTTAAAGAACTAACATCGTCGGCAACTTTCCAGGTAAAATTTATAATATGTATGATATTTATGCAGAATATATAGAGTTCCAATCCGAACATTCTCAATAAGTTTTTAACTTTAATAATTTTAAAATTTAAGGTTCCCGTATACGGGGTCATTTTGAATTCTTGAATGTTAAGTTAATCTTATGGAATATTCTTCTCTGATTATAAAAATATTTTTGAAAATTCCCTGCAAATCCAAAACCAGATAATTAAACTAAAAATAAAAATAATTTTGGAAAGCTAAGGGGAAAAAGTATCAATTCCAGAACAACCTTAATTATTTTTATTCTTTAAAGTGTACTTTATTACATTTAAAATAGACGCATTATTCTATAATTGAGAGAGTAATCAGAAAATTCCATAGGCTTAATATTGCAGGTAAGAATACAAAATGCTCAGTAGACGAATTCTTAATGGATTTTATTTTTATAATATTTTATAGATTCCTTCGTAGTCTAAATGAAATATTTTATAACTACAATCAATAAATCTTTATTTTGATGTGAAATGTTAGATAATAATTAATATATATCAACTTATTTAGTAAAACTGGAAAATGAAAATAATTTAATAATATATAAATTGATAATTTCATGCTATTTGTTTTGAGGTACTGTACAATTTTAGTATTAATTGCATTTCATAGATATTCGAATGTAAATTTATTACGATAAGAGTTTTCTAAGGAGAAATAATTTTGGAGATATTCTGAAAACGTTCTAATAGTGATTTAGGTACGAAATCTGGCCTGGAAACAAAATTCAACGAAAAAAATATTTTGGTAAATTTTCAGTCGACAAGATGGTATATGTAATTTGAAATCATTTAAAAAAATTAAAAACATTAGCTTTTTTTCTGGTTTCAATAATAAATAAAAAATAAAAGGAAAGCAGTGTAACGTTTGACTCAAATAGAAGTATTAAGAATGGATGTATACTTTAATTTCTCGCAGTGATACAAATCAGCAAATTATCAACCATAAAACTGACAAATTTATCTATATACTTCAATATATATACATATTTATCAATGATATGATAAAGAACATCAATATCAACAGAGTGGGATAAATGTTTGCATAAGTGTGCTTCTTCATCAAGAAGGCAGATGAGTAAGTGTATTTTATACAAACGAAAGTGCACTGTTGAGTAATTCGTATTCTTTTAGCTGGTAATAGTATATCGCATGAGAATTTACCATTATCTATGGTAGATAGTAAAAAAAGACAATTTTATTCTTGGATTTTATTTAATAACAAGCACACGTGTAAAAACGTTTTATACTTGAATCACTAATATATATTTAGCTTACATTTTTTTTTTTATAAATTTTGATTTAACTTAGTGATGATCAGTAAAAAACTATACATTATGTTTGATATGTATATGTGTGTACAGTTAAGAAAAAAATCTTTTTGTTTATTCTAAACAGCATTCAAATTCCTGACAGTTATTTTAATGAAGCATAGTTAATGAAAAAAAATGACATTGCATTTTGTACAATGATTAATATTACGTATTATTTCGGAAATATTGCAGAATACAATGAACATCGTTTTTAGAGAAACAATACCAATGTTTTAAAATTATTTATTTTTTAATTTAAATGCAGATTATTTTTTAACAGAATCTCATAAAAAGATTCTCAATTTTCTACTTGTACTGACTTCTACTTAAAAAAATCTTAAGAAAGGTTTAGTTCTGAAATTATTTCAACATATGTGTTGTGAACATACTTAGACAGTTGAATGTGGAAATTATAAATTAAAATTAATACGTTGGGCACTTCATTTGAGACAATTTTAAGGCATGTTTAATGAGCATATGAAATACTTTTCAAAGTGTCAATTTTTCACTACGGGTATTCTAAAGTTTTATCCTTTTAATCACTGGAAAGATTTTATTTTGATTGAAAAAGATACATAAAAACAAACTACTGGCCATTAAAATTGCAACATTAAGAAGGGAAGCAAATAAAATATACTTATTATACGTATGCAGCAATGTAGGCAATTTTGGAGTATAAAGCGTCTGTAATTAGTATACACAATTGCCAAATCTGGCAGCTAAAATTTATATTTCAGACATACAAATATTCTGATTTTTAGAAGTGAATATCTCCAATGGACTATGCGATAGCATGATCAGTCTATTGGACCGAATACAATGGAAGTCGCAGACACTACAGAATGTTTTGCAAACATGATGTAGGAAGAAAGCAAGAAACATAAGGCTACTGCGAAAATTAACGCAATTCTTATTTGATTTCTAAAATAAAAACAATACTATTTGATTACACAATTCTTGATTGCTTTAAAATATTTACCCTAAATTTTGATCCATGCATTTTTGTTGAGCATAAGTTTAAATTTAATCATTCAAAAGTCTGAAAGTATTTATTGAAAAAGTAAAAGAAAATTTTTGAAATATTTTTAATATGAAATAAAACGTATGAAAGTATATTATAATGGCGAAATATAAATTGGAATGTTTTCCTCCTTAATAACTTGTAAATACTCGTAATTCTTATATGCATTGAAAAGATAAATACTGAAGATAATAGATTAATAAATTATTATTAGAAATCTTACAGGATCAACTTTAATTTCATAAAACTTCGTATGCGTATTTGTTTCAAAAATGTCAAATAAATAAATTTGACAAATTATCTATCAATAAATTTGTAATTATATAGTAAAAATCAAGCATTAGAGTAAAAAAGTAACATTGTCAGTATTTATAAAAAATATATTGAAAGCATGAGAGGGAGAGTTATTATTCTCCAAATAGTTCCTAGTTATTTTTGTAATTGTAATGAAATAAAAATTGAAATTTAAGAATTATGTTTCATTTTGTACCTCTTTTTTTTTTGCCTTTTTCTATTTATGAATCTTTTTCGTCTTAATTTTACGAGATATTTTTAATCAATTTCCTGTCTACGAAACTTATGAATGTTTAAATGATGGTAAAAATAGCATCAAATATAAAATCAAATAATATAACGAACATTTTGGAGATTCACGATTGGATAGAAATAATTTGTGAAATAATGGGAAAAAATTTCATCTTTAAATAGTTTCTTAAAAGTGTTATATCCGACCTTTACATTTAATTAAAAATAAACATTTCGTAAATTAAAAATTATATTGTTCGTTTATTTTCTTGATCTTATTTATAATAAATTTTTTGCGATTTTCCTAAAATTTCTCACTATTAAAAGAATTAAATTTGATATTTATAAATGGAAAATAATTTTCTTGGATAACATAAAATGAGAAAATATCCTAGTACATCTCAATAATCTAGTTATTTACTTCTGTATTATATGTAAAAACTTGAAACGATTGTAATTAAGAATGAAAATACTGCGTAAACAATAAAAAATATTTAAGTCTTTTAACTATACATTTTGCACATTCCTCTTTCTCAACTATTATACAACTTAAAACACTATATCTTTAAATTATGACCCAAAATTAAGATACAACCAAATATTTAAAACTAAAACCCAACAGCTTTATTGCTGATTTTGGCATTTTATGTGAAAAAAGAAACTGTAATATTTTAGGAAATTGATTCCAAAAATACTGGATGGATTACACCTAAGGATTTCCAAAAAGCTATGGAGCAACAGAAAATTTATACTACGTAAGTAAGATGTATGCATATTTTAATTTTCGCCATCTCTATATAATTTCATTATAAAATGTCATAAAAGGTCACAAATGTATATTGTGTGTTACAAATTTCCAACATCAGATTTTTCTTACAACAGAGAGGAAATCCAATATTTGATGGGATGCTGCGAGCCTAATCATGATGGTCTAATTGATTATAGAGAGTTCACTGAAAGATTCCACAATCCTGCAAAAGACATCGGTTAGTGAGAAGTTTCGGAAAATTATTTACTTATGTAAAAAAAAATTCGCACATTACATGTAAAATAATAAAAATGGCCTCAGGATTTTATTATGCTTATACCTAAATGGTGCAAGAAAAGAATATTTTCCTTAACTAAGAGTTTTGGAATTCAAAATGTTAAAATCTTTTAATTTTTGTTTGATTATCATGAAATATAGTATGAATTATGTACAATGCATATTTATAACGTACACTGAAAAGCAATTTGAAAGTTATTCATAATTTTTTTTTTAACTTTTCTATTTTTTATCGTTTTAATGTATATAGATTAAATCTTGTGGCTAATATTTAAAATATCTAAATATTCTTGCCACCTATGTTAAAGCAATGAAAAATTCTTCACATTGGTGTTTATTGTTTCTTATTTTCATTCAGAGAGAATGAAAAACTATTTACGTTAATCATTTAATTTTTTACCGAAAAATAGCATAGATTAAGTTCCATGTAAATTATCAAAATAATTTAAATCCATCACTTATTTTTCTTAATATGCAACAAAAATAAAATTTTAAAATTTGTGACTTTTAAGAAAAAACTAAACCATGTGGATTATTTTTCTTAAAGTGAATGTATAATTAAAAACTTAGAACCAATGAAAACTCTTAAAACTTCTTTAACCCTACACAGAAAGGAGATACTAAACAACTAAAAATTTAGTTTTTTGAATGATTTTTGATAATGTTACTAATAGGTAACTGATTTTTTAAATTTCTTTTTGCAAATGAAAACCTTTTTTGTGAATTTAAGAGGGATTTGCATCACTTATTTGCTTAAAACTCATGAAAAAGTATTGTTTTTTTTATTTATTTTGCTGAACTTTACCTTACCTGTATCTTAGAAGCTTCATATTATTATTATTTTCTATACTCATTTTGATATTGCTTTCCAATTTCCTAGGTTTCAATTTAGCTGTTCTGCTAACGAACTTATCGGAACACATGCCAAATGATCCTAGGTAAGGTTTACTTTGCTTCTTTTTTCGCTAAAATCTATCTATCTATTTATATATATATATAGCCCAGTGGCTAAGTGGCAGTGTTCGGTAGCGTAGTAGCCCGGGGTTCAAACCCCAGGCTGAGTAAGGAAGACTCTGTCTTTCATCCCTTCAGTGGATCTATAAGCGAGTATTATAAGCTTGCTTGTTTGAACTAAACACTGGGGGTTTCGCGACAGACTGGTCACCCTGTCACGAAAACTGAGATGGGCACAGTAGGCCTTGCCCCTCATGGGCTGTTGCACCATTGAGAATAGCTTAGCTTAGTTTGTGTTTTTATGTATAAGTAATTTTATTAAGAACAAAAAATCGGTAATATTTTTTATTTTATTTATTTATTACAGATTGTCACGCTTCTTGGAAACTGCTAGTAGTGTGCTCAACTACTTCGAACCTTTCTTAGGCAGGATAGAAATTTTAGGTACATTTCATATTTTGTGATTTTTATACACATATATATTTTTTATTTACTTGTAAACATATATTTCGTTGCCATTCTTTAAAATAAAAAGAAAATGATTCATCTGAAAAAAAATATAAAGAGTCCCGGATTTTTTTGTGCTTATTCGTGGACTTTTATTTCCTTTACAAAGTTCGTTTTATAACACTAATTTTGTTTTTCAGGTGGGGCCAACAGGATTGAGAGAGTTTATTTTGAAATAAAAGAAAGCACCATTGATCAGTGGGAAAAACCACAGATCAAGGTGAGATTACTTAATTTATAATTGAGATTACTTATAATATGGTATTAGATTTAAAACAAATGATCTTTGGACGAAGTAAACGGCAATTAAAAAAAAAACAAATTCTCTGACAGCTGATCACTTCACCTTCTCTATATCAACAAACCTGAACATTAACATTTTCATAAAAATCACAAATCTGTGTTGTATGATTCACTTCTATGAGAATTTATGATCTCAATTTAATGTCTTAGTGATATGAAAGTTAGTTATAAGTAAAAGAGCTTTAGCGTGAATGATGTTATTGGTGGGGGGGTGCCAATCCCAGATTGTCTTTCATGAATCCAAAAATATCTAGGAAGTTTATAAACAGAAGAGGATCCCGAAGGACTTCGTCCTTTTTAAAATCTAAGAAAGTCAAGTGATGCGGAGCTAGTTTAAACTTAATTGAGTAACCCAATCCATGTACCCAATTTCAATTACCCAGATTCTACTAACACTTCGCATCATAGCTTATGTTAAAAATCAAGCACTAAATCCTCTAAAAACAATAAAACAGTACACTAAATTAAAAGGCCGTTCTTTAAATTAACATTTAATTTATTTAATGATTAACAAGATTAATTTTAAGTAATTGTACAAATGGTTATAACAAAATTCTACTTAGCTTTGAAAGGGGGAGTCTGGTAAAAGGGAGTGAATCATGGTCGCCGTCCGGAGTCCCGCGGAGTCCAGTTCAAGGCCTGGATTGAGATTGTAGAGAGTCTCAAGTGTGAATGTGTGAGAGAGTGTGTATCGAAATCGGGGTGCATCCCGTTTTTATTTGGCGCCTGTTTTCTCAGATATTATAGAGCGGATTCTTTACCTCGTCCGCTTAATTTCTTTTGATTGGTCCGGAGTCAGCGCAAGGTTACCTCACATAGTCAATGCCATTTTTAAGCGCGGGAAAGTCCTCCGACGCACCCCAATTATTTATAGGTCTAATGAACCTTGCGGGCGTGAGAACGTATTCACCCTTAAAAGTTCGTTTACAGAGGTGGGGCAAAACAACACATTCCTTCCACAAAATTCCGTTTCCTGTAAACAGGGCAAATGTAAAAACTGCAGTTGTAACTTTGGGGACCGGCGACCTCCCATCACAAGATTTGGGCAAAAGATACCAGCTCGGAATTACACCAGTGGCTCTCCAGAAATATCTTCTGTTCCTGACGAAAAGTGTGGTGACAAAACGCGAGATGGCCATCTAACATTTCCTAAGCATAAGCCTGAATGAACCTCGTAGATTTTCTCCGAAGTACGGTAACGAACTATTTACCCGTTCTGAAACTCTAGGTGGCAACGTGGACTGATCCGAAGTACTGCGAATGCGCGAGTACCACGCCAATGGCAGTCAGTGATATTACCTCTCGCCGAGAGCGGTCAAATTTTTTGTGCTCCATCCGTGAGCGTAGAGTGGAGATTTGGATTCAGCGATTACCTCTCAATGAGAGAGGTCAAGTTTTTTGTGCTCCATCTGTGAGCGTAGTGTGGAGATCTGGAGAGAGTGAATTCCTCTCGACGAGAGAGATTGTATTTTTTGGTTGGATGCCACACCGACTTAGTTTATTTCTCTACAAATGTCATGAATTCATCTTTCCCATGTTTTTTACTTAAAACTTATAAATACTATAGATATTTAATGTCTGCGAACTGTCCTGTGTGTTTGAAACTAAACCCTCAAAATAGCAATCAAGTTTCTCCACTTACATGGCTAGGACATTACAGTACGAAGAATGACTAGGAGGAGTTCTTCCAAGTTAGTTGAGATCGAGTAGGGCTCACCCCTTCCTCAGCCGCATTTCCGATTTAATGTTTTGATATCTCTAACACCTTCAACGTATATTATTAATTGCTTGGTTAGTTCCCAAAATAATTTCCAAGAAATTCAAAAATTAGTTTTGTCTCGCTTCACATCCTTAAGATCACAGTCTTATAGTGGTAATTAAAATTATTATTTAAATAGAGAGATAAGTAATAAAACTCCATTAAGTTGCTATAGGTATTTTTTAGAAAAGCGCTTGATAATCATACAATACTATGTGCAATATTTGCATTAAAAAATTGAACACCATTTGCTTCGTTTGAAGAGTAAACTGCTAAAATAATGTTCTATTAGCATAGTTCATATTTTTTCTTATATTAACATGTGACATTGACAAAATATGGAAACATGGAGCTCAGCTAGTGTCTCTTTAAATTATTACACGAAACAAAACGACTAAGAACTACAATAATATATACATTACGTTCAATACATTTAGTATACTAGTATAAAAAGTAAGTTGTCATATAAATATATAAGTATCAAACACTTGGTGTGAAAAATTATTTTCAAAGAAATTTCCTCTTTTGAATAAAATAGACCTTATTTAAGTACTTAAATCCACATTAACGCAATTTGCTCTCTTCATAGGAATCCAAGAGGGCCTTTTTCTACTCTATAGTTACTGAAGGTGGAGATAAAGGAAAATTAGAAGCCTTCGTTAATTTCTGCGAGGATGCGATTTTTGAGGTGAGTTTAGTTCATGCCTTATACGAACATTTCAATTCGTATCAGCGCATTCAGTTCTTTAAAAGTAAAATTAAAAATAAACGAAATTAATGTAAGTTTTGTTCACATTAGAAAAAGCTTAGGTAAATGAGTTGCCAGTAAAGTCTTTTAACTGGAATCTTAGAGTACATATTTACATGCTACTAAAGAAAAAACTTTTTATTGTTCATTTACTGACAAAAAATTGAAATTTTAGCAACACATGCTTCTCATAGATATATATATTGCACCTTTCATAAAAGATATAGTCTGATAAATAAAATTTTTAATCACTTTTTTCCTTTTTATTTTAAAAAATTTAATCAAATTATTTAAGAACGCAAATTTCTTTTAAATTATAGTTGTAAAAAACTTTCAAATGAATAGTTTATTTGCAACGGGGAACTTTAAACATTAAATATTTGACTAAGTTTTAAAAGATTCTGTTTAAAAACCATTCTATGTTATTTTTTAATATGCAAGCACCATTTGAGCTTTTATTTTAGATGCAACACGCCAGTAGCATCTCAATGGAAGACGAGGAGGAAACTCCAACCTGTGCTACTGCTTACCCATTCCCTGGTTCAGACGAAGAGCCACCGTAAGTTAGATTTCTTTTCAGTATTAAACATATTCAGAGACGTATTAAGACTTTTTGAGGTCCGGGGCCCAGAGAAATCTTAGGATTTTATGAGGCCCAGGGCCCCTATGCAAATGTGGGTCCTACCTGTGATCTTTAAAAATAGACAGCATACAGCATGCATTGTCAAATACTCATACAAACGGTAATTTGAGACAAGTAAATGTGTATGAGTCACAATTTCATAAAACCAGGCATACACCGGCTTGCCCAACGGCCTCATTTTGGCTAACTGAGATGAATTATTGTTTATGGTATTAGGTCTAGGCCTAAACTTGGACAATGACCATCATATAATAATACAGTCTTGCCACTTTTGCCAGTTAACATGTATGCACTGGAATAATATTTGATTGAAAATTAGGTGGATCATGAACTTATTAAGACCGAATCGAGAACGAAACTAGCCTCCCATTGAGGGTGAGACCCTGGGCCCGAACCCAGTTGGCCGTGCTTTAAGACGACCCTGAAAATATTACGTAATATGTTATAAATGGAAGCGTATGATTTTAAAAAATAAGCATGTAGATATTTTATAATTGAAACCTAGTATAAACATAAGTATATGCCAGATGTCTATTTTAAATTTCAATATCAATAAAAAAAAAACTCAGAATAATGAACGTTCCATATTGTTATTATGCACATTTATTTAGAATAAAACACATAATTTAAATAATGTCATTGTATCAAAATTTGTGAAAAAGCCTTTAAAATTTTTTAAATCATACAATTTTTATTATTTTTTTTACAGACACATAGATTTTTATGCGCATATTTATTCAATAAAAATATAATATATTTCAATTGTTATAGTATACGATAGTATGAAATGTTGTACTTCAAGAATTCTTTGTACTTTATACAAAAATAAATTCAAAATTATTCTGCAACAAATCATGTAACACAATTATAACAGCAATAATTTTTGTAACGTCTTACTGATTTTATTTACCAAATCTCAAAAATAATGAAGTAAGTATTAAAGATTTAAAATTTAGTTTTATATTGCGATAAGGGTATTATTTATTAACTTCAAACTTAGTATTAAATTGTGTGTTTTTTTTATTGGATGTATATTTTTACCGTCATTTATTTTAATAATTCTGAAGCCACATCTTGTTTTTGTTTTTCAGATCAGCTTTTGATCCAATCAAAAAAGGATTAAATTACTTGAAGAACCAAATCTTCGGCGTTTTGTCGTACCTCACCCCTGCGAACATCAAGAAGCAAATAGCTATCATGAAAACAAAGACATTCCCAGAACTCATTAAAGGCTTTTTCTTTCTTTTGTTTTACACAGTGTTTTATACAGGATGGGTGTTTTATTCATCCAGCAAGTGAGTTAATTTTTTTTTCAAATAAAAACTCGAGTCACCTTTTATAAAAAAAGCCTCTCTTAAATTTAACTTTAAACTAAACATAATTTTGCTTAACATTTTTTAAAAATATTTGGTACTTAAGTATTATACCATCGACCAATTTCACTAAATTAAAAGCATCGTTAGAAGCTTCCCATCATCATTATTATTATAATTGTATTTAAACATGCACACAGGAACAATTAATCGCTGTTGCCTGCAACTCGTGGCATTTGACGACTTCTTTTGATTTGAAGAAATTGGTCGATGATGCCCCAAATATTTTGATAATTTACATTCAAGCGACATCATATAATAAAAAAATTATGTATAAGTGAGGGTGAGATATGATGCGCATTACTTTTTATTCAGTTATGTTTACTGGTTGTTATAATATATCACTTATAATTATGTTTTTTTTTTCCTTTTTTGGAGCTTAGGTTTCTGGGAAAACATAAACTTTCTAAAAATAAAATAGAATTACTTTTATTCTATTGTAAAAACACTCTTGGAAGATTCCAATCGAATCGATTTGGTATCTAAAATAATAACTATAAATGTTATCAGACTAGATTAATACTGTGTTGTTTACATTTCAGTGTGTGAGAGCATTTCACTGATTAAAACAATCATATTAGTAATAAATATTTCACAAGAATTTTTAGCAAATATTAAAAACTATTATTAATCAAATTTGCGTAATAATCTTAAAATTTCTAATATAATCCGAATAATTAATTTCCCTTCTGAATAAAGAAAGCTATTTATATATATATTATATGTTATATAGGAGAAAATTTTTCTTCTAAAATGAGAAAACTGTGAGTGCAACTATATACATATCTCTCAATTCTAAAATTAGATCTAGAGTCATAATTTCATCTTAATTGCTATATAGTGTTCAAAATATTTTTCGTCTAGAGGAAGTATTTCGGTTCCTTTTCACTTCAAAGTTCCAAAAATCACAATTTAAATCACGGAATTTACAAGCATGTTAAGATTTTTATTTATGAACAAGGATATATATAGTAGCTTGAAGGAACAATTCCCAGTTTTTCTTCATTTTATCTTGTGCCAATAAAGCATTATGTCATGGCTATTGCAGAAAGCAGATGTTTTTCAGCTTTTAATCGGCTTCAGCAATCTTGAATTTTACAAACGTTGTTAACAAACTGTTTCGTATAAATGAGAGTACAAAATTTCATACAAAGATTAAATATGCTTACAGATATTTCAGAAAGTAGTTTCTTTCAAATCCTTATTTTCAATTCATTTAATGATAATTTTGAAAAATATGTTTTAAAATTGTGTCACTCAATAGCTCTATTAAACGCTTCTTCAGGATTAAAATAATGATTATTATTAATCATTTCGATTGAAGATTGTTTATGAATCCTATCTTTATAATCAACACTAAATTTTTAAAAAAATCATTTTTGAAGTTATACCTAAATTATGTATAATTCAAATCATCAATGTAGCCAACAGAATCAAATCTTTGAAAATATTATAAATTATTAAAAGCCATTAGTGATTGTAACTATCAACAAAATATTCACAGCCGTCAGATTTAATTGCACTATTGGTAACTCAAAATGCTTTGAGAAAGGATTTAAATAATTGCGGTTGTCAATGCCAATTACTGTTAAAAGGAATACAGAGAACAATACAGTGGCTATACAGTCCTTAAGTCATAACAGTGTAATATACATTTAACATAGATATTTGATTTCGAGAGCATGGTATAACGAAAGATGGTGGTGTATTTTGTAGGAGCCTATTCCATATGATATTGCTCTTGATGGGCGGACAGGCATTGGTTGAACCAGGTGAAGAAGAGGTGGAGGACTTGAAGCAAGATATATGGGCCAAACCAAGTATGATGCCTATAGAAGCGCCGCCGCCCTTACCAATTGAGGCGGCGCCTGTAGAGCCTGTGCCTGAAGCCGGAGAAAAACCCATGCAAGCCTTTGGAGTGGATATCACGAAAGATGAAGCCGGAGGAGAAGCGAAGTAAAGAATTTTCTTAGTTGTTATGAAGTTCGACTAAATAATATAGTAACTATTAATTAGCTGTGTAACCAAATATATATTATTTTTCTATTCGTCTCGTTTTAAATTAATGAATAATGAGCCACCACGTATGATGCTTATTTTGTAAATAATTAATATGCTAGAATTAAATCAATTTGACACTTTAGGTCAATGTTATTGAAGAATTCCTTAAAATCCTCTCTCAAAATTTTTAGAAATATTGTAATGTTGCGATTACAATATTTCTAGATATATTGTGATAAAGATGTAATATTGTGATAACGATATAATATCGGTATAATATTGAGATAAAGGACAAAAGTGTAATCCCCCCAAACACTGTTTGCAAATTGTTTATGATGAAATACCACAATGTGCCTTACTATAATATTCTAAAATATGAAGACTTAATTTTCTTTCAAAAATGTATCTAATCCATTATTTAATTGATTTAAGTTTTTACCCCGCTTTCTTAGTACATCTTTGCTATATATTGAACAGAATCAGTTTTTTAAATATATGTTATCTTCTTAAATGCTATTACTTCTGCTTCAAAATTGTAGGGGCTATTCTCAAGACTAAATTAATTTTTCTCATCTTAATAATAAATTTAATGTACTTGTGTCACTATATAAGATGCTTTAAGTGTTTGTAGAATAAAGAAAACATATTTCACTAGTTTGCAAAATTTTTAAAAAAATATCGACTCCTTAAATTCTTCTTATTATTACCACTATGATTTTTTAAGCTATCCATATGAGATTGTCTATTTTCTTTTATACAATTCGAATGAAATAAACATTTGGTTACCTAACTGAGGACTGCTTTTATGGTAGTCAATAAGAAGAACGTGCCTTGTATATATAATTTATTTTCATTCATAGTACTTTAATATGCAAAATACATCTAGTAAATAAAAATTTGTTTCTGAAGTTCGTCATAATTTAATAACACCTATTACAGATACACCATGTCGAAAGCCAAAGAAGGAGTGACTCCTCAATCCAGTATAGACCAATCGGACGCGGAGCTTTTGGGTGAAGAAGACGGCAAGAAAACACCAGATAAACCCCCCGCGGAAGAGGTGGCACAGGTATTTTTTAAAATATGTGCATTTTTCGTGAAATAAGTATTTAATATTTTGAAAACAAATTTCATATCTGATGTTTCTTCGATAGGCAACTACTCCAGAAGCTAAGGCTGAGTCTCAAGTGGCTGTACCAGCTGAGCAGTAAGCACAAAATTTTTATCTGATATTATAACAAAATATACTTTATTTTATTTAATCATATGTACCTATTATCAAAAATAGCAATATTTTATAACATATAATGTGTGCTTAGATTATATTACATTTACTTAAGTTATCTGGACACATTATATGTGACATTTAAAGGGGAATGCAATGATATCTTTTTAAATTAAATTTACTCTGCACTTTATTTTACGTTTAAAATATATTTTTTTCAAGTAGCTTGTGAAACAGTATTTAAAGTTTATGAAGTATTATCGAATTTGTATATATAAATTGTGAACATTTTAGGATAAACAAATTTAATATAAGACTGATTGTTTAAAGTCCCATTTGACATGCTCTATAGATTTATAAAAATTGTAAGAAAAAAATATTGATAAATGCATAAATTTATGCATAATTATTGATTAATGTTAGATATATTTTTGATAATAATATTTGCATTTATTTACTTTCAGAGCTGTTATGGCAATGATGGCTGCTCAAGAACCAATTAAACCTACCGAAACACCAGCTGTCGCAGCAATTAACTTCCGTGAATACGGAAGAAAGCTTGTGGTATGTATCATTGTATTTTGAACTTTTCTACTCTTAGAATTATTAAATGCAACTTCTGTAAATTTTTATCCAATAATTCTTTTCCACAGAGCTTCTTGGCACGAAACTTCTACACTATGAAATACTTGGCTTTGGTTATGGCATTTGCAATCAACTTCATCTTGCTCTTCTATAAAGTACGTTCATTAACAATTATTCCATTTTTTTACTATACATCAATGAAATGTCAAAATTCAGGGAAATACTTCCTATTATCAAGTGGTATTTATTTCTGTCCGTGTAAGTGTAACAAATTAATGTAGCGTTGACTCATTTAGTCAACAGAAGTTCTTGAAGAAGTATTAAGCCACGCCTTTTCTACTGCCGTCCATAATTGACGATGCAATATTTTGTGTGTGAACTGATCTTACAATCATATTCTATGTGTTTTAATGGTAATCATGTCTAGTAATTTAAGGGTCAAATCATTCACAGGAATTGTACAGAATATTCCTTAAACCAACCGGTGAATGATTTTAGCTCAATAACGGTACGTATTGTTATCATATTAAAATGTATCGTTGTTTGGATACATAAAGTCCATGAATGAGTGTAATTGATTTTCAAATAGCTCCAGCCAATGATTGGTTTAGTGTGAGGAAAGGACCTACACTTCGCGTGCGATGTAAAAATATTCAACGCTATAATGTAGCCTACACCCGCTTACACAGTATCTTGTTGAAAACTTCAGCATTTGCTTCGTAGTTCTGAGGTACACTCAAACTCCACCATCAGCTCTTGCTAACTAGAATCATGACTCATTAGATTAAACAAAAATTATCCAGTCATTTAGGATCCAATCAACATATACACAGGCAAGATATGTATTTATGTATATATAAATATATACACAAATACAGAATCTCTGCAGCCTGTGACGTGTTCTTAGCAGACATTCGGGTTAGTCTTTTGTTCTCATATCCCTCCAGCACCAAATTTTCCTGCACTGTTCATATGGAGACGTCTATCATACGTCTCACACTGATTGCTGCCGTTATTAAACCCAGTGTTTTTCTTTTAAGTAACACTGACTATTTTACTCAGACTTCACTATTCTCGGTCAACAAGCAGACGCTATCGATCACTGTGTTATCCATGGTGGGAGGAAATCCGGGCTCTTGGCACACTCTTCATACTGGATTGAGGAGTATGGAATTCTCTATAACATATTCCAAAACGGAATGCTCTACACGTCTAATTCCATCCAGCATTATGCTTTCAAAACCAATTAATTTCAGTCGTTCTTCCATAAACACGACAGAAAACTTTTCACGCAAACCACTTGAATGCAAATGAAAGCCATGAAAATGTACCACCCATTTATACATTTCTTACGTGATTCTACTGTTATCTGAACATTTCAATGATGCTATATTCCATGACTTTTGACGCTTCAGTGTGTTTTTACTTTTCGTGCTCACGCTTCAAAGTGACACACACTTTCGTGTAAATAACTTACTGAACTCACCTATATAGTAGCCATGCATTGGGAACAGAGTCATAGAACTGTTACATATAATCTGAGCTGAAAAATAAAAATATATTTAGTAAATAAAATATATTGCTTTTATTTTATTAAAATTGAAATTTTCTAAATAAAATATGAATTAAAATAATTATGCTTTAGTTTATTTTCAAGTACTCTTTTCGATTCTCCTTCTGCCTTATTTATGTGTGCTTCATTTTTTTTCTTTTCAAAATTCTTTATTTATAAAATTTTAAAACTTTTAATTCAATTGAATTTACTGTATTCATATTGTATTATGTATTGTATTCGATACAATGTTTGCAGCCATGTTTTTTTTCTTTTTGCTCTCATAGCCTAAAATATTTTCAAAAATTCGAGTGATATTTGCTCCTACTTTTGTGTACTTCAGATTGTTTAACTATAAAAGTTATTATTATATGCACTCATAGATAACATCTATAGAAAAAATTACGATAATTACCTTGTTTCTTTTTAATAAAAGTTTCTGTACCTAATGAACTGACACGACCTTCTCAGAGTGCTTGCATCTAAATAATCTCGGACGATTTTCTTTAAGGTTACTGTTCCTGGAGGTGAAGATGAGGATGAAGAGGAAGGTGAGGACGACGATGATGATAATATTGTTTTAGGAAACTCGACTTTTGATGATAGTGCTATTCTTGGTGATGACGACGAGGACTTAGAAGAATGGGTAGTCATAGAGGAAAAGGTCTTCTATTTGGAACCAATCATTCGATTACTGGCAATAAGTCATTCCATAATTTCATTCTGCATGCTGGTGGCTTATTACAATCTTAAGGTAAATTTACTGAAAAGTCATATCTATTAATAATGCAAATTATAAAAAAAATATTTTTTCTAGTACTCAACCCCCCCCGCCAGTAAGCTTTTATTTTAAGTGAATACTTTCATATTTTTCAAGTATGCAGTGGATAACTTTAGTTCTGAGTTTAGTTTTTAGTATCATGTATGGTCAAATAAAATTATAGCATTTATATATTTCAAAGTCATTGGAAAGCATTAAAATTTTATGTCCTTATTTTTGTAAAGAAGAATTTTTTTAATGCTATTAGAGTTTTTAACGTGTTCAACGCTTTACCAGATGAGCAAAAAAGAATAATAAATAAACAATATATTTTTTGAACACCATTACTTTTTAGTTACTGATGAAGTTATTATGCCATCTGACTGTTTGAGAAAAGAAATTCTAAAATACTCCTAAACGAAATAAAAATACTTTGAAATACTTCTACAGTAAATAACATATTTTTATCTTATAACTGTCACGATTAAGCCTCCTTACAAGTTATTTCACTGCTCTCAAAGATTATGCAATTTGCACCATACCAGAGTGAACATTTGCAATTATTGTCCAATAATAATTAATATTGACTTACTAAAAATCTAAATATTTTCCTGAAAATTAAAGAACAGAACATTACAACAGTTAAAGAATAATGCTTTATTCGTTAAACCAAGTGGAACCCTGAGATATAGAATAAAAATTAAATTTGGTAGATATGAAACTGCGAATCTTATTCTCGTCATTTTATTCATCCATAAACGTTCCTTAAGCACATAAATGTTTTCCCTTTAGATTAATTTTTGTCTTTTATACTCGTTTCAGACATTTTTTCCCTTTGATATTGACTTAGACATAACTTCACATAGGTTGCTTAGAAGAGCGACATTAGTTAACAATCAATTTAGCTGATTTCATCTGTTAATTAGCAACGATAGAAATTGTATATTCCTTGTCTAGTAACCTAATAATCATATTATCTCATTATAAAATGGCATTTCAAATAAACAGATATATTAATAGCTCTAAGTGAACAACATTTTTTAAGCAAATGCTATGAAAAAGAGGGGAAAAGTATTAATGGAAAGATGCTCTGCTTGCTAAATGCAAAAATATTTATAATTAAGTTGTTTAGTGCTTAAAAAAACTGAAATACATTTTTCTTGAATTACTAGGTACCCTTAGCTATCTTCAAAAGAGAAAAAGAAATCGCTCGCTCTCTGGAATTCGATGGTCTGTACATATCGGAACAACCCGCAGAAGATGATATTAATGGTCATTGGGATAAATTAGTGATAAGTACCAAGTAAGGTGTAAATATATGTATTTCAAAGTAACTACATATTCTTAACACAAATGAATGACCAATTCATTGATGATTTCCTTTTTCCAGATCTTTTCCCGTGAATTATTGGGACAAATTTGTAAAGAAAAGGGTAAGTATTTAATTTATAAAAATAAAATAGAATGATAGAGTTATCTCGCCAAATTCATTCTCTTTTTCTCCTAATCAGTTCATTTTTGTACTGTAATAACCTTGAACTTTTCTGCGGTCACAGAATTCATAAAATAATCTTTAATCTTTTGATTCTGATATCAGCTATTTGGATTAAATTAAGTTAGTGATCAATAAGACTTTTATTAAACTATACTTTTCAATTCCTACTATTAGTTCACCTCTCTCCCTGTATATATATATATATATATATATATATATATATATATATATATATATATATATATATATATATATACATATTGTTCAAATTTTCAGTCGTTAATAAAATACTTTTTATTCATCCACTAAAGTTCAAATACATTTTTTAAAACTTGTAGTGGATGACATTGATTTAAATACGGTTTTTTCAATTATAAATTCATTAATTGAATTTTATTTTTTAATTTTAAAATTATTCTGCGTTATTTCTTACAAAGTTAGAACTACCACCAACAGATGACGCCAATAAGTTTTTCTAACGGATTTCTTTTTTCTTAGCTTCAAATATATTTTTTAAACTTGTTGTGGATGGCACTTGATGTTGATGCAGTTTTTTTCAAATATTAATTCATTAATTAAATTTAATTAACTAAAATAAAAAATTTCCTTGATGACCTAAGTAGGAACTGACTTTAATAAAATTATATTATTTGTTTATATACTACTTTTGTCCATTTTTGTATTAACTACAACTTTACACATTCAGAAATTTCAAAAATTGACTTTTAACTATTTGCTCCAACATTTTTCTGAGCATAATTTAAAAACATTTTTTTTTTGCTTTGAAACGATGATAAATAAGCAATGGTTTAAGATTTTTTAATAAACACTATAGAGATAAGTTTTTATTTACCATCAAAAGAAAATGACTTATTTCTTTCTTACAGCTACGAAATTCTTGATACAAACGTAGGTGTAATACACTGCTGGACAATTGCTAAGGACGGATAACACTATCATCCATAGCAACCACAAAATGAAAGGAAGCAAAATGTGGAAAATTAGAATAAGTGCGGGATAATAGAAAGAAGAAGTATGAGTATGCAAATTTTTTTCCACGTCTGTTCATCACGTGATAGCGTTCATAAGAGCTTTAAATGTTTTGACGCGTGTGGACAGTTGTTGTTTCAAGTCAAAGTTTAACAGGAAAGATTTAATAGACGAACTTAAAATTTTTCGCATGTCTTCCCGACATCACATAGATGATTTTATGCGTGGCCGAATTATTGGAAAGATCGAAGAAGGGCGAAAAATAACAGATGTTGCTAGGGAGTTCGACATCGCTCACAGCGTTGTTTCACGGCTGTGGAAGTCATTTAAAACTACTGGAATGTGTAGTAGACGGCACGGGGGAGGTCGTGTTAGAAGTACGACACCTGCAGAAGACAGATATATCGTCCTATCAGCAAAACGGAACAGGCGCACCACAGCTCAGTAGGAGGCAAATCAGTTTCTTGATGCCTCAGGAAAGCAAATCTCCCGAAAACTGTTGCCAGACGTTTGAAAGGAGGAGGACTATACGCACGTAGACCTGTTGTGTGTGTCCCATTGACTAGACAGCACCGTACTGCCCGTTTGCAATGGTGTCGTGAGCATCACAATTGGACTGAACAGGACTGGGCATGCGTACTATTCTCAGATGAGAGTAGGTTCAGTCTGTCATCGGATTGTAGACGCCAACTGATCTGGCGCGAGAGTGGTACTGCTTATCGTCCAGAAAATATCCAGGAAAAGGACCGATATCCGACATGCAGTATCATGGTGTGGGCCGGCATCCTGATCAATGGCCGCACGCACCTACATGTGGTTGCGAATGGGACTATGACGGGCCAACGATACATTGATGAAGTTCTACTTCCTCATGTTCGTCTTTTCCGTGGTGCTGTCGGTGATAAATTTGTTTTTATGGACGACAACGCAACATGTCATCAAACACTCACTGTTCAGGATTGTCTAGACAGCTAGGGTATTCAACGTCTGGTATGACCAGCGCGTTCTCCAGTTCTAAACCCCTTTGAAAATGTGCAGGATGCTTTGGGGAGGCAAGTTACTGGTCGAGACTATCCTCCGACAAACAAGAACACCCTCATCCGTGCACTCACAGAGGAATGGGATAAATTGCCTCAACAGCTGCTGGATAATGTTGTGCAAAGTATGGTACGACGTGTGGAATGTTGCATCACACTCCACGGTGGACATATCCAGTACTGATACCTTTCTTTAAGGTGCCTGCTGACTTTTAGATGCATTGTTCCATTTCTCCGTACGCAGATCAAATGAACATTTTTTTTCTTTCAGATGTTTCACAGCTTTTGTACTTTGCAGAACAATAAATATTCTTTATTCTAATGTCTGAACAGTGTGGCAACTATATTTTATCCTACTAGGCCTCATGTCTCGCTTAATGTTATGCTACATAGCAATTTGTGATCCGTCCTTAGCAATTGTCCAGCAGTGTATAAATCGTTGTTAAAATATTGAATCAAGGAATATTTCTTGGTTGAACATTTCAGCTCCGTAAAACACTAAAACAAAATGTTTCTCAAAATACCAAAAGAAAATGTTGATCATCATATGCATCTCATCATGCAATAGTATTGGAAGAAAGATGACAATAATCAAGTAATGGAGATATAAGTGGGATTCGAAAAATTAAATACTTAATGAATCATACAAAATTATTTTTATCCTGAAGGCACTCTGTGTGTATATATATTTGAACTTCTGTATATTTCTAGAGACTGTTTTAGTACATGTCTGATATTTTTTATTTTTTATTAGACTATAAAAACCTTATCATAAATTCGAGCACAAAAAGGGATTAACAAAATTTTAATCTTTAAATGATTCAAAATATATCACTTTTTCTTAAGCTAATTAGTTTTATCAATATTCTGAGCTAGTTAACAGATCATTTAATATATTTCTCTTACATCATACATCCAAAATAGACAATAAATATAGTGATAAAATCTAATGTTAGAAAATTATCTTTTTGGTTTGATGATTCCGGTATTTTGGACGATTTCAATTCACATTTTCTTTACCGTTGCAATAGTTACTTTAAGCACAAGTGTAAATTTAATTTAATTTAATTTTGATATCTCTAATCTTAACTTATCAAATAAAAATGCCAACTAGTAAATTTACAATAAAAATATTAATACCCTTTATCGCATATAGTATTTATTGTATCTGCAAAACAAAAGAAATCTTTTTCAAAGAAATTATTTCTTTTTATTCACTGAAGAAATTTCGAAATCAATTGATAAATTAAATGAATCACTCTCTGATTATGGTTCTTGACTGCTGAAAACGGCAATTAAGGAATATAAAAATGAATGTTTTTAGGAAATGGTTTTACACTCTGATTTAAGTATACACATGATTTCTCATATTATAGTCACAAAGCTGCTAAATGCGTGCACATTAAAAGTGGAACGACTAAAACCATGCACTAAAGATAATTACATTTTAAACAGGCTTTTTTACTTTTGTATGATTTCTTACGCAAACATTTAGTTTCATTTATCATCAAATATTTTTAATTCATCTTAGCTTATAAATAATTCCTATGGGCATTTTTAAATAAAAACATTAATTCTAAATGTCATGTTAAGGGCTTATGACTTACCTTTTAAATCAAGGGTAGAATTTTCAATACTTTCTGTATTAATGTTATTAAATATTTTAAAGTTTGAACTGAATATTTTGATGCTGAATTGTGATTTGTATATTTTAAAATTATTTTATTGTATGTTATTTTCTAAACTTTATTGGTTGTCAATGGTATATTTCTAATTGGGGGTAGTATTAAAATTTCTCTGTAAAATTTTCTTTTAAAAATGCCTGTAACGCAAATTTTAATTCTCTGTTTAAAACAATAGAATTTCTGGGACAGATTGTATTTGTTTTTCTCATCTAAAGTGTTAATTTAATCTCATTGTTTTCTTTTGAATGAGAATGAGTGCTAAATGTGCTGCATATATAAATGATATCGTCTTGTTTTCAGGTACGTGAAAAGTATAGCGAGACTTACGATTTCGACGCCATCAGTAACTTATTAGGCATGGACAAAGGAAGCGCTTTCTCTCAGGAAGAAGAACCGTCAGGCATTTGGGGCGTGTGAGTTGTTTTATTTTTGACTGTCCTTTTGCAATTTATCATAGTTAATGGGAACCTAAAGTTTATGTAGCTTCACACAAAAAAACATGCATTTACAAAATAATTCAAAGCTCCTATAACAAAATTCCTAAAAAAAGTATGAGCTCCGAAGCGAACAAAAATCACAGCGGAATATAAAAACACAAATATCTTTCAGAGATGGTACATATCTCATGAAACGGGTAAAATATGTATATATTATGCAAAATAAACTTTTAACAGTTGATGTGTACAGACACAGCATATGTTTAGAAATTATAAGTAAACAAGTTTCTTGTGAGAAGTATTCGAAATTCATTTAGAAATTCTGATATTAACAAATCAGCAACACCACATTAATTAATGCATATTCTGGAAACTGGATTTTCAGTTGCTGCACTTAATCCTGCACTACAAATTATTTAACTTTGAAAGTAAGGAAGAAGCTCGTTAAAAGAAAAGTATGACAAAGTCTTGTTATGAACGATGGTACAGAAGGATTTTCTTGGAATTCTACATATTCCAACATTAAGCAGATACTGCCATTATTTACTTATTTAATCAAATACTATAAAAATAAGAATATACGGACATTACAAAAATAATTATATTAAACGGTTTATTTTTTAAAAAAATGGCATCGTTAACAGAAATATGCATGAACTTTGGAAAATGCTGTGTATTTTGTTTAATCATCGTGGTTTGTAATACAATATGGAATATTTGTAAAAAATTGTATTGAATTACATTTTAATAGGATAACAAGCATGGATTGGAAATATCAAGTTTGGAAAGCCGGAGTCACAATAACAGATAACGTAAGTTTCAAGTTTCATTTTCTGGCATAAAATAGAAACTATATCAAATGATAAACTCTTAAAAATGTAATTTATTACATATATAAATTAAACAAAGGACGATTTTTGCTAGCCTAAGTTTTGAAGGTAATTAAGTTAGCAGGTTTTTTTTTAAAAAAGATGCTTATTTTTTGAAATAACATTTCATAACATAAAAACTTAGAAAACGCTTAAAGTTTAATTCACAATTTAAGAAATAAAATGTTATTAAGTTATATTACACTGCAATGCATAAAATTAGATTAAAAACAAGCGATATTAATTTCAAATAATAATTACTGGCAAAAACGCGAGACTAGAAATTCACTAAAAAATACAGTACTCCTATGCAGCAAATATTGGTAAAATTTGTGTAAAATGTTGGGACCTTCGTGAATATAACACAGTGTGTATGATAGAAGATGCAATTTGAAATATTTTCTCTACATACAAAATGTGGCGTCAGTTTACATATTTTCATAAAACGTTTTTGAAAAATAATGTGATATCAAATATAATCAATAGAATAAAAATGACTTAAAAATTAAATATTTTTTTTAAAAAGAGGTAATTTCGACAGTTTACTATCGATATTAGTCTCGCTTTACAATTAGCTCACATAAGTTATATTTTAAAATTTTTTAAATAAAAGCTTGTATAATTTTGTACAATTGTTTACAAAGTGGTTATTACATCAAAACTCATTAATATATGCTTTTAAAATTTTAAAATTTATAAAACAAAAAGAACACTTTTCATAAAGTTTTTCAAAAGTTCCGTTTTCTGTTGAAAGATGTTTTTTTTTCAAAAAATTTAAGCTTTATCTTTTAATTTTTTCAATAGTTTAGCCTACATCCATACATCTAGATGCACATTTTAAGCATTGCTTTAATACTAATTAGTAGTTTTTAACAAATGCTCAAAGCATCTAACTGAAACAAAAAATTTTAATTTAAAATTGATGCCTATAAACTACTTATCTTACGCATTATTACATTAGATAAATATATATAAATATGATGCAATGTAAATTTTAAAATTTATTTAAGGGATGCAATATTTCACATTTAAATTTTACACTAATACGTATTGGTACAATTATTGGTATTGTATGGTTAGCCGGGCACAGGCGTTCAATCGCCTAATAGTATTGACCCTAGACAAAATATCGCCAACTGCAACAGTTTTTCGACGTTCAGTGTCGTGTTTAGGAGTAAATCAACAAAATTATTTACTACAACTGAAACTACAATTAGCTTTTATTTTTGAGAATTTTATGTACCTTTGCTATTAAATGTCAATGTAATTTTCATGTTTTATAGGCTTTCTTGTACAACACATGGTACTTCACCTTCTCAGTGATGGGAAATTTCAACTTTTTCTTCTTTGCTGCCCATTTGCTTGATATAGCTGTAGGTTTCAAAACGCTGAGAACCATCTTGCAGTCTGTCACACACAACGGCAAACAGGTAATTAATAGTTTTAAAAGCAGCTACAAAAATAATTTATTTTACATCCGTATAAAAATCTTATATGAATTACCGACTGAGCCTTTCTTTGACTCCTTTTGTAGCTGGTGCTCACTGTGATGTTGCTGACTATCATTGTATATATTTACACTGTTATTGCCTTTAACTTTTTCCGAAAATTTTACGTACAAGAAGAAGAGGATGAAGTAGATCAGAAGTGTCATAACATGTTAACTGTAAGTTCATAATACAGGTTTCTTCATTTTCTTACTATATTTTCTTTTGTAATAAATCTCGCACACATTCACGCTCAAGTATCATTTTAAATGAAAGATAAGGTTGAGGAAGACAATATTTTTTAATATATTATGAATTTAAGAGGCGTCAAATAATATAACTAATAAAAAGAAGAAAATATGTATTTAAAATAGTATTCATCATCTGGAGAACAACATTATTTTGTGCTAAATATATACCTGAAGTTTTTTTCAGAGAATGCGTGAAATCAATAGTTTATACCTTTGTATAGTTAATCATTTATATAAAGTCTATAGATGGATATTTGACACAGCTATTTATTTTAATGCAATAAAAAAATGTTTACTTCTTTTTTTATTATTCTAGTGCTTCGTTTTCCATTTATATAAGGGTGTTAGAGCGGGTGGTGGTATCGGTAAGTTTTTATGGTTATAATAAATAAAAAAAATTTGTAAAATTGATATTTTTTAAAGAAACATATATACGAGTAAATATTAAGTTTTCTGCAAAAATAAAGAATATTATTCACAATATTTTTGTTTTCCTGCTCACAGGTGATGAAATCGAGCCTCCGGATGGTGATGATTACGAAACGTATAGGATCCTTTTTGATATCACATTTTTCTTCTTCGTCATTGTCATTTTGCTCGCTATCATTCAAGGTAAATTTTCTTACACATTATTTTCAGATAAAAAAAATCATAATTTGAAATAATTTATCAATGTTGGTTTTAACTTAACTAATTTCTAAGAAATATGCATTTGTTGTTAAATGATTATTAATATTTCAATTTTTATTCTTAATTCATTGAAATAATAAATATTACCTCGTTAAGACTTTTAGGAATTGTTTTTAAAAATAAAGAGCCTACTTGAGATGTTTTAAAGCTTACTTAAATGTTAAATCTTCCATCTTTCAGGTTTGATCATTGACGCATTCGGTGAACTGAGAGACCAACTTCAAAGTGTCGTTGACGACATGGAGGTATGATACAAACTCTAATTGCTTTAATTTATTTTTACACAAAAAGAAATGCATTAAATATAATTTCATGATCAAAAATTTTAAATGAAAAAGAGGGTACTTTTTATCTTGTATTCTACAATCGTTCTTTAGTTATCATTTCTGAAGCATTTTTTCCGCGTTTTAATGTTACAAATTGTGTCTTTTTTTAAGTATCTCTGTTCTGCTTTTATATTAGGTAAATACATCTTATGAAAACATTTAAGTAAATGCTGAAACCAGTTAGATAGAGGAAAAAAATTCTTTCCTCTTGGAATTCTATTTTTAGTATTTCTCAAAAGATAGCAATTGTAAGGCGAATGAGGCGAAAATAAACCCGTACATTCCAAACAGTCACGTAAAAAAAATGGGCTTCAGATTTGCACCTGTTTCTGATAGTGCCTCATGGGTTAATTACTATTGAAAGAAGGGGAGAATCTAATTTTGTCTATTCTTTTCATCTTGTCAGGGGTTTTTTTCACCCTTCTTCTTATGTTCCTTTGTGGCAATGAAAGGGGTGTACTGTCACTTGTATTTTAAATTGACTTGAAGAAGTGGTTTATTCAATGGCTCTAAGCATAACAGTTTCACTGTTATGTAACATATGTCCTTTATCTGCGACCGAAAGAGTGTTTACTGGATATTATATATATATATATATATATATAATGAAAAACTTGAAAAAGAGAGAGAAGTTATGTTGGATTATTTAAGTCTTTTTTACGTGCAAAAAAAAAGAGTTCAAGCATAGCAAAACAATTGGGAAATTCAAAACTGACAAGATTACTATTATGAATTCCGTCGTTTTATTTTGGATTCAAATTATAAATTCAGTAGAAATTTTAGGAAGAAGTCCGAATAATGTACTGCTTCATTCCAGAAAAAAATGATATATATGTATATATATATTCTGTTTTAATTTTAAATAACATCATCTCTCCACAATAATTTAAGCTTTTCAATTTAGTACTTTTAAATTCCGTGTTTTCTTACAAAACTTTATTATTATACATTACTTATTTTTCCTCCTTTCAGTCTAATTGCTTCATATGCGGCATAGGAAAAGATTACTTTGATAAAGTGCCGCATGGCTTCGATACGCATGTGCAGAAAGAACACAATCTTGCAAATTACATGTAAGTTAATCTTAAATTATTTTTAGATTCATGTAAAATTGACTTAAGGTCTTCAGCATATTCTTGTAATACTCAAAAGAGATAAATTTTTTGAATGTACTTTTTTACTACGATTACATATTAGAAATGTTTAAAACTTGAAGATGAATGAAAAGAGTATTAAAACCAGTATATTTAAAAAAACTTAAATAATTATATCCAAAAACATAGACAATATTGAAGCATATAAAATATTATTTGAAATATTATGTGTGTAATTTTAGACATTCACCCACTCAAAACTTAAAATAAAGGATTTTTTTGCAAACTAAAATGTATGAAGATCAATATACCTATTTTGTTAAACGATTAATTTAAATAATATCTTTAATCTTTGGAAAATGTTCAAATATGGGAATATATGATTAAGTGAAAATCACATTTTTTTTTATTTCCTTCCATTTGAAGATTCAATTTGAAACTATCTTGAATCACCCATTGTTTACGAGCAGTGAAACAGTTTATTAGAATACTTTTACAGTTAATAAAAAAATTATTTTATTAAAAGTAGTAAAATGACTGAAAAATAAAAAATTATTAATTATATTTTCTATAAATAATTATTACATTATGTACAATCATATAAAAATTCCTAAAATAAAAATTCTAAAATGTAAGATAACATATACATGACGTGTATTAACTGATCGATAACTTGTAATAATTATTAAATTTTACTACTTATGCTTTATTTTTTATAAATTTTCCGGTCTCAAAACTATAATGAATTTAAAACAATTCATTTAAGATTTATTCTGAAGTATTTACCTTTTTTTAAATGTAAGAAATTTATTCTCGTATAACCTTTTTGTATAAAAATTGAAAACTACTAACGCTTTATGTATGTAATTGTAGGTTCTTCCTTATGCATCTTATTAATAAACCGGATACAGAATACACGGGTCAAGTAAGTATTTTCATTTCGTATTCTTGTTATTAATTTTCGGTATCAAATCAGATAAAATTTAGAGTATTAATAAAATAGTTTTTAAAATTTTATGATTAATTCAATATTAAATGTATTTTTGAAATTTTTTGAGTAATGCAATCATAATAAATAAATAAAATAAATTTCCATTTTTAGAATTTTATTTTACTTATTTATTTTTACATTTTTTTAAGTTCGTCTCCCCCCTTAAATTTATTCAAACATATTAAGCTTACTGATTTTATCAATCAACTTATGCTTATGTTCAGGATTTTTCATGTTAATGGTCCTAAAAGAACACGTTGAAATTCTTCGAATATTTAAAAACAGTGATTAATTTACTAGGAGACACATGTGTATAATTAATTGAGTGAATTGCGGTTATATTAAAGAAACATTATTATCTTACGGAATCTACCTGTGTGGAAAAGATTTTCTGTGATATAGAGATTATGAGAAAAAGGATTATGTAAAATTTATTTCAAAATTTAATACTGCCACAAAGGGGTCGAATTTTCGAAAAAAAAGGCAAAAAGACTTAATTTTGGTTTGATGGTTTTAGACACAAGATGATTACTTTGCTATAAAGGTGATAATTACTGATATGTGAATACTGAGTAATACAATATAACATTTCATAAATCAGTTCCCTCTCTCTCTCCCCCACACCTTCGATCCCTAATATCGATTCAAGCTGTTTTTCGTCTTCTACTTTATTGTGCCCAAAAATTTCTACTGTACATTTTTATTTAATTTTTTCAAAACAAAATGCAATGGTAAAGAAGCTGTAAAATGTGTACCTGATGTTTTCTTCATGTAAGAGTAACTGTTTAATATGTGTCCTCTCATCGTAATAAATGTTAAAAAGAAGTAAAATGCAGTTTTACACTTTGATTTTGTACCATAAAATAACTCAAATACCTAAAATTCATTCCTGGCACTATTTAACGCAAAAACTACTTTTTTTTATATTCCTTTTCATTTATATGCCAGAGGATATATTTTCCGCAAAGGTAGGTTTTAAAATTCTGGATGAAAACATTTTATATATAGGTCCCTGGAATAATTCATTTGTAGACAAATTATCTAATTTTATAGATTATTACAGGATATATTGTCTAGTGTTTTAATGCTAAGTGCTAGTTACTTTATCTCTATTTAATACTGTTATAGTGTGTTTTACTGGTATGTGCAAAAATAAAATTTATTGGTTTCTGAATATGTATCCTAAAATTTTTAAGAAAAAAAAAGTACACAATCTTCGACTTTCACTATTGTTGATTTATTTGGAAAAGTATATATATATATATATATATATATCATAACACTCATATCACAATTTACATTTTTTCCACACACATCTTGAACATCTTACACATTGTTGACAACCAACCAAATTAGTGCCTAGCAAATTTACATTTTTGACAATCAACCAATTCAAATTCTACCATATTTGATTGCCTTCTCTTTTGATATCTGTCTTTGCTGGCTGGTTTAAAAGTTAGCTCAAAAGATGTGTTTATGTATATTCGAATTTTTTAACTTAGTGAATAATTGATTTTCATTGATGTCAAGACGCTTGATTCTCTTGGTAAACGTTCTGTGAGTAAGGAAATTTTGATAAATTATTTTTTGAAAAATACTTTTCTTACGTAATTGTTTTGCGATTTTTCTGCATTAAGAGTTTGGGAGAGTTTGTTAACATAATAGTAGTGAGTGGTTTTATCATACTCTCTGAGTTTTTACATACTCTGAATTTTTGTTTATTTTATTTTATTTGGTTTTTCCTACCGGGTTGCAAAGGGGGAAGGTTGGCGCCTTCAAACTAGTTTAACCCAACTTATTCGGTCCTAAGTCCGAAATTGCTTTCTGATTCGCTAGGTTCTTCTTTTTTGTAGTTTCTTTTTTTATTTTTCTATAATTTTGATCTTAATGTTTAGCTTTTATATTTTTATTACGCTATTTCTTGTTATGTTCATTATCTATTATTTCTTGTTTTTGATATATAATACAAATTTCTTTCATATATATATATATATATATATAATCTTTTTCAGTGTTTGTTACTAAATTTATGTCCTTTTGCAGGAGACCTATGTGTGGGAGTTCTATCAGAAACGTTGTTGGGATTTCTTCCCTGTGGGTGACTGTTTCAGAAAACAATATGAAGATGAGTTAATGGGTGGAACAAGCTAATGCGACGTTCTGTGGTGGTGAAAACCAGACAACTGTCTAAGACAATCCGAGTACATTTCAGTTTTTGTTACA
Organism: Trichonephila clavipes; assembly: GCA_019973935.1. NCBI lineage: Eukaryota > Metazoa > Arthropoda > Arachnida > Araneae > Nephilidae > Trichonephila > Trichonephila clavipes. Next base: position 61,939 of record BMAU01010297.1, on the reverse strand, counting down.
GAACATTCAATTCTAACCGTGAGGGAAAGAAAATAATGAGTCTTGGACTGTTGAGTGCTTCAACAAATTGTAAAATTTCTCGATCATATGGTATATGTGTGTGCGTGTCCATGAATATGTCATGTCATAATAAACATAAAAATGTATTCTCACGTCTAGATTTGAAACTTTTGATGTTTAACAACAAACATAATTTAGCGTAAATCTGTATAAACACTGAAAGTAGAGATAAATGTCTGATGATATCCCAATAGAATTGTAAAAAAGTAGAATTTTGATTATTATTTGCAATTTTATTGTTTTTGATTTTATACCCTTTTGCTATGCTTAAAAGTCAGTTGTTAAAACATTAACAATAAACTTAATAATTTTATTTTGAATTTTAAACGGTACATGTTTCTTTTTTAAATATAAGTACTTGTTTATGCACAATTTTCCAGATTATCCTTTTAGGAGGAGAATATTCTCAAAAAAAAAAAAACATAACATACTTAAATGCGATATATATATATACTTAATATTTATTATATACACAGCTTAAAAATCCTAAGCAATTTTTACTTCATTATCGCTTGGAAAGCCCAGTAAATAAAGGAAGTATTGAGAATACATGCTATACCAATCAGTTTTGTGCATTGATATTTTACATTTGATTTGTGGGGCAAATATTTTCAAAACAGATTATAAAGGTTGTTAAAATATCAAATGATTACAGCATTGACTATGGACTATATTGCATTATTTCGTCCTATAACATTTCTCCCCTTTTTCGTAATTGGAACCAATTCCGTTGAAGACAATTTTTCATCCCAAATAAAAGAAAAGCTTCTTGTATGATTCAATGCGTATGATTACGTAATGGGAAAAAAAATTAAGCTTACTTTTGACCACATTATCCAATTCCATACAGGTTACAGATGAATACTGATCAACCAGACAGAAATATTCGGAAACGAATTTTATTTGTTAAGAAATGAATTTGCAATTAAGTAATTGTTCCAATGCTTTTAATTTTGAAAACATTTCTGCAGTAAGTCAAATTCTTGTAAGAAGGAATTGTCATTTTTTTTTTACAATCTCTTTGAAGGTGTTCCTCTTTGCCTCAGCTGATGCACTTTAATCTTGATCAATGATGAGGCGCATTTAATTATTTTAACTGTTCTTTAATATGGTTTCTTTGAAGATATTCTCTTTTTTTACAACAACCCCTTTACCTCTGACTACAAAAAATGTAGCCGATTTTCTCATTAACTCATTAATTTCATAAATCTCTTTTTTTCTAATTTTTCACAGATGGTTCATTCTACATTTTCTATTACAATCTCTTAAAATAAATTTAAAGTCTTAAAGTAGTCTTCGAAATACATTTATCAGCCTCAAATTTGATAGCATAGAGAAGGGGAGCTTTAAAGGTTTCAGTCACATTAAGCCTGGCTATATCTCCTCATTTCTTAAAGCATCGATGAAATAGTCGGCAACTTAAATACCTCATTTTGTAAAGGAAGAAAAGGAGCCTACACATTAGTTTCTCTATTACTTCCTTTAATTCCTGTAAACTTTCTTCTGTCTTCTTGTCTTCAATTCGGATGGGTAGAAGTTCGCCAAAACAGTATTCTAGAACCTTCTTGATGGTATCTTAACAGGTTCGTCTGCGTACTAGGAATAATACTTCGAACTTCAATGGCTTCATCACAAAAACTCTTCTACAGGTTGGGTTGTTCTTATTCCGTTATCCCAACCATTAGCTTGAGAGACAACATCTAATTGAGTCTTAATTACAGCCCAGAAAATTAGTTCGCCATAGATGGGGAGCTTGGTTGGGGACGAGATGTTAAATGTTCTATACTAAACATAATATTAACTGGACGGATTTTAAAAAGTTCCAGACGTATTTCAAAGTCTTGTATTCTGGAATGTAACTATTTTAATTTTTCTATATTTTCTTCAACTTTTGTTTGAAGAATATTCTTAATTTCTTTTTGTTCGGCTTTTTAAAGCATGTCTTCATCTCTTGAGCTGACTCTAATCTCGTACTTAAGTCATCCTAGTAAATTTTCAATTCAACTTGTTCGACTTAAATTTTTGTGATAATGTCCATTAAAGGTTTTAGTTAGTCCTCCTTGACCTTCTCCTGAATGTGATTCACTGGCTTAAACTTCAGAACCCTAGGTCGGCGTTTCTGAAACTGTGGGGAGCGCCCCCCTTGGGGGGCGGGACAACTCTACGAGGGGGGCGCGAGCATGTTGAAAAGTTGAAAACAAAATAATTAAAAAATTGTTAATTTACTGAAACAAAACAAATACATTCTGACATAATAAAAAAATAAAATGTACATTTACACTGATATATTACACGTATACATGTACCAGTGCTACACAATGTGTGTGCATTTGATAATTTATTTAACAATATTAAGATAAGAACAAGTTTAATAATTACCAGTGATCCCATAGGATTGGCTTATATAAAATTATATATAAAAATTAACATTTATCTTGATAATTTGTAAGGTTTATGTTTAATCCCTTACTGCCAATTAAAAGTTTTGCAATTTGCTTCCCAATGCCAACCGTTTTCCACGTACGAATACGTATGTGATGTATTGGGGGCGGTAAGGAATAAAGAAGCAAATAATCTGAAATAAGTAAATCATTTGCAAACATTGTCCAGGTCCATTTATTGCATTCCAAAGCCTTCAGAATAATTTTATGGATAGCAGTGCACAGAAAATGTCGTACATCGGAAAGACGTATATATACGTCAGGGAAAATTTACGTTTTGACTGAGTGATACGTTTATATACGCTGGTCGCACTTAAGAGGTTAAAGTGATGTCGTAGTTTTAGTATCAAAGTACAGTGTTATTGAGTTCAATACATTGTTATTATATGAAGAGGCGCGACGAAAATTATGATTAAATATTGGGTCGCGAATATTGAAACTTTGAGAAGCACTGCCCTAGATCGTTGAATAGAATCCTAGAGGACAGGAGTGGGGACAAAACAAAGAAAAAATATATATAATAGTCTACCAAATAATTCCAATTAAGTTTTTCAACTTCGGGGTGGTGGTTAATTTTATTTCATTTTTATTTGACGCTCATGCGGCTTTTACAAACAAGTAAGTTAGAAAGGGACCTCGAGCAATAGATTTCTAAAATGAATTCAATTCAAAGTAACTTCACGGTTTATTATTTTTGAACATTATTCTTCGAATAACTTGATGGTACGTAAGAGATATTCTATTCCTCTTCTTATTCTCAGTTATTTCACGATAAACTGGACATACATCCTTCTAGTCAAATATTTCTCTAAAAAGTAAGATGGTCTTTACTCTTTCTTCTTTGAGGCACGGCCAGTAAAAGCGCATCCAATCGTCCCAGGATCTCGTTGATCTTATTTGATAACTAAAAAGATTTTGACAACAGATTCTTTAGATAGATTCTAGTCAGTTCTGTAACCCTCTGACCGGAACATCATATTTTTTGGCCACACTGAGAAACATCCGTCTGACAGATGGGTACGCAATTTTTTAAAAATTTTATTACATTAAGGACTGTTTTAAATCGCCTTTTAGCTCATGAAATTGAGTATGGCTCAAATAAGATGTGTGGGGTTAAATCAAGCACAACAATATATTTTTATCACTAGGATTGTGACTAGTATTTTTTATAAAAACTGATTAAAAAATTATTTGTATTCATGGAAAATTATTTAAAAATAATAAAACCAAACACGAAAAAACTATAGGAATATCCGTCCTGATAAGTGGTGAAAGATAAGAAAAATCGCACATACCATGAGTTGAAAAAAATTTCCATGTAGCCACCACGTTATCCTCTCACTGGGAAGAGTCCAGCTGAAGATGTCAAGGCAGCCCACCCTAAGAATCACACCACTGCGTTATCTACAGGCATCAAAGTAAATCATCCCCGTCTGAGAGACGGATGTTCCAGTCAGAGGGTTAAATAAACCAAAGACGAATCACAGCTTACATAAGGCATAGAGATAATTTAATTTATGCAGATTGTTACGTGTGTAGCTGTGTCTCCCAATAAAGCATTTAATTTTTCTAATATTTTAAACGATGTTTTTTTTAAAAAACACGAATAGCACAATTCCAATTCCTTGCCGATTCTTTACCGAATTTTATTCCATTCAGATAACTCATTTTTATTGTATATTTTGTTTTCTATTTTATGACTGAAATACGTATTTTTCATGTTTCGGTAAATACAATACTTAAATTGTTTCATAAACAGAACTGAACTCAGTCGCGCAACAGTATACTACTAAGCCTAACTCAGTTTACGTGACTTTAAGCGCTGGGGTGTATGTGCAGATGTTTCGATCAAGGAGTCAATCTGATGCGAAACCCCAGTGTTCAGTTCCCAAGTAAGCTTGGTCTCATTTATCGATTCACTGAAGGGATGAGTCGACCTTACCCAGCGCGAGATTTGAGCCCCGGACCTGTGGCGTGAAAGTGCGATACACGACCACTCAGCCTCTGTGCTTCATGGTTGAATAATACTCTTAAAAATATTGACTTGTTACGTAATACGTAAAGTTTTCAAAGAACGAAAAAAAAATGTTACCTTTTTCTATTTTCATAAATGATTATTTATCTGTGTTTAAAGATGGAGGTCAATGACTTGCTAAGTTCCACAAAGTCACATGAAATCGAAGCACATGATGTTTACAGAAGATTTGATAAGCTTGAGATAACTGCTAAAGAAAAAATTTGTGAAACATAAAAAGCTTTAAAAATATTAATTAACATGTAAAACATATGGGAGAAAAAAAACAGTGTTGAGATGAATTTAAATAGTTACATTACATTTTAAACTGAATTGAAATGATGTATGTGAACTATCAAGTAAGATAAGCAATAAAAAAGAAATCGAAGAATTTCTAACTTATGATTATTTTAAATAATAATTATGGGGGGTAAAAAAACAATAATATATATATAATGCGTTATACCATTGCCCATTGGGATATTATAAATATAAATAGAGTAAAATGTTTATGGATAAAAAGATTAAATTATTTAAATTACACTTGGGGACCAAACTCCTTTGTACAATGATGTAATTATTTATACCCATTGCTCATATTGTAAAACTATAATTAACATGTATTATGTAGTTCTAATACCTTGCCTCTACGCCCGATGCGTTCAATTCAAATTACACCAATAATTTCGCCTTATCTCTTTTTTTTTTTTTTTTTTTTAAAGTTTCACTTTCTATTTTTCAATCTCAAATTCTACAGTATTCAGATCGGGTAAATGTATAGGTAATAGTTCAACAGCAGGACTTTTTGCGTGCATTGGAAGCTCCATAATGTGCCAAGCGTTTAACTTTTTACGACCCATTTATACTAACTATACCTTATGTATAAATAAAATGATTATATAGGGTGTTTTTTGAGAGCTATAGAACTTTAAATTGTAATAAAACAACGATGTATTATTCGATTGACATGAATTTTTTTTATTCGAAAGATAATCTTGTGGCATTACGTTATAAATATGATCAAGCAAGCCGTAGATTCGTCGAATAGGCCTAAAACGAGATTGCCGTTGTTCCCGATTTTCATAAGCGAATTTTGTTTAGCGATGAAGCGCACTTCTGGATGAATGACTACGTCAGCTAACAAAACTGCCGCATTTGGAGTGAAGCTAATCCACAAGTGTATGTCGAAACACCATTACATCCAGAAAAACTGACTGTTTGGTGCGCTTTATGGGCTGGTGGAATCCTTCTTCAAAAACGATGAAGGCCACAACGTTACAGTCAATGGTTATCGGTATAGAGCCATGATTACTAACTTTTTCATTCCTGAATTGAACAATCATGAGGTCCAGGAGCTGTGGTTCCAACAAGACGGCTCAACATGTCACACAGCTCGTGCCACAATCGATTTATTGAAAGACAGGTTTGGTGACCGCCTAATTTCACGTTTTGGACCTGTGAATTGGCCTCCATGATCTTGTGATTTAACACCGCTAGACTATTTTTTGTGGGGCTATGTACAGTCATTGGTCTATGCGGATAAGCCACAAACGCTTGACCATTTGGAAGACAACATTCGCCGTGTTTTTGCCGATATACGGCCACAAATGTTGGAAAAAGTCATCGAAAATTGGACGTCCAGATTGGACTACATCCGAGCCAGCCGTGGCAGTCCTATGCCAGAAATCATATTTAAAATGTAATGCCACAAGATTATCTTCCGAATAAAAAAAATTCATGTCAATAGAATAATACATCTTTGTTTTATTGCAATTTAAAGTTCTATACCTCTAAAAAAACACCCTATAGCTTTACGCGAAAAACGTTTATGTGTAAGAGAGAAAATTCAGTGGTTGAAAAGAATAGATAAGAACTTAGTTTAGAATTAGTTTCCTTACAGTTCTGTCAATAAGATTTTACCATTATAAAAAGGTTCCAAACAGGGGCGTAACGGTGAACATTTGGGCCCCCCAAATTGGATTTTTCAAAGGGTAGGGTGGCAGTCAGACTTTGGGCCCCCTAGAACCCTGTGACCTCTCGCGATGCGGGGTTACGCAACTTGTTCCAAATCGTTTACCAACGATATTTGGAAAGAATTTTGGCGGTTTGATTTGATTTTTACTAACGTCGCATTCTAAAACAACTCGAATGCTATTAAGTTCAAGCCTTCCTCCGAAGAAAGATATAAAATAGCTACAATACACAATCATTTTGATTTTATCTAATCACACCAAAGAAGATAAATAAATCCGATGAAACAACTGATAAGATTAGAGAAACGATGTTCACTAACACTATCGAAATATCGTTACAAATTTTGTGTAAATTGTGTAAATAATTTGTATTTGGGTGTTTAATGCATTTATATTACTCTATACGTTATATTTATTTCATGTTATAAAATTGTGCTATTCACAAGCTATACCACACCTTACGTTATAATGGCAATTCAATGAGAACTTGGCGAAATCTCGACGGTACAGCTAAGTTGGCATCTTTTTTGACGGCCAATTTGACGACTGGCGATCATTTTGGCGAATCCGGAACCCTCTGGATACTTCTAGAAAGTAGTGGATCTCACCGTTAACGTCACGCTCGATGACACAAGCGGTTATATTTCTGGAAGTTTCTGTCGCGAATATACTCGTAAATAGGAGTGCCAGCCGCAACCAGTCAGTCTGATTTTAACCAACGAATAGTGAGGATTGTTTTGACTAGTGATTAGCTCGGCTGTGCTTGTGAATAATCTTTTTCATGCGTGTATTTTTAAACACTGACAATTGTGCTTGAGTGCTTTTGAAGATGTGAAGATCTTCGGAGATTTACTCTGCGAATATTGCTGCTGAATCCTGTATTTAAAGGATTGGATTTTTGATAATAAATTCGCATCGCTCTGAAAGAACTGTTTAATTTATTTTGTGATTGTTTTGCATAAAATCCTAGAACTCTGATCTACGTAACAGTTTGGTGTCAAGAGCGATGGATGAGCAATTGAAGGCCAAAATGAGTTGAAGGAGAATCTTGAAGAGAAAATCAACAAAACGGAGAAAGAAAAAGAAAACGTTAAAGGTTGAAGAAAGAATGAAATAAATGTCTCAATGAGTAGAAGACCTTGAAAAGAAGCTTCTAGCATTTGGGAAAACGAAGAATGAAAACAAATTTTTGCCTGCTTTTCCAGTACCTGTACCTGCCTCACCAGTGTCTGTGAAACTGTACACCTATGACAGAAAAACCAGCTGGGAGGTGTACAAGATTCAATTTTGTATAATTTCTGAAGCCAATGGATGGACTGAAAAAATCAAAGCATGTCAGCTAGTAGCATCCCTTAGAGGTAAATCCGCTGAAGTACTGCAGACTCTTCCTGACACAAAGCGACTGAATTTGAACACCCTGTATAATGATCTGGATCTTCGATTCGGCCAGAAATACTCCAAGGACTATGCACGTCTACAGATGAAAAGAAGACTTCAGAAAACCGGAGAAAGCTTGCAGGAGTATGCCTTTGAAATACAAAGACTCACCTCCTTAGCTTTCTCAGAATTTTCAGCAAATGTGCGAGAAAGGATTTCTTTCGAGTATTTCGTGAATGGACTAAAGGATGAAGAAATCCAGAGGGCTGTAAGAATGGAAGATGTCCAAGATATTAAATCTGCCCTGTTATATGCCCTGAGATTAGAAGCTGTTAATCAAGTCAGTTGCATAGACCTCCATTCCATCCGAGGAGCTAGAGTGACTGCAGATGTGCCCTGTGAATCTCCATGGCTAAAGGAGATTGAGAAATTGATCAAGAAAATTCCAGATTTAATGGCTCAATGTCAGAACCTGAGGAGAAGTAGAATCACGTGTTGAGGGTGCGGTGGAGCAGGCCATCTGAAAAGTAGCTGCCCTCGAATAAATAAAGAAGATCGCAACTTCAAGTGCTGGAGCTGCGATGGAACAGGGCACGCAAGAAGTAACTACTTTCGAGTAAATGAAGAATATCCCCACCGTGCAAAAGTAATAGAGTTAAAGAAAGTGTGTAGCCACCGAAAAGGATCAGAAGATGGAAATATTAACGCCCCTTCGAGTAAACCCTCTCCAGAGAACATTAAATACAGTTGGAGAGTCGAAAAGAAATTTGGCGTGATAGATCCAGAAGTCCACCAAGGTACAACGCCACCACCATCAGAATCAAACCCAGTGAGTGACAAGAGCGTCCTTAAAGATCAACGAGCTGTCTTGATATAAAACAATTACAGAATTTAAAAAGTCGTCTGACGAAAAGCCCAGCTGGCAAGACATCGCCCCTTTCCATCCTATAAGGAAGCGTCACTGGGCTCTTTGGGACTCTCTCCATCTGAGAAATGGTGTTTTATATCGAAAATCGGAGTCTGATGACGGAAAAACATTTTTAGGTGACAGTTAATACTTCCAAAGACAAGAGTTTCAACAGTTCTTAAGGAACTTCATGGCAATCCAAATGGAGGTCATTTTGGTGTTATTAAGACCTCACAAAAAGTTTGTGAGTGCTTCTACTGGAACAATGTGCGGAGTGACGTGGAAAAGTGTTGTCACATATGTGATCCCTGTGCTGCACGCAAAGGTCCCAGGAAACGCACTAGAGGAAGACTGCAGCTGTATAATGTGGGAGCGCCTTTCGAACGAATAGCTTTTGACATCCTAGGCCCACTTCCGAGATCATCAGTATCTTGGTGGTGATGGACTACTTCACTAAGTGGCCTGAAGCTTATATTCTATTCCCGACCAAGAGACCTCGACTGTGGCAGAGGTTCTAGTTCAACACTGGATCTCACGATTCGGGGTCCCTCTACAACTGCATTCCGATCAAAGGAGAAACTTCGATTCTGCAGTTTGCAAGAGACTGTGTTAAATACTTGCCATCGACAAAACCCGGACAACAGCTTTATATCCTCAGTCTGACGGCATGGTAGCGAGGTTCAATCGGATCATTCTGAACAACCTCTCTCTCCTGGTATCCAGTAATCAACTGGACTTGGACAATAAATTGCCCGTTTTCTTTGTTGCCTACAGGAGTGCCGTTCACGAGACCACCGTGGATAGAAAAAAATTCTTCTGAACGCAAAGTTGTTTTAAATTTTGGTAGGGAGTGTATTTTGGTATGAAAATCATTAAATGAAAGACACAAAATATGAAAGGATGTTCGAGTTCCTCCAATGGTCAAGTGTTCCACACTCACATATTATTTATTCTGCAATATTTGGCTTCATGAACATAACAAATAAGTACCAAACGAACTTCTTAAAATTAAAAATTTATTTTTGTATGTATAAAGAAATTCATGCTATGAACATTTTAACATTCATCATCTCTATATCTGACTCTAGGAGAAAAGTAAAAACTATAGGATTATATAGAAGAACATATAAAAAAAAATATAGCAAATGGTTTTGGTACGGGAAAAATTAATTGCAGCACATAGAATTGGCTTTTCAAAGGAAAATTTGAACTTTAATTTACTAAATATTTTATTTGTAATTTGTTAGATATGCTTTTGATGTTATTAAAACTTAAAACTCTTTTTCTGTTTTTTCTATCTCCAATGGGAATAGTATAAATAAATTTCTGCTTCACTTTGCTGATAAAGAATTATTATGGACAAAATTTAGGACGTCTGTTCTTATTATTTTTTAAAATTTTATGTAGAGAACTCCATTGAAGCAATTAAGCGGTGAATGCAAAACGAAGATGGTTAGTGCATCACAAAATAAGTATAAGTTCTTGATTCTGCAATTATTTTCAGTTCTTGAATCTGCAAGGCATCTATTTTTATTCAGATACTTCATTTTATAGGTTTCTCATAATTTGACTGACAGCTACTTCGATGGGTTAAAAGCTTGACTTGATAGCTTTATTTTTCTTATTTTTTAAAAAAATTCTTATAACAGGTGTTTAATAATTTCATTTTAAATATAATTACAAAAAAAATACGAGTCATTTTAATAACTTTCACAGCTTTCATCCCTAATTTGGTATCACTTTTAATAGCTCAGAAGGAACTAAGTTTTGATGTTAATTGGCGAATTATTTAAAAAATAGTTAATATAGAAATTAAATTCTTAAAGGTCCTTTTTCGTCATCCATGGTACTTTTCTTCGCATATCTATTTATTTTTAAATTTTGAGATCAGACTGAACTTCAAATTCCTTAAGAATTATAGAGTTTTTAAAAAAAATCGGTATCCTAATGCCAATTAAATGTTTCAAACATTTGAAATATTTCACTACATAAAATTTTTCTACTCAAAATTTTCCTGTAATATTTTATATTGTATATACACATCCGGCTCTAAGCCTACATGGAAAGAATAGCAGTCTTTTTCGGTAAATAACATAAGCTTTATTCTTTCATCTTCAAGATATTCCAATATGGATGTCCAACATTGACACAGCGAGAATATACCAGATCAGTCTACTCGATTATTCTTTCTTCTAAATTGCCTCGTTGTGCCTTTTAGTAGTCAAACTCAATGTAAAATTCCTACATTTTAGTAAAGATTTTGCTCTATTTTTATTTATTACTCCCATAAAATTTTCATTAAACTTTCCGAAAATTCTATAAATGAATATTTGAAACATATGAGATAATCTGAAAAAGTTACTCTATTAAAAGTAGATGAATTATTAAATTTCAAAAAATATACAAAAATTTAACATAAGAAAACGTTAAAATATTTGGATTTCTTTCACGTTGAGAAACTCATTCATTCAAATTCTTATACGAATCCTCTAATGCTTCATCAAATAATTAAGTTCAAATGCAGGTTTAGAAAACAGTTAGTGTAAACAGGCTACATTCTAGACTTTAAAGTTAAACCAATTTATTTATTGCGCAATGTTTTAAGTGACAGAAATACTAGATACTACGAATTGTTTGCACCAGATGCGTGGGCTCCTTACATGTTTCAAATGATGATGATGATGATATATATATATATATAATGACAAAGTAAAATAATCTTGAATGAATAATGAAAATTAACATGTAGTGGAGGTCTAGAATAAACAAAATAATATAAAAATATAAATATAAATATAAATTCTGGGATAATATAAAAATTTAAATTAATATCACAAAACCAAACACACTTAAAAGAAAAGTATGTTGGTACTTCTTCACTTTTATTTTATTATACTCTTCTCTCTTTCTCTCTTTATATATATATATATATATATATATATATATATATATATATATATATATATATATATATATATATATATATATATATATATATATATATATATAATATAGTTAATTTATATATTAACTGTCCTAAGTCAGCAATGTTTATAATACTGCAGCATCCATTTTATAATTTTTAATCTAGTGTCCTTCATTGTATATCTCTTAACTGTCTCTGTGTTTTTTTCGAATGTGATTGATGAATGTTTATCTCTTGTTTGTAGAGAATTAGACTATATATATATATATATATATATATACGAAAGAAATTTGTATAATATATCAAATACTAGAAATAATAGATAATGAACATAACAAGAAATAACGAAATAAAAATATAAAAGAAAAACATGAAGATCAAATTTATAGAAAAATACAAAAGAGGAAATTATATATATATATATATATATACATGTTGTGCTATTTTTCTCTTAAAAAAATTACCAAAGTATTAATTGAGAGCAACAAAAATTGAATAAGCTTCTTTTTTATTTTCTGTCTCTTCTAGACAGAGAGGGGATTTGGTTCACAAAACAGTAAATAACGAGTTTAGAGCAAGATGTTTTTGATCTTTTAGATGAGCAGGTTGTTCCTTTGTTCTTTATCCTTATTGTTGAAAATATCATCATATTCAACTATATAAAAGACATTTCATAAAATATCTTACAATTCATAAATTTAAAAAATATATACATTTAAGTTAACATTTGAAATGTTTCCATAATTTATTCCTTTTCACAAGAAATATGATGTTTATTCGCTGTGCAGTTTTAACATTAGACATTTTTCTGGCGGAATGCAGCTGTACGTGTTCACTCAATGACGCAGTATTCTTCAACAGGAATGTCAAAATGGGCCGTATGGATAGAAGACGCGTGTGAGATTACGTCACCACAACAGTTGTTGCCAGCTCCACTCTTTTTTAAAGATTCACTCTTAGTCTCGTTTTGTGTGTGTCACACCTCATCCTTTCCCTATTAATTTTGAGAAACTTTCTTTAAAAAGCAATTGCTTAAAAGTAACTTATACAGAATTTAAGAATTTTCTCGTTAATTTGTACGGTTTGTAATTAAGGTCGTATTGTAGCTTTAACATAAAAGTGCATTATTATTTAATTACATTATTTAATACATTGTTATTGTATGCAGGTCGAAAGGTACGATGAAAATTCTGGTTGAAAATTGTGTCGCAAATATTGAAATTTTAAGAAGCACTGAGTTTACCTCAACACCATGTAAAGGCAAGGATTTTTAGTTTTGATGCATACTACAACGTGCATTAATACGCACTACACAACGTTTCTTCAATGGCACCAGGCCTCAAAGCCACGCCTCAACAATAACGGTCATAATCTAGACAAGAGGTTCCCAAACGTTTTTTGTCTCGTAGACCCCTTGACATGTTTTTTTAATTTTGGGTAGACCCTGCTTACCTAATACTGAATTCTTACAAATTTATCAACTTAAATGTCTTTTTGACAGCTGGTATTCAAACTTACTTTAAAAGAATGAAATTTTGAACAGTAATGAAGTATAGTATCTGAAACTAAAGAAGCACATGCTAATGAATTAAAAATTTAATTAATACATAAAATAAATGTTACATAAAATAATCGAACAGAAAATAAATGCTTTTAATGAGAGGGATGAATCTGGTGCTTCAATAACAAATTTTCAACATTTGGCATCAATCTTGTCAGGTTTAACTCAAAAATATCCTATGCTAGAAATGTCCAGTCCCCCCCCCACTTTGAGATAGAAATCTTTCGCTGTAACTTCTCACTAGGAAAAGCAGTTAAAATTTTTTTCACGATATTCCATAATTCGGCGCAAATAACAGGTAAGTCTTTTAAAAAACAAAAAATCTTTTTTCAATGTGACCATATGAATTCATTGCTTACTGTGACATTACCATAGTCAAGGCATTCTTAAACCTAGTTTCAAAATCTAAATATATAGGGCATTTAAATGTTGAACGTATTAATATACGTTCAACATTTAAATGCCGGATTAATTGCGTGTGTGGGACAAATTGAGAAATCGAGATAATTCGTGCCTTCTAGTATTAAACTTCTATAGCTGAATTCTGGAAAGGAACGCTGAAATGGTCATTGTTTTAATAAAATTTATGCTGTCACCTTATAACTGCAAATTAACATTAAAATAACGGTTTTGCTTAGCGAGAGCCACTATCCTAGACTCCTATTTATACCTCATGGACCCCTAATTTTTTCGCTTATGTGGACACCTTGCAGGTCGTCATAGGCATTGGGGGTCTACATAGACCCCTTTGGTAATCACCGATCTGACGCTACCACTACCAACCATCTACCGCAAAAGAAAATTAACTTTCTGTGGGAGACTCAATAATCATTCTATTATTATTACATGTGCATGAATATTGATAATTGATAGTGTGCTACTACAATGATATAAAAAGTAAAGGAAATTATTCCCAAAATTGTCTGTGTATCAAGAAATTACATGGCTTTCTTTTGTGTGTTATATTCTTATTGTCCCCACTTCACAAGGAAAGAACTGTGTTACAGTTGATATTATTGATACGCATATAAGAAAACAAAGGTTAAAAAAGCAACATTTCAGATAAGGAGTGTACTTTATATTTATGAAAATAAAAATTTACTTTGTAATGCGTTTTTTTAACATAAAAAAACATAAATCGCGTAACGATAACCAAGATATTGATATCATTTAAATATTTGCATTCATAGTCAATATTAAAACTTTGAATACAAGATTGTACCATATCTCTGGTCTTCAAGGAGTATTTGTTACTTTATCATTTCTTATTGTCATTATTTTTATTTTTCCACATTTGAATCTGTTCCATTTAAAAACGAGGACTAAATAATGTGTGACTTATGAATAAAATATCAGACAATGCTTTTTATCTGGAAGAAGAAATATATTCACTGTGAAAAACATAACACAGGCATATTACATCACAAAACAATAATCAAGATATTGATGTAATTTATTTGCATATTATCACTATTAAATTGTGCAATAAAGTCATTTAACTCTTAATCAGTGCTTCTCAAACTTTCAATATTTGCGACCCAATATTCAATCATAATTTTCATCGCGCCCCCTCTATATAATATCATTTAATAATAGTATCATTTGACACTAAAGCTACACTACGAATTTAACCTTTGAAGTACCACCGGCGTATATAAACCTCTCACTCAGCTTGTGAATAAATTGCCCTGGACGTATATATACGTCTTTTTGAAGTGCGATCTATTAGGTACACTTCTCTCAATTAAATTATTTGGAAATGACCATGACATTGCTTACGAAGGATTTACTTATTTCAGAGAATTTACTTACTTATTTCTTCCCCCCCCCCCTCCCATACACCACATACACGCGCTTACGTGGAAAACGGTGGCATTAAGGAGAGAATCGCGTAAATTTTAATCGGTAGTTAAGGGATTAATTATGGAGATACATGTTAAATTTTATGTATAATTTTATATATGACGAGCCCATGGAGTCACTGGTAATTGTTACACTTGCTCTTAATTAAGAATAATTAGTTATCAAAAAAATACATTTTGCACTACTGATACATTTATAAGTGTATTACATCAGTGTAAATGTGTACTTTATTTTTTATTACGTCAGAATATATTTTAGGTTTGTTTATTTTAAGTAATTAATTATTCTTTTAAATAATCTTTATTTTCAACTTTCCAAAATGCTCGCGCCCCCCTCGCAGGGTCATCACGCCCCCCCCCCAAGGAGAGCCCACCCCACAGTTTGAGAAACGCTGCTCTTAATCAATGATAGCAGTTGCAAATCTCCTGACTCCACAAAGATTATTCCTTATGCTCCCATGATCATTTTAATATTTTTACTTGCACTTAATATTTATGTGCACAGATTATTCAAAACGTCGCAATCAAGAGTTTCAATTTACCGATTTTAAAATATTTACTGGTTGATTCATAAATAGTGTGATCAATTTCGAAGGATCGTAAATGTTTATTGAATAAAGTTATTTACATAGAATTTTCAATGTGATTTCCTCTAACACAGTACACTTTTCGCAAGCGTTTCGTCTAAGCTAAAAAAGTTTTTTTCGATCATTTTTGGGGTATTTTTCCAACTCCCTCTTGAATTGCTTTTTGAAGCCCTTGAAATGCTCTTAATTTATGCCTATTTAATTGTTTTGTTAAGTATCCCCATGAAAAATAGTCGCAAGAAACACAGACAGGAGATAGTGATAATCATTTATCAGGAGGCAGAAAATTTACTTTTTAATATTTCAGCCATTTTATAGTAGATTTTACAATAGGACTTTGTACAGAATCTTGGTGAAAAACAAAGTTTCCTCGAGGGTAAAGACCTTTGCTTTTTTTGATCAAGTGTCTCAAAACTTTATTTTGATAGTATTTAGCATTAGCTTGGTTCTACAAAAAACGGTATTTCTAAGCCTTGAGAGGACATTTCCGTCGATACCATAGCACCTGATGTCCAACTTGTATTTTTCAAAACAGCTGCGTCTTTGCGACGTTTTTTGCTTGAAATATATTGAACCTTCATTTTGTCAGGTGTGAATGACAGATGAAACAGTGCTTCATCAGAAGTTATCAATGCTTAGTATCTACATTTGCGTAACATTAAATACGTAAGCCAAGATGTTTTTGTTTTTCTATGATCTTAACAGACATTTGATGAGAGACTAGAACATTTACTCTTTTATAGCCAACTTTCTTTATCTAACAATAAATTGTGGATTGCTATATCTATAATTTCTTTTCCATAGGTTTTTGAGACAAATAATTTTCTACAGCGATAATTCTTTTCAATTTCTTTTTTTCTCTTTCATTGAGGACTTCCTTTCGTTCACATTTTTTCTCTGGAACTTTTGATTGTGAGTCAAATTTTATTTCTTTTTGAAGTTTAGATAGTTATACAATAAAAAATATCTTTTTTGAATTTTAAATGCTTTATCATTTACAGAAATAGAGCAACCATCTTTCAAAAGCTGTAAATTTCTTTCCGGGTTTGAGGATCCAATTTCAGTACAGTTATTTACTTCCACTAATAAAAATAGTTAGGTTAGTAATTTAAATGTTTCATTTTTCAAATAAAACCAGCAGTAAAATGATAGAAATTGATCATAAACAGTTATAAGCTTTTAAAATTGGTCACACTTATTATGAATCAACCAGATAGTCCCTCTGCAAGTGCTTAAAATGCTGTGTATATCATATATTTTCGTTAGAATTACTCATATATTTATAAGTATGTCATTTATAGGAAACAAAGCAAATATTTTATTACAAATTCTTGAGAAAGAATCAAGAATAAATTTAAAATTAACTGTTAAAAGCAGTTATAAGATGTTAAAAGCCTCGACAGTTTTTTTAAAACTATTATAAGAGGGAACTAGTTTGCTGTAAGAAAGAGATTTAAATACAAGCAAAAATTCTTCACTCAAATCTATTTTTGTGCTAAAAAGTTGAAACAAATAATTTTAATATATTGCGATCTATTTCTGTAAAATCTATTATATATGTTTTATGTGTTCAATTTGTAAAGACAATAAGCATATTTTTCCATTTTCCAAATTTAAAGAAAAAAATGTTACGGAGAAACGAAAAATGCACAAGCTATGCTTAATTATTGTCCATGCATTCTTCTAAGCATTTAGATATCATTGCTTAGAAGTGAGTAATGCCACCCACCATTCTGTTTTATTTAAGCTTTTCGTTGAAGGTACTAGCAGTAATAACTTCATAATTTAAAATGCTGTTGGACAGGAAATCTGATCCAATCCTCCTCTTTCTACATTGCTTACAAATGGAAATTTCTTTCTAATAAATGCAGCATGGATTTATCTATGCGACAACTAGAAGAAAGAAATGGGAGTCATTTTAAAAAGTCTAATCTGTGGTAAATCTAGTTCAATTACAGTTCATATGCCTTAGAATGTAAAAGAGAAGAAAACTTGTTCTTATTAGCCAACTAGCTGGTATACCCGTTCTTCGCACGGGTAAATTGAAAAATTAAACAAAGCAGATTGAAGGATAAAGAAGTTTTTAATGAGTTAATTTTACGTGAATTGCAAATTAAACTAAAAAAAGAAGCTTTTTACATATCGCAGCTGCAGAAAAAAAAACATGTTTGTTAAGTTTTAAGTCTGTATTCGTAATAGTTGATAAAAGGGATTTTTATTTATTTATAACAAGCCATAACTCTCTTGTCGGTCAATTTATGAAAACACCTTCCACAGCGGATTATACTCTGCTCAGCAAAATAATATACTAATATACTATTATACTACTGCTCATCAAAAGTAACACTTTGTTACAAAGTTTGTTAATAAAGGCTTAAATTAGTGTCAAAAATTTATATCTGGAAGTGTAATACGTTAATATTAATTTCTGTTGTATTTATTTTATGTTAAAATCTTGCCACCATCTCTCCCTTCTAAATCTAGTTTTATTCTGAAATTTAAAAAAATAGTGATTACACTTATCAAAGGAATAAATTAAAAATGAGCACGCGCACTGAGGCATGACGTAGACAAAACAAAAAGGGAAAGTTTTGCTGCACACAAAAAAAATAGTTACCTGCTGTCGCGGGAATTTTTGCAGATGGTAGAATTTTTTCCTACTTTCTTGACAATTATCGTTATATTTTTCGCATTTCACACAATATCTTTACAAATTATTGCTTATTTGTTATTCTGATGTATGATCTATATTATTGTTAAGTTTCATTAAAATTAATTCAGTTGTTTTTCCGTGAAAGAATAACAAACATCCATGCATACAAACTTTCGCGTTTATAATATTAGTAAGGATTAAACAATTTCACAGAGCATTAAATCGTTGTTAACCACTGAATTATCAAATTGTATCGGCTCTATTGAATTGTACTGACTCGCAGGAAGAGCTTTTGTTTGTGTGTGTGAAGTTAACTTCTTATGGCACGGTAGGGAGAAATTTCCGTTACGCGTTACCAGTTACATGTTAGCGATAAACGTAAGGTAGAAATGAATGAAGTTCCGAATTTTCCCCCCGTTTTAAAAAACGCCATCTAATTCATACTATCTATCTCAGACAAAAAATAATTACAGAAACGGAAAGATCCTTTTTTTCGCCACGATATGGTACATTTTTTTTTAACAAAATAATGATATTTTCTATTTTTTACGATTTTTTTTAAAAATGAGTCAAAATTGATACGCTTTTATAAAAATGGTTTCTAAATCATTCCCTTTTAAGTTTCCTTTCGAGTTAATGAATTGATATTTTATTCTAATTAAGTCCATGCTTTTCTGTTTTAGAATCAGTCATAAAAAAATTTTTAAAAATGACGGAATCTTTTTTTTTTTTGCGATTTTTCAAAAAATACTCAAAATTTTAATTAAATATTTAACAACTTCATTATTAACAAAAATAATCTAACGAAACTTTTTCTCCATATGTAGAATAGTATTATCCGTAATCTGTTCATAGATTGAAAATAGATTAAAAATTACGGCTTTTAAAATTTCTTTTGTGTTTTTCGTCTATTAGCCCTTAGAAAGCACCCACCCCCTCTCCACATTCAACAGCAGCTTTAACAAGCCTTTTCCTCTTTCAGCTTTGTGATATATACTTTGTTTTGTTCGTACGTTATCTAGAAGTCACTTATAATCAATTTTTTTTATTAAAAATCGGAAAGGAGTCTTTAATCTACCCGAAGTAGGCATTTGAATGGTTCAAAATCTGTCAAAAATTAGTTTAAGGAGAGTTTGTTATACAGTTTTAAAATTATTTTAAGAAAATAATACAAACAATCTATTGTTTTAAAATTTAGTGACAACACAACATTTCTTCCAATAGTTTGGCAATAAAAGATTATATTTACTAAATTTTCAATCGAATGGAATTTCTAAATCCAGTTTAAGAAGTGAGTTTTTAAATCATATGTATGCTTTGGTGTAATTAATTTGATTGTTATGATATTGTTATATAGTGCTTCTCTCATTAATTTGTATTTTAAGACTACAGTGGGCAGTAAAATATTTTACAAACATGTACCAAATTTTTACTGGCTCTATGTAACTTAGAACTAAAATCATATAAAAAAATTGGTGAGAAAAAATAAGTATAGTTTTTAAAAAATTTTAAAAATTTAAAAACTTTCCATGCATTTTGATTTTTTAAATTTCATATTTTCACCTGATTTAACTTCTTTAAGCAATTCTTTACAAATGTATGCATGCAATGTAATGTTTTATATGATAATTTACAAATTATGGGTAAACGCAAATTTTATATAAAATTTCAAGAATTTTAATGATTTCCTAAACATAAAAATCCTTAATTTCTTCTTTCACCCTATTACTATTATTACAATGCATCCAAGAATTTATAACTATAAATTAGATAAATACTTCCGAAATTTTTTTGTTATAATTCGACAAAAATTGCAACGCATGGAACATTTTGCATTTTAGTTTCGAGGCAAATTTTTGATTTAGACTAATAATGATGATACGTTTCTCAAAATACATACAATAAAAAAATTTTTTAGTATTATGTATTGAAAATGAATATTTTGTCTATACTTATATTTTTTCCATCCTAATTACTTTTTTTAAATACAGTTTGAAATAATAATGATAATAATAAATTTGTTAATTATATATAAGATTACTTCAAAATTAAACTTTATTATACAATTCAATACATGTAAGCCAAAGAAGTTAACTTCTAACGCGTGTTCACACTGATACACGCTTTCTTTCTTTTTTTTTGCATCAGAATCCGTGTCACAAGCACTGACTCTTAATTATATTTCAGTAGCATTATATGAAAACATAACCAATGCAATTTTCCTTTCTTAATTATGATGTGGAGCATTTTTAACTTCTTTTACATAGGAACCTTGTTAAATTCTTCGAAGCCATGATGAGAAAAACCAAGAAATTTAACCCTTCATATGGCCGTGGGAAGTATACTTCCTTGATGGAGAGCGACTTTCCCACCTATGATTTGTGTCCTGCGGCTATTTTCAAGCCATAAATGCAAAGGATAACCTTTAAGTTTCTTGAGCAGCAAGAAAATGGTTCTAAAGAGTGTTTTTTTCCAGGTATAGAAGTTTAAGTTGGCATTACTTTCCAAGATGGCGACCGATTTAACAGCTGTCAAGTGATTTATTCTCAGTTTGGTTTGGCAATTCATCAAAACGATCATCAAGCAAGGCGTTGATTCGTCGAATGGGCCCAAAACGACATTGCCGTTGTTCCCGATTTTCATAAGCGAATTTTGTTTAGCGATGAAGAGCACTTCTGGTTGAATGGCTACGTCAACAAACAAAACTGCCGCATTTGGAGTGAAGCTAATCCACAAGTGTATGTCGAAACACCGTTAAATCCAGAAAAACTGACTGTTTGGTGCGCTTTATGGGCTGGTGGAATCCTTCTTCAAAAACGATGAAGGCCACAACGTTACAGTCAATGGTGATCGGTATAGAGCCATGATTACTAACTTTTCATTCCTGAATTGAACAATCATGATGTCCAGGAGCTGTGGTTCCAACAATACGGCGCAACATATCACACAGCTCGAGCCACAATCGATTTATTGAAAGACACGTTTGGTGACCGCCTAATTTCACGTTTTGAACCTGTGAATTGGCCTCCAAGATCTTGTGATTTAACACCGCTGGACTATTTTCTGTGGGGCTATGTAAAGTCATTGGTCTATGCGTATAAGCCACAAATGCTTGCCCATTTGGAAGACAACATTCGCCGTGTTATTGCCGATATACGGCCACAAATGTTGGAAAAAGTCATCGAAAATTGGACGTCCAGATTGGACTACATCTGAGCCAGCCGTGGCAGTCATATGCCAGAAATCATATTTAAAATGTAATGCCACAAGATTATCTTTCGAATAAAAAAGTCATGCCAATCGAATAATACATCGTTGTTTTATTGCAATTTGAGTTCTATACCTCTAAAAAACAACCTTTAGATGGTCTGTAATTGACTAAAGTTGGTGAGTATGTATCAACTTTACAAAAAGAGATACAGACATTTCCGTTTGTGCTCTACTGAAGTACGTAAGAGAACAAGATACGTTTAAATACATTGCAATGTCCCGGTATCTGTTGATCCTTATATTTGAAATTTCATAAAGACTGATATCTCTAAATTCTTATATCTGTGAATACAAAATACAGCTAAGTTATAATTTATTGGTATGCGAATATATTTTTAAAACGTATAAAAGAATAATGAGATAATATCCACCACTCCTAACTGCTACATCATAATTTTGAAGCCTAATTCCATTTAAAGATCAGTTGTTCCATTATTATGTACACTCTGTCTCCAAAAATCAGTAGTAAAACTAATTAGTATAACTCGAGAAGAAGAAAAGCTACAGCAACAAAATTTGCGCATGAACTTTTCAGTAAAATGCGAAAGCAGTTAAGCAGTGAAATATTTGAGTAATCATACATAATGCTGTATAATGCGATATACATAAAAACTTGTTCAGTTTAGCAGTTGCTATTATTTTTCGTTTCATTGGGTATTAATTGTGTTTTGTGCTCATTTCTTCACTTTTTGTTCCAAATTTCTGATTTTTTTCTCTTTGGCAGTATTTGAGTGAATACATACGCTGATATGCAGTCGAACAGATCAATCTGGTAACGACCATCGGAGATTGCTTGAAACTTTAATGTCAATCGTTCTATCGTCAGCCGCTTGTTAAATCGCTATCGAAATGAAGACACAGGGTCCCAAATACATGGTATTAGGCGTCTAAGCTTTGCAACAGCTCGCGAGGATCAGTGTCTGCAAGCTCAGCGTTATCCGAGAAGAAGCTCAACTCGTAAAAATTCATCGAGCGTTGAAGAGCCGCAAGAACAAAGTCGGCACTTGTAGATCGAAATATTAACTAACAGGCAATGGCGGCCCAAAAAATCACTACTGTCGTTATTTTGCAGCATGTGAGAACACATTGATGTTTCCATATCGACCAGAAATAATTCTCTTGGTTTGGTTGCTGGTGACTTGAACTCATGTCATCCGCTCAGAAGACTAACATTGACCCTCTCCCCTCCCCCAACACACATGACTATGCTTGGTATGGGGTTCTGAGGAGAAACAGCAGACGAAGAAGCGGCACTCTGTCGTGCTCACATACTAGTAACTCTTCAGCTTTTCCATTGATAGTAACAGTGTACGAGAGTGTGGGATGACAGGTCCAATTTGGTCTCATGTCTGAAGCGCGCACCATGCAACAGTGCTACATCATGGCTTGTGGCCCAGTTGGGTATTATACCAAACAACCTCTGGTTTCTAATCAGGGTCTGCCCTATGTGTTGCGGATGATGGCATTACCTTACATTAGACATCATTGGGTGGGGGGTCCAATGCTTTTTATTACCAAGATAACTCATGACCGTACTCAGCACGTCTCGGACGACATGATCTGTAAGATGCATAGTTCTTTCTCTAAACACTATTACAATATTCTTAAAAGAAAAGTAAAATTTTGAAATAGGAAAATTACAAATTCATATTATCTTGTTGAAAATATCTTACTTGTGTTTTAAAAGAGAATTGTAAACATTAAGTATTATACAAACCAGAAATTAAATACTCGATGAGAAGGGGGATTAATAATTTAGACGTTCTACAACAAGTGTCAAGCTTTATTATTTGACCTTTGTTGATGTCTTTCAAATGGTTTTATTTTAACAATATTTATAAAACAATATCGCTAACATTGAGCGAATGGCCCGCACAGCCTCTTTCAATTTCTTGTTTTTACATTATCATAAAACATTATATATAAAAAAAGTATCGCTAACATTGAGCGAATGGCCAGTGTACAGCCTCCTTCCAATCGTTCTTTTTTTTCTTCTCCCGCGTAAGCAATAGTACACACCTTATAATTTAAATAGCGCCATCTAGTGGCGTACATGAACCCTAACATACTCCTCCCCCATCAAGAAGTCCTTCTTGATGTAGAGAAAGTTTACAAAGCTTATGAATTGGTCTTTTAAATCGACCTTTAACAGTTCTAAGAGTTACTACTCTTACCACACCATCCTTACCTGGATGCGTTTCAATTACTTTACCTAAAGGCCAGGTTGCTGGAGGAATGTTATCCTCCTTAATAATTACAATTTCTCCAACCTTAAAATTATTGTTAGGAGATTTCCATTTAGTTCTGTTTTGCAAATTCCACTTTTGCATTTTCCACTTTCTCCAAAAACCTAACTTCATTTTTTGGACAATATCCCAACGGGAGCGAAGAGAAAGTTTATCATCATTGGTATGCTCAGGGGAAGAGGTAATAACCTCACCTATGAGAAAATGAGAAGGAGTTAAAATATTTAAACTGTCTGGATCATTGTCACAATCCAACGAGACTAGAGGTCTTGAGTTCAGAATTGCCTCTACTTGTGTTAACAAAGTGCTGAACTCCTCAAAAGTTAAATTTGTGTTTCCAATTACCCTTTTAAATGGTACTTAATACTCTAACTCCTGCTTCCCATAATCCTCCAAAATGAGGACTCACTGGAGGGCTAAAATGCCACTCCATATTCACTTGAGACAGAAAATAGCAAAAGTGTTCATTTTCATTAAGTTTTGATACAAATTTAAATATTTCTAGCAATTTTCTTCTGGCACCAACAAAAGTGGTACCATTATCACAATAAATGTGCTTAGGTGCTCCTCTTCTAGCACAAAAGCGTTTCAAGGAGGCAATAAAAGCCTCAGAAGTGAGATCACTCACTAGTTCTAAATGTAGAGCTTTGGTAACAAAACATACAAAAAGAGCTATACATCCCTTAGAAGTCTTTTGCTCCTCTACCTCTATATCTTAAAATATTGATGAGGCCAGCATAATCTACGCCACAAACAGAAAATTGCCTACTGGGAGTAACCCTATGAGTTGGTAGATCACCCATTAATTGCTTGGATGTAGTTGCTCGATACCTACAACATATTATACATTTATGAATACATTTTTTACAATATTTTTAAACCAATAATCCAATAAGTTTGCTTAATAATACCTAATAATACAGTACATCCAGCATGCAAATATAAAATATGATACAAATTTACAATTAATTTACAAATTTCATGCTGATTTGGCAAGATGATTGGGTGCTTAGCACCATATTGGAGTGTCGAATTTCGAAGTCGACCTCCTACTCCGAATAAACCGTCTTTGTCAATGAAAGGACAAAGAGCAGATAGTATACTTTTTTTTACTACAGGCTTATTAGCTTCAATACAACTGATTTCCTCTTTAAAGAATAAATTTTGTATATACAAGAAAATTTTATTACTTGCCTGCCTCCTTTCATATGTGGTTAAAGGAGGGACATGGTATTTACCCTTGGAATCTAAATTTTTCATCTTGCCAACTCTAGCTTTACAATTTGTGAGGTATCTAAAACAGAATGCAAAAATATCAATTATCTTAGTAAATGATGAAAATTTTAAAAATAAAGAGTCAATAAAGTCACAGTTGACAGCCACAGGGAAGCTAAAAGCTGTTCGTTTTCTTTCCTTTGACGCTGAACTAGTCTGATCATTTCTCTTGGGTTGCTTAGGCCAAGAGTCCATCTCACAGGAAAGCCATTGAGGGACTTCCCACCATAGAACACATGTGGGAAGTTCTTTAGGTGATAAACCTCTGCATGCAATGTCAGCTGGATTCATCTTGGTGGGCACGTAACGCCAACTATCTGCTGGAACCAAGTCCAAAATTTCGGATGTTCTATTAGCAATGTAAGGCTTCCAGTTCCTTGGATGAGAAGACAGCCAAGATAGAACCACTTGGGAATCAGTCCATGCATAGAAGTGAACATCATACTCCTTCAAGATGTTCTTGCAGGTTGCATAAAGGCGTGCAAGTAACAGTGCACCGTTGAGCTCCAATCTTGGAATTGATACTGACTTTAGAGGTGCCACCCTTGATTTAGCCACCAAAAGAGTCACCTTGGTATTACCATCGGCTTGCGGCTGCACAGCATAGATGACCGATGCATAGGCCAACTCAGACGCATCACAAAAACCATGCAGAGTTATTTGTTGGCTAGCAGTGTGGATCCACCTGGGAATGTGGATTGAACAAACTTGTTCAAACTCCTTCTGGAATGTTTTCCATTTCGTTGCAAGCGCTTCTGGAAGAGGACTGTCCCAATCTAATTTCAACAGCCATAACTGTTGATAAAAAATCTTAATAGACACGGTACAGGGAGTCAGGAAACCGAGAGAGGATCGAACAATCTTGCCGATTGTGACAGGAAAGAACGTTTAGTGATATTGTCCGGAAAATTTACTTTTAAATTGAAAATGAAGATATCCTTCATAGAATTCCAGTTAAGTCCTAGGGCCTTGGAGCATTCATCAGGATGGATTTCCAAATTGGAACTATCTCCTACCCAGTTTGAGGAAATACGGGAAAGTACTTCTGATGAATTGGACCGCCACTTCCTTAAATGAAATCCTCTTGCTTCTAGTATGTTAGAAAGTGTTTTTATCAAGGAAATTGCTTCCTCACTCGAAGGGGCTCCTGCCATTAAGTCATCGATGTAGAAAGATTCCTTTATAAGGGATGAAACAGCAGGATCATCTCTTTCAAGATCTAACCCCGTTTGAAACAAGCAGCGAGTAGCTAAATACGGTGCTGATGCTGTACCGTATGTTACCGTACACAGTTTATATTCCCGTATGGGAGAGTCCTTTGATTCTCTCCACACAATGCGCTGAAAATTTTGATCTTCTTGATCAATTAGTATTTGTCTATACATCTGTTGGATGTCAGCGGAAAAAGCAATTTCATTCAATCTAAATTTCACTAAAATCGTGAAGTGGTCAGGCTGTAACATTTTACCTATTCCCAAAATTGAATTAATAGAATTTCCATTTGAAGGTTTACAAGTGCCATCAAATACAACACGTAATTTCGTTGAAACACTGTCACCTTTCATAACAGCATGATGAGGAAGAAAAAATAAATTTTGGGTCCATAGATTTCTCATTGTTTCCCACGGGCATCATATGCCCCAATGATTCGTATTCTATCATAAAATTTTTATACTGCCTTTCAAAGTCCTTATCTACTTGAAATCTTCTCTCCATTGCAAGCAACCGAGAAATTGCTATCCCTTTAGTGTTACCCAACCGTGAGGTGTCTCTGTATATCGGTAATTTTACTACAAATCTACCCTCATCATTATATTTAAAATTTGATTTAAAATGGTTTTCACAAAATTGTTCCTCATCGGATAGAAATTGTTTTTAACGGATAATTCCTCCGTTTCCCAAAATCTCTGAAGAAGCGAATCGGTATTTAATTCGTTTTCAGTACTTAAAAAATGAGAATATAATTCATGCGGTTCCTTATTTTTAACATTAAGTTTTCCTGCAACAACCCATCCAAACATAGTTCTTTGTGCAATGGGTTCATTTTTAGAACCAACAATTTTTCCACTGCGAAGAATATCAAAAAAACAATCAGATCCTAAAATTATATCACATTCTTTAGGACTCATAAATTCCTCATCTGAAAGAGGAATCGATTTCAAGTAATCTAAATCCTTCACATCCAAAAACTCCGAAGGAATTTGTGAAGTAACTTTATTTAAAATGAAAGCGTTCACTTCAAACGCTCATTCGAAGACTGTGATCCGATAACCAAATCAACGCAGCCTTTAGTTTGACCTGCAGTAACCCCCGCGATCCCACGAAGAGAAATTTTACTGCTTTTTCTTTTTTAATCCTAAAATATTTACAACTCTTTCTGAGATAAAACAACATTCAGACCCAGAATCTAATAATGCTCTGCAGATAAATGATTCATTAGAATTATTATTATAAAATATCTTTACATTTGCTCTGGGCAGAAAAGAAAGATTTAATTCACTGTTCACCGAAGCCCCAGAATAAATCTCCGATTCTCCCGCTTGACCTTTGAACTCACTCGCTTCGTTGCGAGTCTCTGCGCTAGTTCCTCCCTCTGTGAAGTTTCATTCCCCTGTAACGAATTTGTAAACAACGGTTGGACCTTTTTTCATGTAAAAGAGTATTGTGGAACTTAGAAGAGCATAGAGAACATTTTAAATGGTTATTTGGGCAAGATTTATATTTATGATTATTTAAACATAAAAAGCACAATGAAAAACGTTTTACAAAATTTTTCTACAATTAACATCCATGCTCTTAAATTGAATACACTTAAATAAAGGGTGTGTTCCTTTACATTTCAAACATTTTAAGACCTTATCATTTTCTATATTAGAATTTGCATAATTACTTCTTATCGGAATTTTACATTCAGATTCATTATTTGACATTAATTCTAAAGAAGAACACCTCACGTTTAGGAAATCAAGGAAAGCTTTCATGTTTGGAAATTCTTCTTCAGATGATTTAATAGCCCATAAACGTCTACTTTCTGGATCAATTTTTTGTAATAATAAATAAATTAACCAGCAGTCTTTACTAGAAGCTTGCTCACCTAAAGCATTAAGCCCTCTTAGGCATTCATCACTCGTGTCCAATAATTTACGCAAATTAAAACAATTAGCTTCGGAAATAGGTTTTTGATCCAAAAACGTTTTAATTAATGATTGAACAATTTGTTTTTTGTTGTCATACCTATCTAACAATTTTTGCCAAGCTTCTTCATACGAATCATTAGATATAGGCATATGCTTAATTAACGAAGCTGGCTCATTAGTAAGTAGACCTTTCAAATACTGGAATTTTTCAACGTTCGATATTGACACTTGTGAATGCACAATAGAAACAAATAAATCTTTAAAATTTATCCAGTCCTTAAAATGACCATTAAACTGTGTTATACTCAATTTTGGTAACCTAAAATTACTAACATTTGAGTTCGAAGTAATTGAACTCGCTACTGAATTTTGTGTTCTACCTTGATTCTGAACATTTAATTCATCTAATTTATCATTAAATTTTGCATTCAAATAAAAGTATCTCTCTTCGAACTCTTGGAGTTCAGATTCCTCTAAACTCAAATTCGAATCTAATCGTTCGAATTCTTTGAATAAGTCATCCAATCTGGATAACCGAATAGAAATTTCATTTCAGTATTTATCTCATCAAAAGTATTTTCTAGCCTGGTCAAAGATGCCTTTACACGACCTCTGGCTGCTCGAATTTCAGCCATTTGAGCTTTCTCTGTTTCACTCATATAAAAATTTATTCACCAAAATATCCAAATCAATAATAAAAAATATGCAGTAAAATCATGAAATCAAAAATAATTCGGTTCATTCATTCAAATTAGTTCTATGCACAATAAGTCCTAATAACAGTTTCAAATATCAAAAATATTATTCAAAATGACTTATCTCTTTGCATCTCGTCCTGGTGCCTCCAATTTTATGTTGATGTCTTTCAAATGGTTTTATTTTAACAATATTTATAAAACAATATCGCTAACATTGAGCGAATGGCCCGCACAGCCTCTTTCAATTTCTTGTTTTTACATTATCATAAAACATTATATATAAAAAAGTATCGCTAACATAGAGCGAATGGCTCGTACAGCCTCCTTCCAATCGTTCTTTTTTTACTTCTCCCGCGTAAACAATAGTACACACCTTATAATTTAAATAGCGCCATCTAGTGGCGTATATGAACCCTAACAACCTTATTTATATACGTCTAAAACGTTTTTAGACGGATGTGAGCAAGTAAAGTTTCTCCGAATATAACATTTTTATTGTCTCTTTTATTTAACTTTGAATAAAACTTATCGAACAAATATCAAAGTATTTTCTTCTATTTCGCAAACTTTTCGTGAGCAATTGTAAACGTCACTCCCTCCCTTCGTGTTATCTTTGGAAACATTACCAGTGATCAAAACAAAAAGATATTTAAATCAGATTTTTATCAGCCAAAGGGCATTATTCAGAAGGTATATAAACAAGTGTTTCAAACTATTCGGTGATGTATTATCTGTGAAAAGTGCGATTTTTTGTTACCTATAACTATCTTTTTACATGCGACCACTTAATATAAATTGCCGATTTAATACAATTGCGAGTTTAGTAGCAAAACTTAAATAAGGTGCACAGATTACAGGTGACTCCTTTTTGCTATTTAAGCGAGAAAATAGCTGTAGAGAGAGCTATTACTTAGCCTAAATTCTTGTAATAATTTGTTTCTTTAAAAATTCGTTTTACAGAATTAATTTTAGAACAGACGAATATGCTCTTATCAACTTTCTCATTTCATGCCATAGACATAAAGAAGAGTATAGAGCCGTGGCGTGTGTTAAGAATATTGAGTACTGTGTAGCATTCATTAGGATTGTTGTGCTTGTTGTGAATGGAGATGATTTGTGTGAATGAGTGGCAGCATGGCGCCACGTTTTTGTAACTGTGAAAAGGTTGTGTGACGTCATTATGTTCTTTGTATAAAAGGGTGGAGCCACACGTGCTCACACTCACTCGGTAGTTCTGAATAAACTCAGTTATTTGAATTGACTGGCTCGAGTCTGAATTTCTTCCTCCAACGCCGAGCATCGGGTAGATGCAGCTCGCAGAATTTTGTAATTGAAATTGTTCTTTACATAAGTTTTTGGTACCCTCGGCGGGATTGGTTGTTGGTTGGAAGCGAAACTGAAACCGAGAGAGAGAGAGACAGAGAGAATTTAAATTATTGTACTTTGAACTATTGAACTTAACTTTTTGAACTATAAAATGGAAGTGAATGCTTTGAAAGTTTCAAGAAAAGGTCTGAGAACAGCATTTTCTCTCAGTCTGAAAAAGATTGAAACCGAACTCATAAAAGAAAACATCGATATGAATCAACTTTCGATTCTGAAAACTCAATTTATCGATAAATTTCAGACTCGACACTTGTCAGAATCAAATTTCTGAACAACTCTTGGGTACAGAAGATGCCGCCGTGCAAGAATATTTAGATGATATGGAAGATGCAGAAAACTACCGTGACCGCTACATCGAAATGTGTACTCGAGTAGATTTGAAAGTACGAGAAACCGTTGTTCCTACCGAAACTGAAAAAAAAGGTTTAAATAATTGAACTGAAGAAGTTCAGCGGTGAAGCTAAAGACTTTTTGGCCTTCTGGAGTCAGTTTCAGAAAATTCACAATGATAAAAGCATTGCGGAAGAAGACAAAATGCAATATTTATTGCAATCCATGGAACCGAAATCGAAAAGCAGAACGATTAGTGTTGAGTTTCCCTGCAACGGCGGAAAATTATTCTAAAGCCATCGATCAATTAAAAGAGAGATTCGGTCGTGAAGATTTGTTAGTACAAATTTACGTACGTGAACTTTTAAATTTAGTAATGAAGAACGCTGTTTCTGGAAGAACGAAAACTGATTTGTCGGCCTTGTACGATGAACTTGAAGGGAAATTACGGTCGTTGGAGAGCCTTGGACGAACACAAGAAAAATATGGAGATTTCCTTACACCATTGGTAGAGTCTTGCTTACCCGAGGAAATCCTGATGGCCTGGGAAAGAAAACGGAATACTGAAACAGACGCTAAAGGATCGCGAACTCTAGAACACTTAATGACTTTCCTTCGCCTGGAAGTCCAAGGGAAGAGATGGTGCAGCTGGCAAAATCCGGTTTTGGAACTCCTATCCGAAAAAGATTCCCCAACTGAAAGGGTTAAGCTGACTGAATTAATGACTGCATCAGCTCTGGCGAGTTCCGTAAAGTCCTCAGGTAAGAAAATCAATAACTGTGTATTTTGTGAGAAATATCATCCCAGTGAAAATTGCTTTAATGCTAGAAAATGTCTTTAAATGCTAAGAGACAATTGTTATTAAGAAAAGGTGCTTGTTTTTTTTTTTTTTGTTTAAATAGATCTGGACATTTGTGTGAGTAAAAATTGTGATATTAAAAATATTAATTGTTCTAAATGTAATTATTCTCATTTTGAAATTATGTGTCCAAAATTAAATAAGAATTATGATCAAAAATTGTGTTCCATAAAACTGAGAACTCTCTATCAAGTAACTGCAACAGAAACCAAAGTATTTACTTTCAAACTCTCTGCGTTTTCATTCGCATTAAAGATCAGGAAAGGAAAGTTAGAGTTCTGATTGATACCGCTTGTGAAAATAGCTACATTAGTGAAAGTGTTACTAGTATTTTGAAGGCCACTCCACTTTTAGAGAGGAAACTATAATTCATTCTCTATTCGGGGCAACGAAACTAAACCGAAACATCACAGCGTGTATTCTATTGAGGTCAGTGATTTAAAACACTCTTATGCATGTTGTTTTGAAGTGCTATCCGAAAAGAAAATATGTGGATTTATTTCTAAGATTGAGGATAAGCGTATTTTAAACGAGTTAAAAAATAAAGAAATTATTTTATCGGATTTAAGGTATCCGACTACCCTAAAATCATGATTTTTTTCAAAAATTGACAAATTTTTTTTTATGATTTTATTTTATAGGCCATCATATAAGCTTAATAAAAATACCAAGTGTTTTATTTTCCAATCACTAGAACAAAATTACAAGTGTTTTAGTAAAAGCAGATGCCATAACTTTACACAAGATGACAAACTTTAAAATGCGTTTTACTCGAGATGTGTTTTTTGCGAAAAGTTCAAACGGGGACAGCGATTGCTCAAAAAGTTTTGAAAATAATTTGCTGAAATTTTTGTGTATGTTATGTATAGCAGTAGAAGTGTTTTGATCTTCAGATTTATCAATCGCTGCTTTATTTTAAAATTTACAGTCCTTTATGTGGATATAATCACTTTCTTTTTAAGCAATTTCGTATAATCACTAAGATAAAGTGCTCTAGGTTTTGTAAAATTGAAATATCTCTTATCCTGAAGGTCATTTCAAACACGAATAATAAAGTAACACATCAAAATTGAAAAATTAAGAATTTTCTCATAAAAATTTTGTACAGAGCGGGCCCCGTTTATGTAATTTTTGTACATTTTTACCAGTTTTTCCCATTTTAATGATAATAATTTTTTTTTTCTGCTTTCAATTTTAAGATTTTTTCCTTAAAATATACTAAATAAATCTAAAAATCACAAAAAAATCCTCATATTTCCATTTTTTCAAAAAAAAAAAAAAGTTGTCGCAAGTAGTCGGATACCTTAAATTGTAAAGAAAAGGAAATTGGGCTTTTGATTGGGGCTGATAATATAGGAAAATTATTGACTGGGAATTTAATTGAATTTGATTCGGGTTTAACAGCTATTGAAACTAAACTAGGATGGACGGTAATTGGAAAAGTATGTTCGAACGATAAAAACGTTATGTTAACGACATCGTCTTTGCATGTTCGGAATGTTAGCATTAAAGAATTATGGGAACTTGATGTTTTCGGAATAACGGATCCCTTACTTAATGAGAATACGAAAGAAAATTTTGAATTAACCAATTTTAAGAATAAAATGAAAATTCTTCCCGATGGAAGATATGAAGTTAAACTCCATGGAAATGTAACTCTGAAAATTTGCCCAGTAACAAAGAACTAACATGGAAAAGACATCTACGGATGATGAATAAATTAAGAAACGGTAAATGTTTTGAGGATTATAGAAGTGTGTTTAGGCAATGGGAAAATTTAAATATCATTGAACGTGTGCCGGAAGTAGAATTGAACAATGAATGTCATTATTTACCGCATAGACCCGTGATTAAATTAGATAGTGCGACTACAAAATTCCGACCCGTATTCGATGATTCGGCCCGTGAAAAAGGAAACCATCTTTGAACGACTGTTTATATAAAGGCGTAAACCTTATTGAACTGATACCTGACATTTTAGATCGTTTTAGAATTTATCCAGTCGGAATTGTAGCCGATATTGAAATAGCGTTTTTGATGCTATCTGTTGCACCGAAAGATAGAGATTTTCTCAGATTTTTTTCCCCATGCAATGAAAAACAATTAGTGTACAGGCATTGTCGAGTTGTGTTTGGGGTGTCTTCAAGCCCTTACTTATTGAATGCATCTATTATGCATCTTTTGGAAAACTGTAATTCCGAATGTAAGGAAGTTGCACAAAAGTTAAAATCTTCCTTTTATGTTCATAATTGTGTAACTGGTGTTTTCAGTGCTGATGAAATATTTATTGAGAAGACTAAATTAATTATGTCGGAAGGATGTTTTAATTTACGTATTTTTTGAGAGCAATGTGGCGAGTAAAAGTGTTGATAAACACTCAGGCGAAACTTTTATTTTGGGTATCTTCTGGGACTTGGATAATGATGTTTTGAGATGTTGCACGAATTTCGACTCATTAACGTGCGAAGTGAAAATAACGAAACGATTAGTTTTGTCTACGGTGCAAAAAGTTTTCGATCCCATTGGAATGTTGGCACCGTCTACATTGCTCCCAAAATTACTATTGCAGGAAATATGGAAAATGAAAAGGCATGGGATCAGGAACTACCTCAGAATATTGTAAACAAATTTATGAAATGGTTTAATGAAATTCAAATTTTGGAAGATGTAACTGTACCACGTTGTATGAAAATTGATATTTTTACTGAATTACATGTATTTGTTGATGCAAGCAAGGGGTCATATGCGGGATGCGTCTTTGCTCGATCAATAGTTGATTCTAGAGTTAGCGTAATTCTTGTTAGAGCGAAGTCTAGAGTAGCTCCTCTCAAACTTTTGAGTATACCGCGTCTAGAGCTAATGGCTTGTTGTGTAGGTGCTCGACTTGTAAATTCTATTTTGAAAGCTCTTAATATGCCGGACTTGAAAGTTACTCTTTGGTCCGATTCCACAACAGCACTTTGGTGGATTAAAGAATATGGAAATTGGTCAGTTTTGTAGCTAATAGGGTAAAGGAAATTAGACAAATTCAGTCATGGAAGTATGTTCTAGGAAACATGAATATCGCGGATTTACTATCTCGTGGTTGTTCTCCACGACAAATGCTTAATTCTAAATGGTGGGAGGGGCCTTCCTGGTTGAAACAAAATTCGGAATATTGGCCAGATGGTGAAATCAGTTGCGAGCCTCAAGAAGTTAACGTAGAGAGAAAAGAAAACTAAAAATGCGAATGTTCATCTAGCAAACGATGCACCCCCTTGCTTATATGTAATGTGTCTGATTATGATAAAATGATAAGAGTATTTGCATGGATTTTAAGATTTGTAAATAATTGTCGCAAAGACTATAACAAATGTAAGGAACATGAACTTTCTGTTGCTGAATTTGAAAATTCTGAGAAACAATTGATTCGTTTAACTCAGACATATTATTTACCTGATGTTGAATCTTTAAAATTTGTTACTTTTATTAATAATATTTTAAGAGTAAAATCTAAAATAACTGAATGAAATGATGAAAGTTCTTTTTTGTATCCTATATTGTTACCTGATAAATGTGAATTTACAAAACTTTTGATTAGATCTATACACAAAAAGAACTGTCATGCAGGAATCCAAATAATGCAATCATTAATTAGAGAAAGGTTCTGGATTATCAGAGCTAGAAAAACTATTAAAAGTATTTTGAATGAATGTTTTGTTTGTGCTCGTTTTAAAGTGAAATCATTGTCAAGCGGACC
This sequence comes from Trichonephila clavipes, assembly GCA_019973935.1. Taxonomy (NCBI): domain Eukaryota; kingdom Metazoa; phylum Arthropoda; class Arachnida; order Araneae; family Nephilidae; genus Trichonephila; species Trichonephila clavipes. Next base: position 26,638 of record BMAU01010297.1, on the reverse strand, counting down.
ATCACCCTTACCACCAGACCGCGTGAATGATTGCGAGATATTTGAAGTTGTAGGAATTGACTTAGCTTGACCTCTCTCTCTCTGTTTTTAAAAACTGGCGAAAAGCTATGGATTACATTGTTTACTTGCGCAGTCTATCGCGCACTACATCTTGAATTAGTAAAGGCTTTATCTTCTGATGCCTTTTTGCTAGCCCTTAGGCGTCTCATTGCCAGGCGCGGGAGGCCCAGGATAATTTACTGTGATAACGGTACTAATTTCCGAGGTGCTTTCAATGACCTTGCGAAATTGGATTGGCCTAAAATATCGAAAGAGACATCAACTCAAAAAATAGTTTAGAAATTTATACCACCCACCGCCGCATGGTGGGAGGCTGGTGGGAAAGGTTGGTTCGCATTATCAAGAAACTATTGAGACGTTTTCTTGGAAAATCAATTTCTGTTAAAAGTACTAAACCTGAAAAGGTCTTGAATACTAATGATGCAATTGTAAAAAATATACTTCTGGAAAATTGGTTAAAGAACCGAAGAGACTTGATCTTTTGAATTATAACTGTTATAGGTTTGAGACTCTCCCAAGTCTCAAAGGGGGAGTATGTTGTGAATGGAGATGATTTGTGTGAATGAGTGGCAGCATGGCGCCACGTTTTTAATCACTGAAAAAGGTTGTGTGACGTCATTATGTTCTTTGTATAAAAGGGGTGGAGCCACACGTGCTCACACTCACTCGGTAGTTCTGAATAAACTCAGTTATTTGAATTGACTGGCTCGAGTCTGAATTTCTTCCTCCAACGCCGAGCATCGGGTAGATGCAGCTCGCAGAATTTTGTAATTGAAATTGTTCTTTACAGTGCTTATTGTTAATGCTGCCCTTTTCAGAAGAAAGTATAGTAAACTATTGCCTGGACAGAAGTTCAGAAGCTTCGATCTTTTAGGATGTTTAGGTGAATTTCTATGGAAAGTAAAAAAAAATGACTAAATTACCCTTCAATGTTTGTAAGTATCATAAAAATGTTCTTTTTACTTGTATAGTAAAAGCTCATGATTAAAAATCGTTATAATATATATAAAAAGCTATTATTTTCCACTCACAAATGTCAAAATTAAAGTGAAGGAAGAAAAATGATTATCCTTTAGGTCCAGGCCTTACGGAAGTAAACTGTTTTGTGAGAACGTCAGTATTCCCGATTACACACAAATATTTTCTTAGAGAAATCAAAATAGTTTCATTTATGAAAATCCTTTTAATATATATATATATGTATGCGATTTTAATATAATGGAGAGTCAGAGATACCTGAAATTTCCAACTTTTTTAATGGCTGCACGCTAAAACATACATACTAGCATTCCTTTTCTGTAGAGAAATAACCAAAACACTAAATACTTAAATAATACGAAATAGTTATTTTTGTTTATGTATTTGGTTTAACGAGGAGTCAAGGTACTTGAAATTTTGAATCTTTTTACTAATTCTATGCTAAAACATACATACTTGAACTCCCTTTCTATCGATAAAATTTATAAAAAATACAAAATACTTCAATAATATAAAATAGTTTTCGTTTGTGTATTTCGTTTTATACGATGCTAGTCCAACAAGGGAGTCCGGTGATACTTGAAATTTCAAGACTTTTTAGTAATTGTATGTAAGACATACATGGATACTTAAATTCCATTTTTATCAAGAAAATAAGTGCTTAAAACATATATATATATATATATATATATAGAAAGAGTTTTTCTTTGTTTGGGCTTCTTGAAATGCGAAAGCTATTTAACAATATATTTGATGTAAAGTTTTATGCGTTAAGAGATATTAGTCTAAATAAAATAATTTTTGAATTTGCTTTTGATCTGTATATTAAAAAGTTCTAATTTATATCTACCATATCGTGGTACTTCAAGTTATCAGAGAGTGCAATAACTGGGAGAGATGTGAAGCGTTATTATGGATAAACATTTGTGGTTTGTCAATCTATGAACAAAAGAATTAGAAACTTCACGTTTGTCTTTGTACCCTTCATATCAGCTAAAACTAAAGGTAGACTTTTTTCATTACCTCACTACTTATGCCCTTAGCAACAATTATTCCAAACGAGAAGCCACCTCAATTCTTTCTGGAGGTCATTCTTTTTGAGAGGTCAGTGTCACGAACTCATTGTTGGTGTTGTTTCTGTCGAATCTCAAGTTCGTGCCCTGGGTCCAATGAAGAACCTTCGTTGTAGGATGGCTGGACTACGTTAAATCCGCTCTGTCTTGAAGTCTAAGCATTGGAAGAGCGTAGCTTGAAGAGGGAAGTGCTAGCTGAGGTATCAACTTCGTCATTTTAAAATTGCAAAGTCCATTGCCAGTAATCATCAAGCAGATTTAAAGTGCGACTTTTAGAAAAAAATATATATTATCAGTCCTCAATTTTTTGTCCGAAAACCATCGAATATTTCCTCTTCAGAATATTTCAACCATTTAAAGTAAATAAATTTCGCCAGGCAGTTAGTTTTACGGATGATAAGAACAATATGGAGAATCACTTGATATCTTAAACTATATTTTCTCAAAACATTTTGAGGACGGCTGGCCGATATAAAGGCCAAAAGGAACAGACCTTTAAAAAGACGGCTCTGGCCGGTGTATCGGCCACGCAATGCTTTCCCCTCTTAACAGCTTTCGAAACAGCATGAGGCCTATTACAGACCTGGAAAATCATTTGCTTGACCGTTTTCCTTTTGTATTTAAAAAGGAGGGAATATACAGTTCCCTCTTTCACCCTTATCTAGAAATCCCTCTTTTTTTCCCTTATGCTTAAATTCTCACTAGCGGAGAGTGCATAGTTATTTTTTCAAGCGATTTTGTTATCTCGATTACCTAATCATTTCATTTTAAACCAATTTGATTTTTAAAAAAAGATGCCTAAACGTAAAAGGGGACTTACGACTGATGAGATTCAGAAAGTTTTAGCAGATTTAGAAGATTAAATTTTTGATGATTCTGATTCCGATTGTGAGTTAGAAAATGAGGAAGATGATCTGATCTCTGCTCAGCAAAAGTAACACATTGTTAAAAGTTTTGTGTAATAAACGCTCAAAATAGTGTAAATAATTTATGTCTAAAAGTGTAATATTGGCTTTCTGTGGTATTTATTTTATGTTAAAATTGTAATATTCGCAAGCAATGCCGTTTCTTAAATTATAATGGCGATTCATTGAAAAACATAGTAAAATGTTAACGATAGAATCAAGTTGGCAATTGTCTAGCTACTGGCATAGCTCGAGGTTTATTAGAACTTTGTAAGACCCGCCGTGTAGGTGGAGTGATGTACGTTAATACTTTATCCACCGCATTATGATTTACTGCAGGTTTTTTCATACAGTATTTTTTTTTGGATCACTACATTGAAAATTAAGGGATATACATAAACAAAATACTCCACTTTGGGAAATTTAATCCGTTAGAGCTAATAAATTAATTAAAGATATTCCACTGTAAAATTAATTGTATACACCGTTCACTTAAAAATAAATAGTCAAATCGTTTTCATAGAATATTCCTGCTAAGTATTGGTAGAATATTCCTTCTCTAAATTGAGCGGTGTGGTACTTGCGAGAAGGGGGTGCCAGCTCAGGTGTCATCCACGTCACTTGACCATGGCTTAAAATTACGAGGTCCGTTGCCAAAAAGCTTAACAGTGCGACGTTAATATTAACTAACTCCAAAAAATACAGTACAGTATATATAATTATTTTTATACTTAAAAATGCAATACCCGCCTATTCAATTAAAATTACAGCGTTATAATTAATTACTAACCACAAACAAATTTTGAAAACTTGTCCAAATGATGTAGTGTGAAAGAGAAAGTTTATTTACTTTAAGTACCATAACCGATAAAAGCATTTATTGTGAAAAAGATCAATTTCTTAATTCCAAATGTGCATAATAAAATCATAAAAAAGGCATTCAAATAAAAAGAGATGTATAACAACCTCTCCCTTCAAAACTTAGTTTTATTCTGAAATAAAAAATTAGGGATTATGCTGATCACAGGAATTAATTAGAAGCGAGCGCCATGCGTAGCCAAAACAAAAGGGTTTCTTTACAAACAAAAGATATATATATGCTGTCGTGGCCTTTTTTGCAGCGCACGCCAGAATTGCTTGAATGGCAGAATTTTTCCTACCTACTTGACAAATATCGTTATATTTTGGACACTTCACACAATATCTTTATACATTATAGCCTATGTGTTCTTCTGATGTATAAGCTATATTACTGTAAAGTTTCATTAAAATCCATTCAGTTGTTTTTGCACGAAAGACGGCCAAACATCCTCACAAACTTTCACATTTATAATACATATCTAGATTACACAATGTAGTACTGTACCGGCTATCATAGGCTATGGTCGCCCAGACCATTACACCAGCTGTGCGGGCAGTGTGACGTAGAACAGTGTGGGAGGAATTGTACCGCTCACCAGGTGCCTCCACACCCATACACGGTTATCATCTGTCCCCAAAACAAACCGGGATTCATCACTTAACACAACCTTTTGCCAATCTGTAATATTCCACATTGATCTGGCTTGGCACCACTGTAGACGCAGTTGCCGATGTCCGGTGTTAAAGGGAGTGCACGGAAAGGGCGCTTGGATTTAAGAATTGCTTCTGCAAGGAGTCTGAAAATTGTTTGTGAAACAATTGCTACGCCTACGTCTGCTCGTATCGTTCAACGAGTCACTGTGGGGTCCATTGTAGTGCTTGCCACACGATCCTTCAATCCTCTCTCCTCGTGGTCTTTCTGGTCGCTCCAGACAGGGTTTTCCGCGCGTGGGTACCTTCTCGTGTCCACTGCTCCCAACAATTTCTAACGGCACACTCCGAACGATCCACCTGGCCAGCAACACGACGTGTCGACCAGCCTGCAGTTTTCATTCCGATGTGATCATGACTCTCTCAAACTCGCTTAACTTTGAGAAATGTCTTCTAGCACGCGCATTTACCTGGCATGTTTCGCTTACCAAAGTCTTCCTACAATCGGCGGGTAATCGTCACGTTTATGAATCTTCGAATTTGCACTGGCTTATGTAGCACCCTCTTCCTGATTGTAGCACCACCTCGGCGTGTATGAGCAAGCGTATTGGCACAAAATTTGGATCATTTGCATATCACATTACGCTGTACTTATTTGCAAAGTTTCGCGATTGTACTTAGCTTCCTTCTTGGGTCGTTATTTTCAATGTTCCTGAGTGTATATCCAAAGCAATTTAAAACATAATGCACTGCATATTATCGCTCGAAATTCACCCTCAAAACATTAAAAAACACAACCAATAGACTATAAGGAATAATTTAGTAGATTTACATACACCTTCTTCATTGAATTGTGTATCAATATCTATCAAACAATCTTAGGCATGATTTATTAATACAATTAATTCAAGTGTCAAAAAATTTTAGTAGCGAGAGTTGTCACTAGATGGTACCACCACTGAAATCCCTCTCGCATTTGGGAGATAGCCGTCACTGTAAAGGCTTGAGTGCCAAAATTTGCAAAATTTTCTCTCAGTTTCAAATATTTAATACTGGAACGTTAAAAAATGTCTTAACATTACTATTTCTATTTAATATCTTTAACGAGAACTTTCTTTCAAAATATGTACAGGCATTTGTGCTGAGGAAAACATATTACTACAATCAGCCCCCAATTATTTTACTATGCAACATAGTTGGATTCTCTACATTTAATTCAGTGTATCACAAAATATCAACGTTATGTAAGGGGTGTTGGAAAGCTAAAATCTTATTTTTTTTGACAATTTGAGATTTTTACATTTTCAAACTGTATAGATTTTAACCTTTCTAAAAATACCTTACTTTAACCTCTAGGGTATTTAGAAGCCCTTAAAATGTATTTTTAAATAATCATTGAATTTGGGCTACGCCCATTTTAATGGCGAAAATTGTAAACAAATTACTTTGTTTTTGCTCAAAAGTGTAACGACTGATATAAACCAAAACATGTATCTTTTATTTTAAATCAAGCCTTTTATTTTTTTATTTCCTAGTCGATTAGAAGTCTCACTGTATACATTAAAATCAATTTATCTCAAAATGTAAATTTTAATGTGCGATGTACCTTTTCTGAGAAACTACTGTTCACAGGTATGTAAATTTTATGAATTATTTATAATGATATCTAATGTATACTAAAATGAGCTTTTGTAAAAATTTAAAAATTTAATTTTTACAAATTTTTTTAAGTAAAAATGGGTCAAATTTCGCAATGTTTGATAAAATATTTCATAATTTATTAAAAAATTCAAAATTAGCTAAAAGCTCATTTTAGTATAATGAGAAAGGTGTACTTTAATAGTTTGAAAAATTTCAAGCATGTACATAAAACAGATTTTGAGAAAAGGTACATCGAAAACAGCCAATTTAACATTGTCAGTATAGAGAAAGAGAGAGGTTTCCAACTTAAGCCTTTTCTTTCTCATCAAATTATTTCTTTTAAATTAGGGCCATGATACAACGGCAACAGGCACTTGTTGGACTCTATATAACATTGGTTTGAATAAAGATGTCCAGGAGAAAATTCACGAAGAGCTGGATCGAATATTCGGGGATGACACTGAGAGACCAGTTAACACAGAGGACCTAAAAGACATGGTTTACCTCGACCGCGTCCTAAAGGTAAGGTAAAATTTATCTTTGTATCTTTTATATGTATATATGATCGGCTATTTACCATGTAAGCAACATCGTATTGAATTTAAAACAAAGTGTGCAAATTACTTTAATTAAGTAGATGCCAAACATTCTTTTTTAAATTTCATTTTATTATGTTGTGATGGGAGGCCGCCGGTCCCTGAAATACAGTTTTAATTTTGCATTTGCCCTGTTTACAGGAAATGGGGATTACACAGGAATGTGGGTGCGTCCAGGTTCAACGAACCTTATGGCCGGCAAGGTTGTGTTCTTGCGCGGACTGTTGAGTCCAATCAGGGTGGTAGATTTGACGGTAATGAATCCTTAGCGGATTCTTTTTCGAAGTGGTGCGGTCGGTCTTAAAAAGCACGTACACGCCATTTCTCGCGGTCTTTTCCCCTCTTACGTCTGCCAGAAAAACCTCCCGTCTGAAAGCGAACTCCTGCCCGGGGTCAACCCCTCATCCACTCCTTTCCTCTCAGATAAGTACCACCCTTGTAAATATGAACGTTGTTTCAGTATGTTAATCAATAAATATAATTGTTTACCACTATACGATCGGACTATTAATTTAGAGTACAGTAATTTGTCTATAGAAGATTAGTGTTTAATTTTAACTTAAGTCATGATGCGATGTGAAATTAGGAAACTGGGTTCAAAGATTTAATATTTTAAACAAAAGTCAAATTAGCGTCGCATTATTTGCTGCCGTGACCAGCCGTCGAAATTTTTTCTTCTTTGCATCATCTGGTGCCGTGATCTTTTTTTTTTTAGACACGATGTTCTGTTGTGAAATTAATTTTCTGTCACCGAATGATAATTTTAGTTCATCTGTTTAACATCTAAAAATTTTATTGTGTGCTATTGTGTTTTGATTGTATCTATTACTCAATTTTTCCAGTTGTGAAATTTTTTTTCTCGCAGTATTTTTTATTATTTAGATACTTGGGAATGTGTGCAAACAACAACTTCTGAAAGAGGTGCTGACGATGTCACAGGTACTGGTGCTTTTCTTTTATATTGATGTTGAATTTTTTTTTATATATATGTATTTACGCGAAAGTCGATTGGTTAAAAGTTTTATTTAATTTTCTGAGATTATGAATTTTCTCTTACCCTGCACGAGTGCTTGAATTCATTTGTTTTAGTTTGAATTTAATTGTTTCTGTTGCAATTTAATCTCGTTAGCAATTTTGTTTTAATTTTTTAAACATGCCACGTACGCGACAATCCGACCCCTTTTTGAAGCAGACAGCGTCTGAAAAAATTTAATCTAATTGATTTGATCCCAAAGTATGACGGAAGTGAATCGTTGGGAATACGAAGGTTCCTGGAGAAAATCAATGATGTTGCAAGCTTAGGTAAGTGGTCTAACGCCGAGAAAGTCACTATTCTGAAACTAAAATTAGCGGGAATAGCTGAAGAATATTTTATCCGATCCAACCCACAGTAATTTAACAGAATTCAACGATATCGCTAGAGTTCTCATTTCGAGATTTGAGAGGACCGTTCCGTTGTCCACGCGGCTTCAGCTATTTTCATCATGCATTCAAGGTTCATCTGAAAGCGTGCAAGAATTCGCAGCACGCATCAACAAACTAGGGACACAGATATTTCAGTCAAGTAATACGGCTCAAAACACGGCGGCGCGAAACGCTAATGATCAACTTTTACAGTCCCGTTTTATCAGTGGTCTGCGAAACGATATTCGCAGATTTGTTTTGGCGCGAGACCCCAATAATCTTGAGGAATCGATAAACGCTGCGCTGATAGAAGAGCAAAACGTTAAACTTAATCAAATAGCTAATGACGAGAGAACTGGTTTGTCGCCTTTACAAACAGAAACATCGGTCATTTCGGCATTGACGAACAAGTTAGAAGAAATAAATTTAAGGGTCGAGCGTTTACAAGAGGCCAGTTCAATTACGGCTCGCAAAACAGGTGGGGGTCTTTTTCGCAGAAGGGAGACTGTCTTTAAATGTTTTTATTGTGGCTTAGAGGGACATAAGCAAACGGAATGTAGGAGGAGAATAGCGGAAGAACGCAAATCGAATTACCAACCCCCCCGTGCGGGGAATTTTCAGTTTTTCGCCACCCAAACACTCATTCTTTCGACCAACGACGCGTCCATTTCCACGACTCGGCTTTTAGCTTAATTACACAGCGGCATTCGGCAAACGTTACACAGCCCCGTGGCAGGCATTTGGCAAACGTTTTAGATATTACACAATCAAAACGGCTTTCTCTTAAGAACAATATCCCGTGGGAGAGACTCAGAATTTTATACAGCTGGCTTAATTCAAATTAAAGCGGTCAGCGGAGATACAGTAGAAATTATCGGTTGTTATGAAATACAAATGTCATTGGGGGAATTTCATTTTCAACATATTTTTTTTACCGAAGCAAGATATTAATGACAATTATTGCGCTATTTTGGGATACGATTTTCTGAAATTATGGAATGCAGTTTTAGACATGGGTAAAAACCGTTTATTAATTAATAAATTTTCAATTCCGCTTATCAATTTTTCGCTTCCTTCGCGTGCCGTACAGACTAACTTTATTCATGGATTTTTAAAACACAAAACGTGTGTAGGTCCTCATTCAGTCACAAATGTTCGTATTCACGTCTCAACACTACCTAATTCTACGTCCTCGGCTACTTTTCAGAGTTCAGCAAAGTTAAAAAATAAAAACATCCACTTAACTACTTCGCAAATTAATATCGATCCACAAACAAATGACACCATTCTAAAAATTAGAAACGATTCTGATAACATAATCACCCTTAACAAAAACATGAAAATAATTACTGTCAATAATTACGAAGACTTTTATTCCGATTTTCCCGTTTCTCAAGATATTCTACCCCCACTCACGGAGAAGGATTTTAACCTTTCAGGTTTGGACAGCAAAATAAAAAATAGATTATTTCAACTTTTAATTTCGCACAAAAGTGCTTTCGCTCGCTCTACGGTAGAATTATCTGCGGCCGCTACTGAGCATCATAGAATTAATCTGCAACATGATTATCCCATTAAATGTCCGATTTACAAGATTCCATTCAATTTAAGAAACGAATTTCGACGTCAGATAGCCGATTTAGAGAAGGCAGGGATCATTTCAAAATCTAATTCTCAGTACAATTCTCCGGCCTTGTTTGTCAAACAAAAAGAAAAATGGTGCCTTGTTTTAGATTTTCAGAAACTGAACGAAATAACTTTGACTCAGGACTTCGTTATTCCAACATTGGACGACATTTTGCATGAAATTTCGGGTTCAAACTATTTTTCGGCTTTAGACATGAAGTCAGCATTTAATCAAATTCCAATTCACTTTGCAGACAGGCATAAGACGACATTCTCTACTCCCGACGGTGACAAATACGAATGTAATAGACTTTGTTTCGGTTTAAAAAAACTCGCCTAAAGCATTTCAGTCCATTGCACAAGAGGTTTTGGGAGATTTATTACACAACGGAGCTTTGGTTTATATAGACGACGTTATTTTATTTACTAAAACTATAGATGAACATTTCGACTTATTGGGTAAGGTTTTTGAATGGTTTGAAAGAATTCACTTAAAATTTAATCCGAGTAAATGTCAATTTTTAACAAAGAGTTGTAAATTTTTTGGGGTTTGTAGTAACGCCGGAAGGTATCCTTATAGATAAAGATAAGTCCGTTTTAATTAACGACTTTCCAGTTCCAACGGACCAAAACGAAATTAAATCTTTCTTAGGGTGTTGTAATTTTTATAGAAGATATATTAAAATTTCGCAAAACGAGCACTTCCATTACCGAATCTTTTAAGAAAAGACACTCCATTTGAGTGGACATCTGAGACGCAGGAGGCATTCGATGATATTAAGAAAGCCATATTATATAAACCCACCTGTCTTAGCACTACCCGATCCAAACGCAGAATTACAAATCACGACGGACGCTTCATCTCGGGCATCGGGGCAGTTTTAGAACAAAAAATATCCTAACTCTAAAGTCAAACCTTTATATTTTTTCAAAGAAATTAAATCCTCGCAATCTAAATATAACGCAACGGTTTTGGAGTTTTTCGCAATATATACAGCATTAAATTTATTTAGACCTTTCTTGTTGGGGAGAAAATTTAAAGTTTTTACTGATCATAAACCTCTCGCAGGATTTTTTTCAAATAAAAATCTTTCTTCCAAACTTTTGCGTTGGAAATTGGCTCTGGAAGAGTTTAATTACGATATACACTACATCAGGGGTTCCTTAAATTCAGTCGCAGATCATCTTTCTCGTTGTATTAACAACATCACAATAGCTTTACCTGAGTCTAAAGATCTTATTAAAATGCAGCATGAGGATCCTGTTTTAAGTCCTATTATACAAAAAATTGATCAAAATGACGTTTGCCCACAAGTCAGAAACTATTTTATAATAGGGAAGGTTTGTTATTGCATTTGTCCAAGCGCCCGTCCAGATCACCCAGGTCTAACACCACTAGAAAACAAGTTTGCATTCCACATTGTCTTAAAGCTAGAATTCTCGAATCTATCCATTCAGAATATGGAGGGAATCTAAAATTTTTTAAAACATATCATCGATTCTGCGAAAACATCTTTTGGCAGAACATGTACAAAGATACTAAAAATTTTGTTCGTTCTTGCACCGTATGTTTATCTCGAAAAAACGCTTTCAAAATTCCGCCAGCACCTCATTAGCCAGTAGAACAAAGTCAAGAACCGAGAGAAGCGTGTCATATTGACATTTTCGGTCCTTTAAAGACCACGCCTAAAGGTAATAGCTATGTTTTATCCATGATAGATGCATTCACAAAATACATTCATATCGTTCCACTTCCTGATATTAAGTCGAGTACGATTTCTAAACCTTTCTTTGATAATTACATTGTACACAGGGGTTGCCCACATAAATTAGTCGTAGAAAACGCTACATATTTTAAGAGTTCTGAATTTGTTGAATTTGTTGAGTTATGGACATTCATAAAAGACACATATCAAGTTATTCCGCTCACGTCAACGGGAGGGTAGAGAAACTCAATCAATCGCTAGCCAATATCCTGGCATCAATTACGCAAAAATACAAATGACTGGGATGAGCAACCATGATTAGCCTTAAACTCAGCGATTCATGAAGCTACATACACATCGCCTTTTTTTCCTAGATCATGGCAGGGATATTCGATTATCTTACACTTAGGAGAAAACTCCAACACACCACAAAATAAGTATGAATATGTTGAGAAGCTTTTACCGTCTTTAGAGCAAATTTTTAATAAAGTCTTAAAAAATCTAAAAGAGCAGGAGGCATCGCATGTTGATCTGAGTACGAAAGTGACAAAGCAACATCATTATGATTACAAAATCGGGTCCTTGTGTTTTATTAAGACGCCTAATATTAAATCTAATTTATCTCCAAAACTCAGACCTAAGTTTGAAGGTCCATACAGAGTAATAGAGCGTTTTTCGAACGTCAATTATAGGGTTCAAAATGTAGAACAATTGAGGAGGAGATTTAACACACATGTCAATCGGATGATTCCATTTATTAAGAGATTCTCATATTTGCACTTAAATAATTTAGATGATTTACAACCAGACGATACGGAGGTTAAAAGTATTGTTCCAAGTATAATTTAAGGGCCTGTGCAGGCAATTCGGCTTATTAATTCACTTATCGCGCTAAAAATTTTTTTGAGGGAAACCGAGAATTTTTTTTTTTACATTATTTACGCTTCGCCACTTAGAGAGTCCACAACTAGGAACGGTACCTGCTTCATTGTTGCACCTTGTCTTATGTCATGTTTTGATTTTTTAGTGAGACAAAATTTTGTACTTGTTATTCAATGAATTTTAGCTCAATTTTTTTTTTATGCAATTTGTTTCATGTCTTGATTTGATGCTTAAATGAGATAATGTTGTATGTGGTTAATATCAATTTTCGCTCTAGATAAATTATTTTTTTTTGATGCTATGTTTTTATGACAATATATAAATTTGTTGTTTATAAGAGGATTGATATTTAATTTTGCTATGCGATTCATGTATGCACGTCAATTTTAATTTAATACATTTTAAGCTTTAATTCATGTTTGCAACAGAAATCAAATTTTGGGGTCTTTTGGACACCTGTCACGAAATTTGCATGTTGTTACTGTATATATATTTGGCATTTTCATTAATCAAATAATTTTGTTTTGCGGTTATTATCTAGTATTAAAAAATTTTTTACACAAAATGTTCCTTGCTTGCATAAGTTAGTTCATGCTGACTTGATTGTGTATAACTGTGTACTTTTCTTGTTAAATTTTGAGTTTGCATAAAAGATTATTTTTTTAGTGGGGTATTTTTGTCAGAAGAGCAATTTTAGTGATAAGTTGTGTTAGTGTATTAATTTTAAGTGGCTGTGTATTACTGAATAATGAGATCTTTGGAATTTATGCTTGTTAAGATATGGATAGAGGTGGTTGTTTGAATTTTTTCCTTTAGAAATTATGTTGAGACTTAACTGTTTTGCTCAAGTTGTTTTGTTCTGTCATATGATTGCTAATTTTAATTTAAAATTTTATAGTCTTTCGGTTAGGTGTTTCAATGCTAGTTATTTTTTTGTGTGTTTGTTTTGCTATAGATTTGGGATTTTTTGATTGCTTAGCGCTCTAGTTAAATTGTGGTTTGGTTAAATGAATGTGCAGTCAATAATTTTGTCTCGGTTGTGTGCTAAACTGTACTAGGAATTGAATGTTTTGTTTGATGTCGATATAGTACTTCTGTTGGTTTAGGTTAATTTTGTTTTATTCATGGTAGCGCTTGGGTAGATTATTGAATTGAGTATTGATATTGAGTTTTTTTTATGGTTTTGGATTTTAATTGCAGTTTTGTATGGTTATTTGGATATAAGTTTATGGTCAGATAATGGTACTGTTAAATTTTATGTTTTGTGTACGCGTAGTTGTGTTAGCTTTGAGTTTGGTTTTGGCGAAGAGGAGACTTTTGATTTAGTATTGTTTCAGTTTTAGATATTGAGTTTGATAATTTTTTTTTCGGTTTGAAAATGATCAGGTGTGAATTTTTTTGTTTTGTTTTATTAATTGTTGAAGGAGTTAGATAAGTTTGAGTTAAGGATTTTGTGGAATATTTGAGAAAGTTATTCGAAGGAGATAGATAAATTTTAATTTGATGAATTTGTTGAATAATTGGGAAAGTTTTTTTTATGGAGATAGATCAAAAGTATGCGTCCAAAAGTATGCGGTAAATTCGAATGTTTTTTGACATGGAAATGGAAAATTGAGTTGTAATAATTATACGGTATATTTGAGAAAGTTGTTTTGATGTAGAGAAGGTAATTTTGAGTTAAGGATTTTGTGCGATTTCGAGCAAATAAGTTAATGAATATAGATAAATTGAATTAATGATTGTGTGGTATATTTAAGAAAGTTGTTTTGATGTAGAGAAGGTAATTTTGAGTTAAGGATTTTGTGCGATTTCGAGCAAATAAGTTAATGAATATAGATAAATTGAATTAATGATTGTGTGGTATATTTAAGAATGTTTTGAGATGAATCTAGGAAAGTTCGAGTTGAGGATTATGTGAGATTTTGTGTAAATAAGTTGATGGTCATATATGGGTTTTAGTTAATGGTATTTTTTTTTGTGGAGAAGTCGATTAATTATTTTGGAAGTTGCAGATAAGTTTAGTTAGTGTTATTGAGGTACAGGATATGAATGATCTTGAGGTAAAGGCATTTTTGAATTATTGAGGAATCATTTTAAGGTTACTGAGAATTTTGGGTTAATGTTATAGAATAATATTTGAGTAATTAATTCGATGATTCCAGTTAGCGGTATTGTTGAAAATTGAGGATCTTTTCTTTTTTTTTTTTTTTGTATATTTGTTGCGAGTACAGTGAAACATTGTGATGAGTTTTTTTATTATTTGGAATTGATACATTGTATTACATGGAATGTTAAAAAGTTATGTTGATTAGTGAAGTGATATTTTTTGGGGGAATTATGTTTAATTATGTGTAGCACTTGTAATAATTTTTTTTGCTTTTTTTGTTTTAGTTAAAATTACTTTACTCTGTATGTGTCGCCTCATATGTCATGGGTTGCATTATCAATTTTATGTTTATAAATTTTTTTCTGAAATTTTCAACTGCATTTGCGATTTCTGGAATTCATTCCTCAATATGGAAATTCGCATGTATTTGAATGTAGAAGAATTTTTTTTTTCTCTACTTTTTTTAAGTATTAATCGATATAGTTATTTTTTTAATCGGATTTGCATGTTTTTTTTTGTCTTAATTGTACATTCTGTCTCTTGTGTTGACGGTGGCTAGCAATCGTCATATCGCAAAAGATAGTATGATCTGTTTTTTTTCTCCTTCTGCCTTTGTAAACATTGGGGATGCATCCTGATCAAATGCACACTCATAGTTTGCAATTCTAAATTTAATCGCATTAATTTTTTTTAAATTTTAAATCGTAACCAATGCTTGTAGTGATTTTTTAAAATTTCTTAGGCTATTAAGCATTCTCAGAGGTTATAAATGTTTTTTTCCGTGTACACTATTCGCTCCAATTTATAGATTTTAATTTGCAAATCTGAATTTAATTACATTATTTTTTTATTTTAAATTGTAACCAATGCTTGTAGTCAATTTTTTAAAATTTCTTAGGCTATTAAGCATTATCGGAGGTTATTTTATTTTTTTCTTCACCTACGCACTATTCGCTTGAATTTCTAATTTTTTTTTTTTATAATAATTTTTTTAGTTTTTTTATTTTTATTTTACGGAAGATTGTTATCGTTGCTCTTAGTGAACCATTGCAATTTCTTATGCATTGAGTACTGTTAAAGGTTAAAATAATAATTTTTTGTGGTCTGATACATGCACATCATATTAGTCGTGTCAGGATTTCAATGTTATACGATTATGAGGTGTCTGTTTCTTAGTGCCACGTTTGTATTGATTATACACTGCTGGACAATTGCTAAGGACGGATCACAAATTGCTATGTAGCATAACATTAAGCGAGACATGAGGCCTAGTAGGATAAAATATAGTTGCCACACTGTTCAGACATTAGAATAAAGAATATTTATTGTTCTGGAAAGTACAAAAGCTGTGAAACATCTGAAAGAAAAAAAATGTTCATTTGATCTGCGTACGGAGAAATGGAACAATGCATCTAAAAGTCAGCAGGCACCTTAAAGAAAGGTATCAGTACTGGATATGTCCACCGTGGAGTGTGATGCAACATTCCACACGTCGTACCATACTTTGCACAACATTATCCAGCAGCTGTTGAGGTAATTTATCCCATTCCTCTGTGAGTGCACGGATGAGGGTGTTCTTGTTTGTCGGAGGATAGTTTCGACCAGGAACTTGCCTCCCCAAAGCATCCCACACATTTTCAATGGGGTTTAGATCTGAAGAACGCGCTGGCCATACGAGACGTTGTATACCCTCGCTGTCTAGACAATCCTGAACAGCGAGTGTTTGATGACATGTTGCGTTGTCGTCCATAAAAACAAATTTATCACCGACAGCACCACGGAAAAGACGAACATGAGGAAGTAGAACTTCATCAATGTATCGTTGGCCCGTCATAGTCCCATTCGCAACCACATGTAGGCGCGTGGGCCATTGATCATGATGCCGGCCCACACCATGATACTGCATGTCGGATATCGGTCCTTTTCCTGGATATTTTCTGGACGATAAGCAGTACCACTCTCGTGCCAGATCAGTTGGTGTCTACAATCGATGACAGACTGAACCTACTCTCATCTGAGAATAGTACGCATGCCCAGTCCTGTTCAGTCCAATTGTGATGCTCACGACACCATTGCAAACGTGCAGTACGGTGCTGTTTGGTCAATGGGACACACACAACAGGTCTGCGTGCGTATAGTCCTCCTCCCCTCAAACGTCTGGCAACAGTTTTTCGGGAGTTCTGCTTTCCTGAGGCAGCAAGAAACTGATTTGCCACCTGCTGAGCTGTGGTGCGCCTGTTCCTTTTTGCTGATAGGACGATATATCTGTCTTCTGCAGGCGTCGTACTTCTAACACGACCTCCCCGTGCCGTCTACTACACATTCCAGTAGTTTTAAATGACTTCCACAGCCGTGAAACAACGCTGTGAGCGATGCCGAACTCCCTGGCAACATCTGTTATTTTTCGCCCTTCTTCGATCTTTCCAATAATTCGGCCACGCATAAAATCATCTATGTGATGTCGGAAGACATGCCAAAAATTTTAAGTTCGTCTATTAAATCTTTCCTGTAAAACTTTTGACTTGAAACAACAACTGTCCACACGCGTCAAAACCTTTAAAGCTCTTATGAATGCTATCACGTGATGAACAGACGTGGAAAAAAAAATTTGCTTACTCATACTTCTTCTTATTAATATCCCGCACTTATTCTAATTTACCACATTTTGCTTCCTTTCATTTTGTGGTTGCTATGCATGATAGTGTTATCCGTCCTTAGCAATTGTCTAGTAGTGTATATGTTACACTTGTAATTATTTCTGTTTCACAATTTTCTTTTATGTTTGTATGTGTGGTTATTGTGTTAGTATCAAAGCTATGATATATGCATGTTTTGAATTTACTATGCGTTACTTGACTTGATATTTTTGCCTTTAGTGTCACACGATTAATTGGGATTATTCAATTTATTCTATTTGTTATTTTGTATTTGTGATCCTTGTGAATTGTTCGGTGACCCATGTCTCATCTCATTCGATAATTATTTGTTCGGAACATGAATTTAGTTGTAGTTGTTAGTAGTTGAATTTTTTTTTCTCTCCTCTCGCAACGTTTAAGGAATTAGGATTAACATGCAGTTATCTTGTTGGTTGTTTTTTTTTGTGTGTGCGCAAAATTTTTGTTTAAGAATTTTTTAGCCAATGCTTCTTGGATTTTTTTTACGTTTGAGTGATTGGTGGACGAGATGGGGACCTCGGGTATCTGAAAGCCCTGTGGAACAGTGGAAAGTTTGTTCTCCCTATTTCATACACTTTACTGATTCTGACTCTCCTAGGAGAGTGTTCGTGTTTTCTCTCTTTCAGGACATCATGACATGGTTGTTTCAGGTGCATTGGGTCTAGTTTGCATCACGAGATGAACCCCGACGAGTCAGATCTCTGGATGTACCCCCTTGCACCATGAGCGGTGCATCTGCTTCAATAGGGAGCGTTAGAAAATCTTTAAAATAGTATAAAAGTTTGGAAAAACGCCAACAAGTTTATTTTTCAAAAATTAAATTAAATATATCTCTACAAGCATAGGACTCTAGCTCAGTTTCTTTTAGATAAGTTCTGCATCGAATACCTTCTTTTACTAAATCTAGGTCTACGTCATCTGAATAGTAATTAATAATAGCGCGTACACTTCAGGTTGATGTTCTCCTTACTTTGATGTTGCAAATCCATCAAAAATTTTAATTTCTTTCTATATTCTGCATATACTTGACTTCTTCTATTTAAATCAAAGATTAGCTTATTTAAAGCAACAATAAGCGTGTCTCTTTTGAATTTTTCTGCCCCATACACAGCTTTTTCTGTGGATTTATGTGCAAATTTTGAAGTAACCCGTCTCTTGTTCACATCGCTATATTCCGTTTCTTCACTAGGACTTAATTTTTTTGGCTGCGTCTTGATACTCCTTATCTGATTCATGTCGTACATTGCTTATAAACGTTTGTAATGGCTTAATAAACTTATTCCCTTCACAGATGTCCAAACCAGGAGTCTGTAATTTTTAACTGAATTAAATCCTTCTAATATTTCTTCCCAAAATATAATTAAAATGGCCGTTTCGAGAGAGTTTTGTTAATTTATTATATAAATCTACTGCTTCTTTTCGAAAATCAATTTTCTCATTTTCATTGTCACTAAATGTCTTAAGAATATTCTTGATATTATCATAATTATCTTTTAAGGCTTCAACAGCATAGTAATGACAAGATCATCTGGTCTGACTTAAACTTTTTAAGGTAAGTTTCAGTTTAGTTTCACGATTTAGAAGCTCCCACCTATGGGTCGAAGCAGAAAAAGAAAACATATTTGTTTCACTAATCCAAAGAAGTTCGCGATTTCAGTTGCAACCTTAACTAATTCCGCACGAGCCAGATTAAGAGAATCTGCAGCACACGGCACATAGTTAGCTAATTTTTTTTTCTTTCTTTTAGAAGAGCTTGCACACCATTATATTGACCGGACACATTGGCAGCGTTGTCAAATGACTATCCAACAACAGTCCATTTGTTTCTAAAAATTCTTGTATATAATTAAATAAGTATAAGCCAACGTGACTACTAATCCTAATTAATGGGGCACACCTTTCATACACTTTTCCCCGAAAACAATATCGTAGTACAATAGCAAGTTGATCAGTATGGGACAAATCTGGTGCTGAATCCATCACAATTGAATAGTACTTTGTGTCATCGTTGTTTACCTGAGTTGTAATTGTTTTAATGATTTTCTTTGCTCATGATTTTAATTATTTACTCATATATTGTTTTTGATAAGTACGGTATTAACGATTTTTGTCGTAATTCTCGCTGTTCAATAAGTTCACAAATGAAGGGATCGAACTCATCTAGCAGTTCCAGGACATCCATAAAATTACAATTATGAGCAGAACCAAAAACTTCCTCAGTACCTCTAAATGCTAAACCAATTATAGCCAAATACTTTACTGCCACAATAACACGTTTGAGGACATTGTGGTAGTATTCTTTTTTCTTAGTTTCTCCTTTAACTGTTTATCTAAAACAGACTTATTTTCTTTTGTGTCAACCAAACTAACATTGAATTTTTATGTTCAATAGAATTTTCATGATTTTCTTAACAACTTGTAAATTGTTTTCAATCAGAAAAGTCAGTTGGGTATTGAGAATTTGTTTTAGAAAACAGTTTGCAGGTCAAACAAAAACACTACTAATACTGGTTGAATAACACAGCCAAGATCTTTCCAGCCCTTGGCCATTTTTAAGTTTTTTAATGAAATGATTGTTCGAAAATGATCTATTTCGATCTTTGTATTCTCTTACCGAAACAGAATATATATTGTTTGGATCTTTATTTTGAAAATAACTCATTTCATGTGAAAGAATATAATCAATAAAATTATTACTTAGCGATTAAGGCCACGAACCCACGTCAACGTATTTCTTAAACTCCACATTTTTTAAACACTTTTCTGTCAGGGCATTACTGATGGCCTCCGACTGAACAATCTTTTTCAGAAGGCTGCTGGTCATCGAGATCGTGTATATTTTCTTCATTAATATTTGTTTGTTGTGTTTCTCCGTTTTCTTTGGCTGTTTCTTTCCCTTTCGCTTGCTAATGTATCATCGTTTGTTATATTATTTTTACTTTACTCCATTGTAAGAACATTAAAATTTTGTTACATTTAATTTTTCCTTTTTCTCGATTTAACAGTAATTTTCTTTTTTCCGCTATACTGTTATATTTTCTGCCAGACATGTTTATATTGTTAACTAAGGACTTGATTTTACTGAAAATAAATTTAAAAGTTCAGGTCATAAAATTACAATAAGACAACCGACAGTGCTTAAACTAAAAATTTTTACAAAACAATATAGCATATTTTTGAGATAATTTTTTAAAAAAAGTATCTAATTTATTTTAAAAAATAATAAAAATCACTGTCTATATTCGCTAAAACCTAAAACGCTGATGATAATTATCTATTGGCCCATCCGTTTCAAGGGATTTTTTTATAAGAATAAATCCTGATATTTTCTGACCAAATGAATTATTCAATGTATCCTGCTAATGACAGTAATCGTTTTGTTGTCCAGTAAAAGCTACAAAAATACTGATTCCTTTGAAATCCCACCTAACAGATAGCATCACCTTTTTTTTTTATGAATATTGACTCGAAAAGTTTTGCCACCTGGGACAAAAATGCATAATGCCACCCCTCCTCAAAATAAAAATAATATTATGGAAAAGGATAAATTGTTCATAGATACCCACCTACAAAATCTGATTGGTTCGCACCAACAGAAATTAAAAACAAACAAAAATTACAAATCTTCCTTTTCTGTGTATAATTCTAAAATCTTTCTGATCAATTTCTTAAAATCCATTTGTTCAGCTGATTCATGTTCGATAGTCAATACAGTTGAATCATTTAATCTCTTAAAGTTGTGAATGGTAAGAATTTGTGAATGAATATTAATATTGAAGAACTCGTCTCTCCATTTACTACACTTATTTACAAACAAAACAAAAATTTAAATGCAGTAGCAAAATTTGGGGAAAGTTGAAATAAGTTTTATAACTTCAGTTGGGTTTTCTTTGTGCCTAATAAAATAGAAACTGACACTACCTTATTTGCAAGATCAAGCGCGTTTCTACCCACTGATTCCTTATTGGCCAAAATTATTTCTGAATTTCTACAGTTTTTAGTTACTAAATTTTTAAAGGTTTCTTTTAAATCATATTTACTGTATAAAAATTGAAAACAATAGCTGTGGGTACTCATTTAATTAAAATCTACAGTCTAAGGCAGTGGTTCTCAAACTTTAACTACTGGCGACCCAATTTTCAATCATAATTTTTATCGCGCCCTCCCCTCCCGAAAAACTATAATGTATTGAATGCAATAATAATGCATTTGGGGGAGGGGTTGCTAAAGCTACAATACAATCATAATTATAAACCGTACAAATAAACAAGATAAGTATTAAGTTTTGTATATGTTACTTTTTTGAGTAATACATATTTTTATTTTTTTACTTTTTAGTTCGAGTCACTATAAAAGCGTGTTTTTTAATTTGTTTTTAAACTATAATTTAATTCCAGTGAATAATTTAATTAAGAGAAAAATATATTTACCTACTTTCAAGGACTTTTCAATTTTTCTTTGATTTTTTGAGAAAAAAATCCAATAAAACTAATGAAAATGTTCCAAATCTGCGTACCCTTAATAAAGGACATAAAGCATGTTCATAGAAAATATTTTTGAACAAAAGTGGTCGCGCAGGGAACTCGGTCAAAACTAGTAACTTGATTGCAAAAAAAAAAAAAAAAAATGTTTGAAACTCCCCCAAAAAGAGGGCGATAAATTCATTTTAGTTCCCATTAAGACTGTCTTATTGGAGGATACTCTGTCAAGGTCATTGTTAACAAATAAACAGATTTTCCAGAATTAACGATTTCGTGAACATCAGATGACTCTGCGCATCGCGAGACCGATCCCATGTTAAAAGTGTTATTCAATAAAACATATGGATAATAGTTCTAAAGAAGAATTGCGTAAAATGTTCTCTGTTATGCATCGTATGTTTGCCGGTAATCCTTCAAAGTACTCAATACGCTTATCCGTATATCATATAGCTCATTCACATGGAAAAAAGCAACAGAAAAATATTATTTACAACTTTCCTAAATTAAAAACAGATGGAGTGAAACATACCAGTAAGTTTGAAGGTCAAAATAAATGATATTCAAAGGTAGCATTTTAGTGGTTAAAAGAAACGTAATAAAAAATCTCTCATCGTGGGATTACAGTAAAGCAAACAAAATGTCATTTTTTATTTGGTTATAGAATCAAAGATAGCTAATGAACGTTTGAAGTGGAATGTTTTTTGATGATCACCAGATGATATATCTAAATTATATCAGTGTAAATGGGCATTTTTTATTAAATCAGAAAGCATTTTGTTTTTCTTCATTCCAAACAAATTATTTTTTAAAACCTTTTATTTTCAATATGCTCGCGCCCCACAGTTTGAGAAGCACTGGTCTAAGGTATTAAATGATTGATCAATTGTGCAAAAATGAAAAATAAAAGCTATCTTTTGAATTTTAATTCAGGGTCGTCCACTGGATCATCTTGTGCTTCATTATAAAAATTAATATTTCTTTGTCGAATTCAGTAATGTGGTTGCGTCATCTCAAAGTTAGCAGGGATCACCTCAAAGTCAAAGTTAGTCCCTTCGAACAGTTCTTTTGTATATCAGAGCATTTCGTCGAAAGCCACATCCGATCAAAGATTCTTAAAAAATCATTACGATTTCTTAAGAATTTGATGAGATTTTTCAAAATCATATCGTAAATTTGAAACAAAACAATAAGAAGCCCATATTTTTTTACATTCATTGAAATAGTGTACTTACGTATACTTAATATATTTAGAAATAGTAATTACATGGCAATGCATTCTAACAAAGTAGCTTTTCAAATTAAAACTATGCCGTCTGAATATAACATTTAACTTTTTTTTCCAACAAACACAAATTTAAATCTGTATACAGCGCGCGCAAAAGATTACATGAGTTTAAACAAATTTGAATTTAAAAAGGTGTTTTATACTTATACACAATTTCCGAAGAAAATATACTTTCTCAAATCTCATTCATATAGAACTAGAAATAAATGACCATAGTAAATCAATCTTATAAAAGAACTAACACTAATAAAAATACTTAAAAAGTAGACTGTGATACTTAAATAATAATAATAATAAATACATTATAGTTCTCAGTCTAATAAAGTTCCGTTTTTGGCTTCCCAAAAATATTTTGTCATTTTGAAATATTTTTAATACTATATATTAAAAATATGTTATCTTATTATAACACATGCAAGTATTAAAAATATATTTAAAATAATAACAAAATAATATTACTAAATTTATCTCCTTTTAGAGTAAAAGAAGAAAGCATTGAAATAACACATTAAATACTGAACTAATTCAAACTTTGAACATTCAGAAAGAATTTTAAAATGCCTTTCGATACTTTAATCAACGATAACACAATGACTTATAAATATGTTCTAATAATAAGAAAAATGATTTCAAAAATTTTCACTTAATGCCAGAAAAAAAAAAAGGAGAATAATCTACAAATACATATTTTATATTGATTTCTCGCAGTGATTCAGGAAAAAACCGAAATTTACTATAAGCAACAGACAAATGAACTGCAATTTTTTTTTAATACTGAGAACAATGATGCTGGTTGTGCAATGACTCGTTCCCAAAAATAAAAGTTATCTTACGATATTCGTGTCAACAATATTATTTCAATTAGATCCAAAGAAAGATTTTAAAATCCATATACTGTTACTATTGACACATAAATGTAAAATAATTTCATTGACAATGAAATAGCCTAGTTTTTATTTAACTCAGTAAGCTTTTTAATTAAAATCGTTAAACAAAGTATTTTATTTTTATTGATTTTTTCATAAAAGCACACAAATACAATAAGTTTTTCCTCCACACTTTATCTTAATATTGTAAAAATACAGTTGTATCTTCCATTAAAGGACTTAGTGTTTGACACGGTATGTCTTAGTGGCAGAAATTTAACCCAACCAATCTAATGCAGACATTGCATATTTTGTCCTTTTAATATTAAGGAATGTAATTTTATTAGAAATTCCAGCTGTATCAGGCTTTAAATAAATTATATATAAGTAAGTACCTTTAGTCACAGATGTTTTTTAAAAAAAAAAAAATGATGCTATTTAAAAAAGGAAAATTCTCAATTGAAAAAGTTTAATTATCGCATGTTTTAAATAATCAATTGAATTTTGTACTTATAGAAGTTTATTGAAAATAATCAGTTGCACAGATTTTTTTTGAAAGCCTATGTATTGTCAGCTTTAGACCGCATTTTTATTTCTAATGTAAATTCAAAGAAAAAGCGCACCACCACAAGGTGCAATTACTTTATTATCTGTTTTGTCTATAAATTGAAGAGTCTAACCGATTTCGTTGCACTTATTTGTTTCTATTTCTTTTATCTTTAGAAGTTACTTTGATTTATCAGACCGACAATATATTTGATTTATTTAAAGAAAAACACAAACTTGTCTTTGAAATCTGTAAAATATTACTATAAAAAAATTCGAAATAGTTAAAAATTAAAAACATAATTACCTACGGTTATTTCAAGCGATTAAATTGCAAAAGATGGAACTATGTGTTTATTTCAGCTGGCTAAGGCGGATATAGTACACTTAGAGCAGTATTTCAATCTAGGGGCGCGCCCCCATGGAGGGCGGGATAATCCCACCAGGGGGCGCGAGAATATAGAAAAACAGAAAATAAAAGATTTAAGAAAAGTATTAATTTACTAAAATGAATCAAAACCAAATACATTCTGAAATAATAAAAATACACATTTATAATATACTTATAAATGTATCTGTATTTATGACTTATAATGTACTGCACATTAAATGTACTTATAATTTACTGCTCAATGATTTGATCCTTAATTCATCAATACTAAATAAGAACAAATTTAATAATTACTAGTGGTCCCCTATGGGCTTATCATATACAAAATTATGTACAAAATTTAATACTTATCTTGATAATTTGAACAGTTCATAATTAAAAAACGTATATTGTAGCTTTAGTGTCAAAGTATACTGTTATTGAATTCAATATATACATTATTACTGTATGGAGGTGGCGCCATGAAAATTATGATTAAAATTAGGTTGCAAACATTGAAAGTTTGGGAAGCACTGATTTAGAGTCTTCATGTAGTATCTGTCGCGAAAGTTTGTAACCGCTATACTAATGCACCCTGTGTGTGTTAAAAATCTGTTCATTCTATATTTAAATTTAAATTTCAAATCTATAGTGATATTTCTAAAAATACGTATTTTATAAGTTTGAAACTTTGTACAAATATTAATACAACCAAAATAGACGTTTTAATAAAAGAATTTTATCATCAAAGTTATCCGAAAAAATTACAGATTAATAGTTCTTCGTCTGAGTGACTGATAACGTTGTGTTCCTGTTAGGTTGGATTATTTTAGAGAATATAATGCGTATTTATAGGAATAACCTTTTCAACGTTGAATTTATCAGATGGGGCAGTTAATTGAAAAGTTTTTCAAATCCCTTCTTGTTAGTTAGCATGAAAAGTATATAGATTTATGTATTAAAGTATTCAAAACTCAAAATATTTATTTAAGTTTTCCATGGAGTCATAATTGTTTTATCTGTTCATAAATATAAACATGTTTTTTTTTTTCTTTAATTCATAAAACCATTCAGAAAAAGAATGGTATTTCAGCAAATTATTTTCATGTGCTTGAACCTTTTTTGTCTTTATTTATCAACGATGCAGTGAGGCAAATCTTCCTGTGACCAACCATTACTTAAACACAATATTCTAATTACATCTAAACTAAGAGCTTTCCCTAGAGGACAGGACAGTATGATGCTTTCTCCCAAGCTGTAAAACCTCTTGATCGGTTCGATGATCAGATCAATTGGTTTCTGAGGATAAAGGCAACCAGGGACTCCTGTAAATTAGAAGTTAATTTAAATTATTGTAATACACATTACATAAATAACAACATTGTCCTATTATGAAACTGGTAAATTTAGTGTGATTTAAAAAAATCAAGCAAACGTTGTTTATAAGGTAGATTATAAAGAAAAGAGGCTGTTCAATAGACATATGAAACATTATGAAATAGTGAGAGGAAAAATTAAGAAGTAAAATCTTAATAAATGAAAAAGCATCAACACTATAACACCCATCCGATGCAGAGGTTTGTGACGCTGTTAGCAAGGCCGTTGGAGCTAATTTCGAATTCCGGAGAAGGCATGGATGTTGGTAAATATATAGTCCCTTTGTGGCATAGGGGTACTCTAAAATGCCATTATACTGTCACCTGTATGGTGCTCAAAGCTACGATTAATGCCAGGCTTAAATCTTTAGCCCTTTGCCATGACGAATTTCATAGGTCTCTATCTGACACCATCAGACAGGTGGCATTACAAATAACCATTTTGCATATCGTGAACCTAATCAGCATGCGTAACTCCTTCTAGGTGCTAATTTGATAAAGGATTGCTACGCGCCAAGTTGTTGTTTGTGTTCGCCAAGATGGGCGATA